>CM039614.1:41710072-42112844 GCA_022457205.1 Saccharum spontaneum
GAAATTCCTTTTAGTGGCAGAGAATTCACCTGGAGTAACATGCAGTCAGATCCACTTCTAGTCAAACTTGACTGGGTCTTCACCTCTGCCTCTTGGATTTTGTCTTACCCTGCAACCCATGTTCAGCCACTATTCAAATCTATTTCTGACCATATTCCCTATGTTCTTCATATTAGAACTAAAAATCCAAAATCCAAGATTTTTCGTTTTGAGAACTAATAGGCTAATCATCCTGGCTTCTTGGAGATTGTGGCCCTCCATTGGAATAATTCACCAGTTTTTGCTGATGCTGCCAAAAATTTATGTTCAAAGCTGAAACATGTCAGAAGTGTGTTGAGAAATTGGAGCAAGAAATTTTCTAATCTTAATAAGCTGATCTACAATTGTAACTGGGTACTTCTCCTCATGGATGGATTCGAGGACCAAAGAGCCCTCTCAAGATTAGAATCAACCTTCAGAGACTTAGTCAAGTCACATTTAGCATCTCTTTTAGAATCAAAAAGAGTCTACTGGAAACAAAGGAATGTAGTGAGGTGGGTAACCCTTGGTGATAAAAATTCAAGTTTCTTTCATACAATGACCACTTTATCCCACAAAAGGAACTTTATAGTCACCCTCAGAAATGCAGATGGTATTGCTATCTCAGAACATGATCAAAAGGCAAACCTTCTTTGGAACTCCTTCAAACAGAGACTAGGCTACAATGCGTTCACCAACATTGCATACAACCTCAGTTCCATTCTGGTTGAACCTAATCTGAACCATCTTGATGCAGACTTTAATCAACAAGAGATTGATGTTGTTATTAAATGCTTACCCAACAATCATGCACCTGGCCCTGATGACTTTGATGGCCTATTTATCAAGAAGTGTTGGGACATCATAAAAGGTGACTTCACCATATTATTGACTATTTTTTGCAGATCCAATTTGAACTTGAGAAGCATCAACTCATCCATCATAGCCCTAATACCTAAGAAAAATAATCCAGAAACAGTTGATGATTATAGACCCATCTCATTGTTGAACTACTCTCTCAAATGCATCACCAAACTACTCTCCACAAGATTACAGTTAGTCATCCTTCAGCTGGTTCATAAAAACTAATATGGTTTCATAAAAGGTAGGACATACAAGATTGCTTAGCTTGGGTCTTTCAGTTCTCGCACCTTTGTCATAAATCCAAGAAAGAGGTGGTCATCCTTAAGCTATATTTTGAAAAGGCTTTTGACAAACTTGAACATCAAGTCATCCTCGAAGTTCTAAAAGCAAAAGGTTTTTCAGAGAAATGGACCAATTGGATACACAACATTCTGAGTACAGGCAGCTCCTCAGTTCTGCTCAATGGAGTCCATAGAAAATCATTCAACTGCTTGAGGGTATTAAGACAAGGAGATCCACTGTCTCCACTACTATTTGTACTAACTGCTGACCTTCTCCAGTCTATTATCAATAGAGCCTGGCACAATGGAACCCTTAATCATCCAATCAGCAATGAATTTAGCGAAGATTTCTCAATCATCCAATATGCTGATGACACTCTTCTGATTCTCCCAGGTGATGCCAGAACCCTGTTTAACTTGAAAGGTTTGCTGAGACCTTTCTCTGACTCAATTGGACTTCATGTCAACTTTGATAAGTCCTTAGTACCAATCAACTTGACTAATGATAGAGCTTCACATCTGGCTAGAACTTTTGGTTGCAAGGTTGGAAGCATGCCCTTCACCTACCTTGAACTACCTCTTGGAACAACCAAACCCACCATCCAGGAGTGTTCTCCCCTACTTAATAAAATTAAAAGAAGATTATCTGGTGTCAGCAATTTTCTGTCATATAATGGAAGGTTAATTCTTGTCAATTCAGTGTTCTCTGCCCTGCCTACTTTCTACATGTGCAGTCTCAAGTTACCTCCTCAAGTAATCAAGCAAATAGATGTTTACAGAAAGCATTGCCTCTGGAGCAAGGGAGACATTAACAAAAAGGGTTCCTGTCTGGTGGCACGGGAAATAGCATGTAAGCCTAAGGACCAAGGGGGACTAGGCATAATTGATATCAAAAGTGAAAACATTGCATTGCTCCTGAAATACCTGGGCAAGTTCTACAACAAAGCTGATACTCCCTGAGTTGATCTAACCTAGTCAAAATTGTATTCCAACCCTCAAACCCCACCCCAAGCTAGATGCCCTGTGGGATCCTTCTGGTGGAAAGATGTAATCAATCTTTTTAGCAATTTTGCTTCACGTGCTAAGGGTAACCCCAATAGAGGTGACACTATTCTACTATGGTTAGATAAATGGGTTGTACAACATCAAAATCAGTGCATGAAAAACCTCTTCCCATAGTTGTACTCCTTCACCAGAAAACAAAAATGTCCCCTTTAGTATTTCATTGAGCAAGAAGTTAGCAGAGTCTTCAGCCTTCCCCTATCACAGCAAGTAACACATCATTTAGAAATTCTTCATGATCTGATTCTTCAAGAAAATCTTGAGGCCAGTCACAATGATTCCTAGAGCTATTGTTGGGGTTCATCAAAATTCAACAGTAAAAAGGCATACCAGATTTTGATAGGGCACACTGAAGCATCTCCCCTTTTTACTTGGCTCAAGGCATTTAGCAATTTGGGGAAACACAAATTCTTCTTTTGGCTCCTCCTAAGAGGCAGACTTAATACTAGGAACCTATTGAGAAGGATAACATGGAGTTGGATGATTATAATTGTGTGCTATGCAGCAATGGACAGGAATAAATAAGTTTTCAATTGTTCTTTGAGTGCCCTTTCAGTCAGTCTTGTTGGAACATGGTTGCTATTACTTGGAACCTGAGTTTGCCACTCTGGATATGGTCATTGATGCCAGAGAAGCATTTGGGAGCAGCATCTTCGGAGAGATCTTCATCACAACCTGTTGGGCCATCTGGTTAACATGGAATGATGTCATCTTTGATCATGGACAGGTCAACTTGGACACTTGGAAACAAAAATGCAAAGAAGAGTTTGGCTATGTGTGTACAAGGGCCAAACCTGCCAAACAAGTAGAACTCAATTTGTGGAGAGATAGCCATTTATGATGTACTTTTTCTTTTTTTCATTTGGGCCTAGATGCCTTGTATTTTCTCCCTGTTGTACATACCATTCATTCATTTAATGGAAAAACAAGAAATATAGGTAGGGGACTCCCCTGCCTTTTCGGTCAAAAATGAACCAATATTTTGGTTTTCAATTTTGATCTTATTTGTTGTTATTATTTTTTATCCACTTGAAACTGCAATGGTTATTGTACCTTTTATTAAAAAAATTATTTTATATTTTACTAATTCATGTTTATTTTATTTTAAAAGAGGTTCAAAGTCTTAGACTACACTCTTAGTTATAAATAGTCATTTCAGTCTACAGCACAACACTCAAGATGTTAGAGTGCTAAATTTGAAATTACAAATATTAATATTATAATGTTTTTGTTAAGATGTATATTTATATGAAGAAATAATTTATAAAATTTATTACGATACAATATTAATATAACTTAAGGGGTTAACTTTTTCATGATTTATAAACTTTTAAAATAAATATTTGTCCTAATATACGAATGTTTACTAGGTCAACGTAGTGACATTATCATTTATGTTTACCTTTAATTTGATATCACATTTTATGGCTATTAAATTATTTTCTATAATAGTTTATATTTGTATTTAGAAGTGGATTCGAGGTATATTATAGTTGTTTTTTAAACGACATGCGGGTACTTTAGATATAGATTGAACGGTTACTTTATATTAGGCGGATGTCGATAATTTAAAAGCAAATTTGGGGGATTGCTTTGCATTATCTCACGTAGTGGCACGTGTGAGTAATTTAGATGCAGATTTAATTTTTATTTAAAATTATCTTTGATAATGGAGATCGGACAATTATATGCAAATTTACAGATTACTTTATACATAATTTTTATAATAGTACACATGTGTAATTTTTTGGTAAACATTTTGATCCGATGGTTATTAACTTATTATTGGCGATAATGATTAGATTCTACTAAATTAAAGATTGGATGTTTCAGAGAAAATTAGAGGTTATTTTAAATTATCATAGTAGGAAAGAAAATCAACTTGTAATCTTTCCTCCGAACCATATAAGGTCAGCAGACGTCTCAAAAAAACATATAAGGCCAGCAGAAGTTCCTACACTAGAACATCCAATAGACATCTCATCCCAACACACAACAAACGTCCTAGAGCCTCATTAGCCAACATCCCTTGATGTCCCACACCACGCTTCACCAGGCAATATCCATGGATGCATGGACATCCCACATAGACACAATGGGTTTGTTTGGTTCTCGACCTTACTTCTAGCATGGCTAGAATTTAAGCCAGGTAGACTAAGCCTGGTTCCAGCAAGCCCACATTTAGTTTTTTGGTTGCATGCATTGTCTAAGCCTAGCTAGCATTGGGTGCGTTTTGTATTGCATAAAATTAACTCTTATCTATTCTGGTAAGGTTACCCTCTCTCAGACATTTCGCCAAACACCTGGTTTGCATGCTCGGAGAAGGGCTATGGCAGTGGCTCAGTGCACGTATGGTAGCTCCGACACGGCACGTCCTAGCCACAACGCTCGTGTGCTCGCATGGTGGCCTCGTCCAGTCCTTCTGCCACCGGCCACTAGCGGACGCCAAGGAGCTAGAACGTGCGGACGCTGGGGAGCTTGGTCCGATGCGGCCGCCGGAGATCTAGAAGGAGCTCACGTGGTGGCTGCCCATGGCTTCGGGCGGGACGAGCGGTGTCGAGGGGCCAGGCCGGTGACCATCCCGCACGGGTGGAGGAGATGCAGTTAGGTAGATGCAGTCGAGGGCCATGGCTCCTGGTCCATCTTAGAAGTGGGCGGAGGAGGGGCCACAATCGAGCGTTGGCCGGTGATGGAGGACAGCACGGGCGCCATAGCGGTGACGGAGGATTGTGCAGCGTCGGCGACAGGGAGGGCGAGCGAGGACGAGCGGAGCTAGCGACCGGGTGATGATGCGAATTGTTGACGGTCCTTAAGTATCAATTATAACTATCAAATAAATAGAGAAAATGATCCAAATGAAACCAACACCTAGACTTAGGGTTTTATCTGACAGAATTCCACGAGTTTTGCTGTTTATCTATTTCTGCAGGGGGTTATCAGGAAATACGGAAGAAAGGCCCACATGTCGGATTAATGACGGGATATTAACCGAACGCGTAATTATCTTACATCTAGAAGAGTCCAGAAGCCACGAGAACGAACGGGAGGCGTAACGGAGCCGGACACAGGGCGCCCGCCCTAGTCCTTAGGGCGCCCGCCCTGGTCCCGGAGCCAATCAGGCTCCGCCTCGAGGATTATGCTCCACCGACCTAGAGGATCAAGGAAAACCGCACGATCAATGTCGGTTTGATCCAACGGCCCAGATTCATCCGAAAGGGCTATATAAGCAAGGCCCCTGCCCCTGGAGAAGAGGCCCTCGTCTCATACTTCAAACCCTAATTCAGGAGGAGAGCCTCTGATCAAGCCCTAGAGCCACCACATCAACTAGATCTCTAGTTAGCATAGCTACATAGGATTAGAACTAGAAGGAATCAATCTTCGATTGGTTTCCGGATCTGTCAAGAGGATTCTTGGTAATTCCTCTCTTGTTCTTCAATTGTTCATCATTGTTCTTCAATATTATGAATATGACTTTGTTCTATTTCAATATATTGATTATGACTTTGCTCTACTTGATTATATTTGCAATTATATTGTTCTTAGTTTATCATAGTTATATGCTTGGCTTAGTTAGATTGGAATTATATACATGCCTAGGATCGTATAGCGTTTATCCATGTGTACAGTGGGTGAATGATAATTATTGTGTAGACGTGGTGTCTATACCGTATTTATCTGCGATTGCACCCTATATGCCGGATTGTGGGGTAGTTCGCGATAGTGACAGCTTCGTTGATTCTTATATAGTCCCCCTCTCGTGTATAGGGCAGGCAGAGCAACACTATTACAGGGGAGTGATTGCTATGTTCTTCATCTTCCTTGCTAATATTCACTATGCATGGATATAGTCTTTTCTCACCATGATTGCCAAGTATAATTGCACTAACTATGATATGCTAGACTTTATAGTTAATAATAACTTAGGGAATATCTTTGTAGTTCATCCTAATTCCATGCTAATGACTTGCTAGAATATCTGTTGAGGTGCTTATCATTATTATATGTGGCTAGCTGATCAGATTAATTATCTTTGTCACCATTATCACTTTACCTTTACTTAATGTGACATTTATACCTGTATAAAGAGATTGATAAATACTCTCGGTTATACATGCAATGATGTGTACTCAGTTCCATATTCTCATTTCAATATCAACCATGATACTTAGAAATCCCTTCCCAGTGGTAAAAATATAAATAACGATACCTGGAATACTTCCCGGTTAAAATGCTACATCGGTATTAATCTGTGCGCTTGCAGATCCCTTTTATTATTTATCTTGATGAGCAAATGCATATTTCAATACCGCGTCTCTCATGTCATGCTGGGGATGACAACTTGGCTTAAGTGGCATGAGGGATAGGTTTGGCATTTTTGGCGCCGTTATCAGAATTGGAAAACTAAGTCTACTTTTGGTAGTGACGTTAAGAATGCCCAACACGAATCGAAGCCAAAGCGCTACGTTTTTCTAGAGCCGGGCCCAGGGTGTATGGTGGTCTCCTGGAGCCATGCTGAAGCCCACCTATGCAGGTAGTTGGTAAGATGGTCATCTTTGAAAATAGTTTTGGTGGAAGTAAATTCATAACTTTTAAAATAAAGTCAGATAAAGACAAACTTTATAACAAAAGTTTGAAGTTCATATAAAACTTAATAATTGATAGTTTTTTATTTAAAGTTTGGGCTAGATATTTGTTGGGTTTTTAAATTTAAAATTAATTTTTTAATATAATTTCTTTTAAAAAAAATTGAACGACCTTAGATGGATACATGCTCTATGCAAAGTTATAGAGCTTTATGAGATGTTAGAAATTAGTTGAATGTTTATTTGCAAAATTGGTTTAGGTCAAAAAAAATTCAATAAAACATTTGTAGAAGTTATTAAGACAAAATAATACTCCCTCCATTCCAAACTATAAAGACATTTTGGTTTTTTTAGATACATAGCTTTTGCTATATACTTAGATATACACTATGTTTAGATATATAGTGAAAGTAAGTGATTGAGTGGTGTGGTAAGAGGGCTCACGCAAGACAAGAGGTCACATTTCTACTTGTTTCTGTTTTGGCAAGTTTAAAAACATTTTCAAGGATGGTTGCTGACACCCTCCACCCTAGATTACATATCCACTCCAAAAATTGTTTTGTTTCTAGAGACGTTTGATAGAGGTGGTTATGAACATCTCCTCTGAACACCATTTTGACCATTAAAAAAATACCGATTAGTGCTGCCCCGAAATGATCTATGATTGATCCATTTGGCTTCTAACTTTGAGTTGATCCAAACTCCATACCAATACAGCTGGAAAGAGGAAATGTCCCGTCTGATCCAAAGTTGCCGAGCTGAGCATCACTGCACCTTCATTTTTTTCCTTTACTATTTCTTTTGGATATATAAAATGGTGCAGTTTTGGTCACTACTAGCTCGTCACGACCGCGTCTGCTCGGGCTGCAATCATATGTATACATCGCCTCATCGGTCAACACCGCAACAACAATATATTTGGATGCAACCGCGTGCAGTGGCACAACGCCGGCCCTTGGAAAATGTCAAACGCACACGCACGCCCAAGACAATCCTCCGACTCCAGCGAAACAGTCCGCTTGCCCATCGCTCGCTCGAGACTTTAAAAGCTGCCGCATCCACCCATCCCTCTCGCATCCTCTGGCTCTCTTCTCTGCAGCTGCAAGCTCCGTCTGCAGCAATCATCACCGGCACTAGACGCAGCCACCAGCCTGCCTGCTGTCTGCACTGTTAGTGCTTAGTAGTAGCCATCAACTAGCTTCGATCTCCAGCGATCACTGCACGTGTAGTGTGGCATTCTGACCTGCATGGCGGCAGCTTCGTCTCTCGGGTTGCTGTTAGCCGCGCACTGCGCACTCTTGCTCGCCTTGGCTGGAGCTGCTCACGGTCACGGTTACGCGACGACGTTCTGCGAGGAGGAGGGCACTAAAGGCGGTAGCATCACCCCCGTGGGGAGTTCCACCTCTAGGACATGCTATGCGCTAGCTATGAGGAAGAAAGGGGGAGCGGTCACAGAGAGGAATAGCTCGCCGGCCATGGCGGCCAAGGCGGAGCGTGCTCCACGGCAAAGCCGTTCCGAAGAGCTCACCTCGGTAGAGGTGGAATCGATCGAAGCTCCACGCTCCACGCGTCACGGCGGCGCAGGGACGAGGTGGATGCAGCTCGGTGGAGCTCAATGCGGGGCTGCCCACGGTGGCAGGCTTGCAGGTTAGCGGCTTGCCGCGGCGGCGGGCGCGAGATAGCGAATGGAGGCGAACTGGAATGAGCTCGGGGACTGTGGTGGTAATGCAGGCTTCGATGACCTGACCAGTGGGCCCACGACGGCGTACGGCTTGCCACGGCGTGACCACGCGGAAACCATGGCCTGTGCGCGGTCGGCCATTGTCGAGGTCGGCTTTGCATTTGCTCTGATGAACTGAACTACGATTCAATAAAGGACTAAGCCTGATAGCGCAACTTAAGTGCTTGATAACTCTTAAACCTGATCGAGTTAGCGATAGGTGATAATAGCAAACTTGTAGAGCTACGTTAGGTCTCCAATTTTGTCAATATGGACTTGAGCTAGTTCGGCCTGGATTTGGAAGATAAAAGGTCCCAAAGTGAGGCACCTTGAAAGTGAAATGCACCCTGACTTAGAATATTTTTCTAAGTACAGAAACAACATGAATTCCTAGATTGTGTGCCCTGTTTGAGCATGTTCTAGCCATTTTCATGAGATAGTCATATTGAGACTTTTGTTCCTTGATAAATTGGCTACAACTTTGGTAAAGGATGCACATCCATGCAAGGTCTCTAGGTTAGACTTTTTTAACAGTCAAAGCAAGACACCCTATGGGCCTTCTCATGGTGAAACCTCACCTAGAGGGCAAATTAGTCAATTTGGTCAATATTAACAGTGCTCCATTAGGTGTCCTAAGCATAGTTAAGCTAATAGAGATCATGTCAGAGCATCACAAGTGTCATCTACACAAAAACCCTATTGAAACATTGTGTTGCAAGTATGTGTTGCATAGTTTAACTAAGCATGTTGCATGTGTTGCATGATCATGTTTCAAGATGTTGTGTCACCCATCATAATAATACAAGTCTAAGGCATACGTGAACTATTACTGCAAGCAAGACTACACATAGTACATACACTCATCATGAATGTTGTAGATGTTTCAATGACAATGCACATGAAATGATGGTGCACATGCTCATGTCATGCTCATATGGATGCATAGATGCAAGGCAAACACCTGGGGTGTTACATGGCATGTCCCAGACACAACGCTCGCGTGGTGGCCTCGTCCAGTCCTTCCGCCACCGGCCACTGGCGGACGCCAAGGAGCTAGAACGCGCGGACGCTGGGGAGCTTGGTCCGATGCGACCGCCGAAGATCTAGAAGGAGCTCGCGTGGTGGCCGCCTGTGGCTTCGGGTGGGACGAGCGGTGTCGAGGGGCCAGGGCCGGTCACCATCCCGCACGGGTGGAGGAGATGCAGTTGGCTAGATGCAGTTGAGGGCTTGTGGCTCCTAGTCCATCTTAGGCGTGGGCAGAGGAGGGGCCGCAATCGAGCATCGGCCGGTGATGGAGGACAGCACGGCTGCCTTAGCGATGATGGAGGATTGTGCGGCGTCGGCGACCGGGAGGGCGAGCAAGGACGAGCGGTGCTAGCGACCGGTAGATGATGCGAATCGAAGCCAAAGCGCTGCGTTTTTTTAGAGCCGGGCCCAGGGCGTACGGTGGCCACCTGGAGCCGTGCTGAAGCCCACCTATGGAGGTAGTTGGTAAGATGGCTCATCTTTGAAAATAGTTTTGGTGGAAGTAAATTCATAACTTTTAAAATAAAGCCAGATAATGACAAACTTTATAACAAAATTTTGAAGTTCATATAAAACTTAATAATTGATAGTTTTTTATTCAAAGTTTGGGCTAGATATTTGATGGGTTTTTTAATTTAATTTAATTTTTTAATATAATTTCTTTAAAAAAATTTGAACGACCTTAGATGGATACATGCTCTATGCAAAGTTATAGAGCTTTATAAGATGTTAGAAATTAGTTGAATATTTATTTGCAAAATTGGGTTAGGTCAAAAAAAATTCAATAAAACATTAGTAGAAGTTATTAAGACAAAATAATACTCCCTCCATTCCAAACTATAAAGACGTTTTGGTTTTTTTAGATACATAGCTTTTGCTATACACTTAGATATACAGTATGTTTAGATATATAGTAAAAGTAAGTGATTAAGTGGTGCGGTAAGAGGGCTCACGCAAGACAAGAGGTCACATTTCTACTTGTTTCTGTTTTGGCAAGTTTAAAAACATTTTCAAGGATGGTTGCTGACGCCCTCCACCCTAGATTACATATCCACTCCAAAAATTGTTTAGTTTCTAGAGACGTTTGATAGAGGTGGTTATGAGCATCTCCTCTGAACACCATTTTGACCATTAAAAAAATACCGATTAGTGCTGCCCCGAAATGATCTATGATGGATCCATTTGGCTTCTAACTTTGAGTTGGTCCAAACTCCATACCAATACAGCTGGAAAGCGGAAATGTCCCGTCTGATCCAAAGTTGCCGAGCTGGGCATCACTGCACCTTCATTTTTTTTTCCTTTACTATTTCCTTTGGATATATAAAATGGTGCAGTTTTGGTCACTACTAGCTCGTCACGACCGCGTCTGCTCGGGCTGCAATCATATGTATACATCGCCTCATCGGTCAACACCGCAACAACAATATATTTGGATGCAACCGCGTGCAGTGGCATAACGCCGGCCCTTGGAAAATGTCAAACGCACACGCACGCCCAAGACAATCCTCCGACTCCAGCGAAACAGTCCGCTTGCCCATCGCTCGCTCGAGGCTTTAAAAGCTGCCGCATCCACCCATCCCTCTCGCATCCTCTGGCTCTCTTCTCTGCAACTGCAAGCTCCGTCTGCAGCAATCATCACCGGCACTAGACGCAGCCACCAGCCTGCCTGCTGTCTGCACTGTTAGTACTTAGTAGTAGCCATCAACTAGCTTCGATCTCCAGCGATCACTGCACGTGTAGTGTGGCATTCTGACCTGCATGGCGGCAGCTTCGTCTCTCGGGTTGCTGTTGGCCGCGCACTGCGCACTCTTGCTCGCCTTGGCTGGAGCTGCTCACGGTCACGGTTACGCTCCTAGCGGCGGCGTGGCGCTGAGTTCCGCGTTCTACGACGAGTCGTGCCCCAGCGCCTACGACGTCGTCCGGCGCGTCATCCAGGACGCGCGCGTCTCCGACCCGCGCATCCCGGCCAGCCTCATCCGCCTCCACTTCCACGACTGCTTCGTCAACGTGAGCACACAGTTCGAGTTCATGCTTGCTTCTGCCCGTGGCTGATCAGTAGGATGAACACGGCAGCTAAGTGCGTTCTTTGCATCATCTGACATGAATGAACGGTCAAATATAATGTTTCAGGGTTGCGACGGCTCCCTTCTGCTGGACGACGATCTCCCGGCGATCCAGTCCGAGAAACACGTGCCTGCCAACGACAAATCAGCGCGTGGCTTCGAGGTGGTCGATGACATCAAGAGCGCGCTGGAGAAAGCGTGCCCTGGCATCGTCTCCTGCGCTGACATCCTCGCCCTGGCAGCCGAGATCTCCGTCGAACTCGTAAGAACCCCATACCTATAGAGCTAGCTAGCTTATTCCATTGAACAATAGTGTTATTTCGTTGTACTAGCTAGCTTCCCAATCTTGCTCCACATTAGTTAATTTTTCGATCTCAACTGAGAACTGACGGAATCATGAACTTCGTGCTTGCAGGCTGGAGGGCCACGATGGAGCGTGCAGCTCGGCCGGCGAGACGGCACGACGACTAACATCGAGAGCGCCAACAACCTACCCAGCCCTTTCGACGCCCTCGACGAGCTCCAGGAGAAGTTCAGAAACTTTAACCTAGACGTCACTGACCTCGTCGCCCTCCAAGGTAATCAATCTACTTACCGACGAGCAACACAAACAGTTAACCTTATAGAAAGCTAATAAAGACAGTGTGTGCCATGTCACAAATCTCAACGTATTTGTTATTCTACTTCATTCAGGAGCGCACACATTTGGCAAAGTACAGTGCCAGTTCACGCAGCAGAAATGCACGGCCGGCCAGTCCCGCAGCGCACTGGAGAACCTGGACCAGGTCACACCCAAGGTGTTCGACAACAAGTATTACAGCAACCTCTTACAGGGCCGTGCTCAGCTCGCGTCCGACCAGGTTATGCTATCAGACCCTTCTGCGGCAGCGACCACAGCTCCCATTGTTCATCGGTTCGCAGGCAACCAACAGGGGTTTTTCAGAAACTTCGCGGCGTCCATGATTAAGATGGGAAACATTAGCCCGCTGACAGGAAAGGATGGGGAGATCAGGAACAACTGCCGGAGGGTTAACAAACGCTACTGAATCTGAACACATTGATTCAATTCGATTTATTCCATTTTTCTTTAACAATGTTACATTTTTTTTGTTTACTGAAAAGCAAATGTAAAAACGTTCTCACGCTGGTCGTTTGTCCATTTCACCAAAATTGAGTTCATACAATTCTTTTTTTATTATCAAACTAGCCCATCACTCCAGCATGGCATACAATTTTAACTTACATCAATATTAAAAGCTTTGTGAATTAATTTAGTATGTATAATTAATCAAAATCGATTACCTTTACTCTCTCTATTCATTTTCTAACACAATGCCTATTTAGATACTTATATATGGTTGTGATAATTTATCAATTTCTCTATTAATGACTAGATCTTTAAAATTATTATGACAATTTTTAGAATTTATTACTTTCTAAAGTATCTAGTGACCATTAATGTGAAAGTTCTATTTAAGGTTTCCAGTTAGTAATGCTAAGATGCGTGTTGTCATACTTAGTTACAATATAAGTTTAAGTTATATGAGCTTTTGTTGCATCTCTTTTTTGTAACATCATGAACCAATATTTAAGGAAAAAGGCTAAGAAAAAGGAAAGCCATGGCGCTCTCCCCGACCTCCCTATTGTCCCTCCCCTCCCCCCCTCTGGCCAGCGATGGCGCTTCCTGTTGATGCTCGCCGCTGTCCATGTCCATGGCCAGGCTCTCAGATCTTTGCTTTGATCCTGGAGCCGAGTTCGGTAGACTGGTCTCTCATCGCTACAACTACTCGGTGAGTCCCACATCTCAGTCTTCCTCGAGCTTTTCGCTGGTCGCGAGTTTTGGTAGATCCTCTATTCGGATCAATGAGGACTCGGTCGGCCTTCTCTGACAAGCTTCAATTGGTGGCTCAGCCAAAGATTTCAATGTTATGCATCTTTCGGGTCTGATGTTTCGTTTCTCGGTCTCTTGTCAAGAAGTTGGTTTCATGATCTATAATCTTAAAACCTTTGCTTGCAAACAATTCGCCATCTTCTTCTTCCTTTGGGGAGGGGGAGGCCCTAATTGGTGACGTGATCATGCACTCTGGTGCAAAGAACAAGGCGCAATGGACTACAGTTGGAGCTAAATCCAAAAAAGTTTTGCGGACGTTGTTCGTTCTTATCGGGCCGTCAAGGGCCCTAACCACTTTGAGGCCCCTTTTTGTTCAGCTTCGCTATCCTAGTGATTATCACAAGAACTTTGCTGATAGCTCTCAAATTCCAACCAGACAAGCTATCCCTGATCCCAATTCAAATTCTCTCTCTGGTTTGAAGCCACCTGCCAAGCGTGTTCGTCGCTGGGTGTCCAAATCTCAGGCTCTCAATTCCGCTAAATCCCATGCGTGTTCACCGCCCCATACTTCAGCTGTTTCAAATTAGAAAACTGGAAGTGGGCCTTCGGCTGCAAGAGTCACCAACCTTTCTGTCCATGGGTCAAAACCCAGCCTGGTTCTGTGCTCCAACTGTCTGGGCCTTGGCCATGAAAGGAAAGCATGCACCAATTTGGTTAGGTGCCAATCCTATTTCAATTATGGCCACCGATCCTCGTCCTGCCTTTCTAAGGCCCGTCGCCAGCGTCATTTTCGGCATGTTTCCATACCAGAAGCTAGAGCGTCGCAGGTGCCTCCAATTTATACCGATGCACCCTTTGCCCTCAACGCTTCTGCCCCTGTCTCATCCCCCACCTCCCCTTCACCTACAGTAAAAAACCCCCGATCTTGCTGCCGCCATGGCGAATTGGGCCGTCAACCCTCTCCCTCATGTCCCGAAGGGCTTCATGCTGGTGGAGCCAATGCCCAGTCCTATTCTCCACCATGACGTGTATGTATCTAGCTGCTACACCCTCTTCAATGAGGATCTGACGATCGTGAGGCTTCAACCAGCAGTGCACAAAGATGACTTCGACAGCCTAGCCACAGCTCTCCGCGGCTTCTTCAAGGAAATGCATGAGGTTCGACTCGCTGATATCCAACCTTGTCCTTTGGGTGATGCTTAAGTTTGTTTCAACACTGCCTTAGAAAGAGAGAGGTTTCTTGGTCCAGAGTTTAGTTTTGGGAACTATACTATGACAGTGATTAAGCATGATGAAGGGGATAATGCTCGTAGCTTTGATCTTAATCGTGAAGCCTGGGTTATGCTTGTGGGTTTTCCTGAGGATCTGAAAAATGGTGTCACTATACCTAAGGTTGTGTCAGGGTTTGGAATTTTAGTTTATTGGCATGAAACTACTAATCTTGCTCGTGTTGTTGCCAAAGTGTATCTCAACCCCAATGGCAAGATCCCAGGCTCAGCTAAGGTCAATGCTGGTTTGCCACAAAGGTCGAGATCATGGACCCTCCCATGCTTTGTCCTGAAATAGAAAGCTGTGACTCTGCCCAGGGAGGAAGAAGCATATGTCACATTGGGCCCCCTGCATCCAGTGCCTCCTCAGGCCCCACATTGGTCTGCTCCTGGTATGCCTGAGGATTCTGGAACCACACCTGCTGTGTCCAATGTTGGCTCAGCAATGCTTGTTGATGGTGGTGGTCACAGCAGATGGATGCAACACTTGGCCCCTGGTGATCAAGTGTGTGAAGATGTGCATGCAGATGCAGAGCTAGCTGTGCTTCAAAATGGCAAAGCCATTGCAGAAGAAGTTCATAAACAGAGTGTGACAATTCAGGGTACATAGGTGCAGCTACCAGCCACTCTCAAGTTTCTAGTGTTTAGCCCAACGGTGTCTGCTCCTGTGCCAGTCCTCAGGTCTGTGATCTTTGGTCCTGCTGCTCCAAGGGATCCCAAGGACCTAATGATCCTTGTTATACCTTCCCTTATCAGATAGGTATTAACTTTTTTGACAGCCACCCCTTCATCCAATTTCCTTAGAAATTGAACTCTGTTAGACATTGATCATGAAACTCTCATACCTTCATATTTTCATGACTCTCATATCCTCATCCACTTGGCTCTCATCCTGCATCCACAACTTGGTGATGATGCTTTGGAGAAACTAGGACTGGACTACATGGATATTGAAGAGGATGAAAGCACTGTTGCTGCAGGTGTGGAATACAATGTCACTGAAGGAAATGTGGACAAAGAACTTGAGAAGGAGGCTGCTGAAGAGGTAGATGTTGATGTTGAAGTGCTGGAGTCTCCACCACCAATTTTCATGACACCTCATAAGAAGAAGACTTTCAAGGTGAAGGAAAGACTGGATGATGGCTTTTTGAGGAGCAAAAGAATCTCAAACAAGCTCCAAGGCTTCAAGGATACTGAAAGTGCCTAGAAAGCCATGGAAGATGCAAATGAAGCTGCTGATGACATCGCTGAGCCCATGCCCCTGGCCATCATCCCACTAGGACCCTCAAACAACCAGGTGGCTGCTCACCTTTCAACTGAAATCATGGAAGGCATTGCTACAGGGTTCCTGCAAATCTAGCCAGAGAGTGTCTCGGCCGCTCTACTCAACAAAGATAACCTAGATGATTGAGAAGAAGAATGGCCCTCCCTATGCACTAGTTCCTGTGATAGTGTATTGTTTATCTTTTGTTTTGCTTAGCTCCCTTTCTTAGTGTGTGTACTAGGAGAATGAGATGATGTACTAATGTACATGGTGTTGCAGCACCTGTTGGAGCTACTCTTTAGTTGTTCTATCTGAACTTGATCACTTAATCAATCAATCTATCTATGTTCCAGTGTGCTACTACTTTGTTCTGCTTACTCCTAAGCTTGTTTACGTTACTTCATGTACCATATGTTTCTTGACTTCTCTGACCCTATGTTCATTCAATAATATTTATGCTCACTGCTCTATTACTTGGATGACCAGACTCTTGACATTGTTCTCTTGTTATATTTATGGATAATAATAGAAGCACAAAAGTTCTGTCCTGGAATGTAAGAGGGATTAGCTCCCAAGAGAAATGGGATGCCATTAGAGACAAAATTTGAGAGTGCATGTTATATTCTATGTTTACAAGAGACAAGAGAGAAAATTTTGACCCTTTTTACATAAAGAAATTCTTTCCTAGATCTCTTGACAAATTTGCTTTTTCTTCATCTATTGGAGCTTCTAGTGGCATTGTTACAATATGGAATAGCAGCATTCTTGATGGCACAGTGGTACATGTGAATTCCTATGCTATCACTGTCAAATTTTTCTGCAGGCTAGACAACAATAACTTTTATGTCACCAATATCTACGGGCCAGTAAACTCTCCATAAAAGCAAGCCTTTGTCACATGGATGATGAACTTTGATACTTCTGACTTTGATGATTGGATAGTAGCTGGTGATTTCAACCTGATAAGGCAACCTAAAAATAGAAACAAGCCATGTGGTGACTTATTATAAATGAGTCTTTTCAATGACCTAATCTCAGATTTGGATTTGGTTGAAATTCCTTTTAGTGGCAGAGAATTCACCTGGAGTAACATGCAGTCAGATCCACTTCTAGTCAAACTTGACTGGGTCTTCACCTCTGCCTCTTGGATTTTGTCTTACCCTGCAACCCATGTTCAGCCACTATTCAAATCTATTTCTGACCATATTCCCTATGTTCTTCATATTAGAACTAAAAATCCAAAATCCAAGATTTTTCGTTTTGAGAACTAATAGGCTAATCATCCTGGCTTCTTGGAGATTGTGGCCCTCCATTGGAATAATTCACCAGTTTTTGCTGATGCTGCCAAAAATTTATGTTCAAAGCTGAAACATGTCAGAAGTGTGTTGAGAAATTGGAGCAAGAAATTTTCTAATCTTAATAAGCTGATCTACAATTGTAACTGGGTACTTCTCCTCATGGATGGATTCGAGGACCAAAGAGCCCTCTCAAGATTAGAATCAACCTTCAGAGACTTAGTCAAGTCACATTTAGCATCTCTTTTAGAATCAAAAAGAGTCTACTGGAAACAAAGGAATGTAGTGAGGTGGGTAACCCTTGGTGATAAAAATTCAAGTTTCTTTCATACAATGACCACTTTATCCCACAAAAGGAACTTTATAGTCACCCTCAGAAATGCAGATGGTATTGCTATCTCAGAACATGATCAAAAGGCAAACCTTCTTTGGAACTCCTTCAAACAGAGACTAGGCTACAATGCGTTCACCAACATTGCATACAACCTCAGTTCCATTCTGGTTGAACCTAATCTGAACCATCTTGATGCAGACTTTAATCAACAAGAGATTGATGTTGTTATTAAATGCTTACCCAACAATCATGCACCTGGCCCTGATGACTTTGATGGCCTATTTATCAAGAAGTGTTGGGACATCATAAAAGGTGACTTCACCATATTGTTGACTATTTTTTGCAGATCCAATTTGAACTTGAGAAGCATCAACTCATCCATCATAGCCCTAATACCTAAGAAAAATAATCCAGAAACAGTTGATGATTATAGACCCATCTCATTGTTGAACTACTCTCTCAAATGCATCACCAAACTACTCTCCACAAGATTACAGTTAGTCATCCTTCAGCTGGTTCATAAAAACTAATATGGTTTCATAAAAGGTAGGACATACAAGATTGCTTAGCTTGGGTCTTTCAGTTCTCGCACCTTTGTCATAAATCCAAGAAAGAGGTGGTCATCCTTAAGCTATATTTTGAAAAGGCTTTTGACAAACTTGAACATCAAGTCATCCTCGAAGTTCTAAAAGCAAAAGGTTTTTCAGAGAAATGGACCAATTGGATACACAACATTCTGAGTACAGGCAGCTCCTCAGTTCTGCTCAATGGAGTCCATAGAAAATCATTCAACTGCTTGAGGGTATTAAGACAAGGAGATCCACTGTCTCCACTACTATTTGTACTAACTGCTGACCTTCTCCAGTCTATTATCAATAGAGCCTGGCACAATGGAACCCTTAATCATCCAATCAGCAATGAATTTAGCGAAGATTTCTCAATCATCCAATATGCTGATGACACTCTTCTGATTCTCCCAGGTGATGCCAGAACCCTGTTTAACTTGAAAGGTTTGCTGAGACCTTTCTCTGACTCAATTGGACTTCATGTCAACTTTGATAAGTCCTTAGTACCAATCAACTTGACTAATGATAGAGCTTCACATCTGGCTAGAACTTTTGGTTGCAAGGTTGGAAGCATGCCCTTCACCTACCTTGAACTACCTCTTGGAACAACCAAACCCACCATCCAGGAGTGTTCTCCCCTACTTAATAAAATTAAAAGAAGATTATCTGGTGTCAGCAATTTTCTGTCATATAATGGAAGGTTAATTCTTGTCAATTCAGTGTTCTCTGCCCTGCCTACTTTCTACATGTGCAGTCTCAAGTTACCTCCTCAAGTAATCAAGCAAATAGATGTTTACAGAAAGCATTGCCTCTGGAGCAAGGGAGACATTAACAAAAAGGGTTCCTGTCTGGTGGCACGGGAAATAGCATGTAAGCCTAAGGACCAAGGGGGACTAGGCATAATTGATATCAAAAGTGAAAACATTGCATTGCTCCTGAAATACCTGGGCAAGTTCTACAACAAAGCTGATACTCCCTGAGTTGATCTAACCTAGTCAAAATTGTATTCCAACCCTCAAACCCCACCCCAAGCTAGATGCCCTGTGGGATCCTTCTGGTGGAAAGATGTAATCAATCTTTTTAGCAATTTTGCTTCACGTGCTAAGGGTAACCCCAATAGAGGTGACACTATTCTACTATGGTTAGATAAATGGGTTGTACAACATCAAAATCAGTGCATGAAAAACCTCTTCCCATAGTTGTACTCCTTCACCAGAAAACAAAAATGTCCCCTTTAGTATTTCATTGAGCAAGAAGTTAGCAGAGTCTTCAGCCTTCCCCTATCACAGCAAGTAACACAGCATTTAGAAATTCTTCATGATCTGATTCTTCAAGAAAATCTTGAGGCCAGTCACAATGATTCCTAGAGCTATTGTTGGGGTTCATCAAAATTCAACAGTAAAAAGGCATACCAGATTTTGATAGGGCACACTGAAGCATCTCCCCTTTTTACTTGGCTCAAGGCATTTAGCAATTTGGGGAAACACAAATTCTTCTTTTGGCTCCTCCTAAGAGGCAGACTTAATACTAGGAACCTATTGAGAAGGATAACATGGAGTTGGATGATTATAATTGTGTGCTATGCAGCAATGGACAGGAATAAATAAGTTTTCAATTGTTCTTTGAGTGCCCTTTCAGTCAGTCTTGTTGGAACATGGTTGCTATTACTTGGAACCTGAGTTTGCCACTCTGGATATGGTCATTGATGCCAGAGAAGCATTTGGGAGCAGCATCTTCGGAGAGATCTTCATCACAGCCTGTTGGGCCATCTGGTTAACATGGAATGATGTCATCTTTGATCATGGACAGGTCAACTTGGACACTTGGAAACAAAAATGCAAAGAAGAGTTTGGCTATGTGTGTACAAGGGCCAAACCTGCCAAACAAGTAGAACTCAATTTGTGGAGAGATAGCCATTTATGATGTACTTTTTCTTTTTTTCATTTGGGCCTAGATGCCTTGTATTTTCTCCCTGTTGTACATACCATTCATTCATTTAATGGAAAAACAAGAAATATAGGTAGGGGACTCCCCTGCCTTTTCGGTCAAAAATGAACCAATATTTTGGTTTTCAATTTTGATCTTATTTGTTGTTATTATTTTTTATCCACTTGAAACTGCAATGGTTATTGTACCTTTTATTAAAAAAATTATTTTATATTTTACTAATTCATGTTTATTTTATTTTAAAAGAGGTTCAAAGTCTTAGACTACACTCTTAGTTATAAATAGTCATTTCAGTCTACAGCACAACACTCAAGATGTTAGAGTGCTAAATTTGAAATTACAAATATTAATATTATAATGTTTTTGTTAAGATGTATATTTATATGAAGAAATAATTTATAAAATTTATTACGATACAATATTAATATAACTTAAGGGGTTAACTTTTTCATGATTTATAAACTTTTAAAATAAATATTTGTCCTAATATACGAATGTTTACTAGGTCAACGTAGTGACATTATCATTTATGTTTACCTTTAATTTGATATCACATTTTATGGCTATTAAATTATTTTCTATAATAGTTTATATTTGTATTTAGAAGTGGATTCGAGGTATATTATAGTTGTTTTTTAAACGACATGCGGGTACTTTAGATATAGATTGAACGGTTACTTTATATTAGGCGGATGTCGATAATTTAAAAGCAAATTTGGGGGATTGCTTTGCATTATCTCACGTAGTGGCACGTGTGAGTAATTTAGATGCAGATTTAATTTTTATTTAAAATTATCTTTGATAATGGAGATCGGACAATTATATGCAAATTTACAGATTACTTTATACATAATTTTTATAATAGTACACATGTGTAATTTTTTGGTAAACATTTTGATCCGATGGTTATTAACTTATTATTGGCGATAATGATTAGATTCTACTAAATTAAAGATTGGATGTTTCAGAGAAAATTAGAGGTTATTTTAAATTATCATAGTAGGAAAGAAAATCAACTTGTAATCTTTCCTCCGAACCATATAAGGTCAGCAGACGTCTCAAAAAAACATATAAGGCCAGCAGAAGTTCCTACACTAGAACATCCAATAGACATCTCATCCCAACACACAACAAACGTCCTAGAGCCTCATTAGCCAACATCCCTTGATGTCCCACACCACGCTTCACCAGGCAATATCCATGGATGCATGGACATCCCACATAGACACAATGGGTTTGTTTGGTTCTCGACCTTACTTCTAGCATGGCTAGAATTTAAGCCAGGTAGACTAAGCCTGGTTCCAGCAAGCCCACATTTAGTTTTTTGGTTGCATGCATTGTCTAAGCCTAGCTAGCATTGGGTGCGTTTTGTATTGCATAAAATTAACTCTTATCTATTCTGGTAAGGTTACCCTCTCTCAGACATTTCGCCAAACACCTGGTTTGCATGCTCGGAGAAGGGCTATGGCAGTGGCTCAGTGCACGTATGGTAGCTCCGACACGGCACGTCCTAGCCACAACGCTCGTGTGCTCGCATGGTGGCCTCGTCCAGTCCTTCTGCCACCGGCCACTAGCGGACGCCAAGGAGCTAGAACGTGCGGACGCTGGGGAGCTTGGTCCGATGCGGCCGCCGGAGATCTAGAAGGAGCTCACGTGGTGGCTGCCCATGGCTTCGGGCGGGACGAGCGGTGTCGAGGGGCCAGGCCGGTGACCATCCCGCACGGGTGGAGGAGATGCAGTTAGGTAGATGCAGTCGAGGGCCATGGCTCCTGGTCCATCTTAGAAGTGGGCGGAGGAGGGGCCACAATCGAGCGTCGGCCGGTGATGGAGGACAGCACGGGCGCCATAGCGGTGACGGAGGATTGTGCAGCGTCGGCGACAGGGAGGGCGAGCGAGGACGAGCGGAGCTAGCGACCGGGTGATGATGCGAATTGTTGACGGTCCTTAAGTATCAATTATAACTATCAAATAAATAGAGAAAATGATCCAAATGAAACCAACACCTAGACTTAGGGTTTTATCTGACAGAATTCCACGAGTTTTGCTGTTTATCTATTTCTGCAGGGGGTTATCAGGAAATACGGAAGAAAGGCCCACATGTCGGATTAATGACGGGATATTAACCGAACACGTAATTATCTTACATCTAGAAGAGTCCAGAAGCCACGAGAACGAACGGGAGGCGTAACGGAGCCGGACACAGGGCGCCCGCCCTAGTCCTTAGGGCGCCCGCCCTGGTCCCGGAGCCAATCAGGCTCCGCCTCGAGGATTATGCTCCACCGACCTAGAGGATCAAGGAAAACCGCACGATCAATGTCGGTTTGATCCAACGGCCCAGATTCATCCGAAAGGGCTATATAAGCAAGGCCCCTGCCCCTGGAGAAGAGGCCCTCGTCTCATACTTCAAACCCTAATTCAGGAGGAGAGCCTCTGATCAAGCCCTAGAGCCACCACATCAACTAGATCTCTAGTTAGCATAGCTACATAGGATTAGAACTAGAAGGAATCAATCTTCGATTGGTTTCCGGATCTGTCAAGAGGATTCTTGGTAATTCCTCTCTTGTTCTTCAATTGTTCATCATTGTTCTTCAATATTATGAATATGACTTTGTTCTATTTCAATATATTGATTATGACTTTGCTCTACTTGATTATATTTGCAATTATATTGTTCTTAGTTTATCATAGTTATATGCTTGGCTTAGTTAGATTGAAATTATATACATGCCTAGGATCGTATAGCGTTTATCCATGTGTACAGTGGGTGAATGATAATTATTGTGTAGACGTGGTGTCTATACCGTATTTATCTGCGATTGCACCCTATATGCCGGATTGTGGGGTAGTTCGCGATAGTGACAGCTTCGTTGATTCTTATATAGTCCCCCTCTCGTGTATAGGGCAGGCAGAGCAACACTATTACAGGGGAGTGATTGCTATGTTCTTCATCTTCCTTGCTAATATTCACTATGCATGGATATAGTCTTTTCTCACCATGATTGCCAAGTATAATTGCACTAACTATGATATGCTAGACTTTATAGTTAATAATAACTTAGGGAATATCTTTGTAGTTCATCCTAATTCTATGCTAATGACTTGCTAGAATATCTGTTGAGGTGCTTATCATTATTATATGTGGCTAGCTGATCAGATTAATTATCTTTGTCACCATTATCACTTTACCTTTACTTAATGTGACATTTATACCTGTATAAAGAGATTGATAAATACTCTCGGTTATACATGCAATGATGTGTACTCAGTTCCATATTCTCATTTCAATATCAACCATGATACTTAGAAATCCCTTCCCAGTGGTAAAAATATAAATAACGATACCTGGAATACTTTCCGGTTAAAATGCTACATCGGTATTAATCTGTGCGCTTGCAGATCCCTTTTATTATTTATCTTGATGAGCAAATGCATATTTCAATACCGCGTCTCTCATGTCATGCTGGGGATGACAACTTGGCTTAAGTGGCATGAGGGATAGGTTTGGCATTTTTGGCGCCGTTATCAGAATTAGAAAACTAAGTCTACTTTTGGTAGTGACGTTAAGAATGCCCAACACGAATCGAAGCCAAAGCGCTACGTTTTTCTAGAGCCGGGCCCAGGGTGTATGGTGGTCTCCTGGAGCCATGCTGAAGCCCACCTATGCAGGTAGTTGGTAAGATGGTCATCTTTGAAAATAGTTTTGGTGGAAGTAAATTCATAACTTTTAAAATAAAGTCAGATAAAGACAAACTTTATAACAAAAGTTTGAAGTTCATATAAAACTTAATAATTGATAGTTTTTTATTTAAAGTTTGGGCTAGATATTTGTTGGGTTTTTAAATTTAAAATTAATTTTTTAATATAATTTCTTTTAAAAAAAATTGAACGACCTTAGATGGATACATGCTCTATGCAAAGTTATAGAGCTTTATGAGATGTTAGAAATTAGTTGAATGTTTATTTGCAAAATTGGTTTAGGTCAAAAAAAATTCAATAAAACATTTGTAGAAGTTATTAAGACAAAATAATACTCCCTCCATTCCAAACTATAAAGACATTTTGGTTTTTTTAGATACATAGCTTTTGCTATATACTTAGATATACACTATGTTTAGATATATAGTGAAAGTAAGTGATTGAGTGGTGTGGTAAGAGGGCTCACGCAAGACAAGAGGTCACATTTCTACTTGTTTCTGTTTTGGCAAGTTTAAAAACATTTTCAAGGATGGTTGCTGACACCCTCCACCCTAGATTACATATCCACTCCAAAAATTGTTTTGTTTCTAGAGACGTTTGATAGAGGTGGTTATGAACATCTCCTCTGAACACCATTTTGACCATTAAAAAAATACCGATTAGTGCTGCCCCGAAATGATCTATGATTGATCCATTTGGCTTCTAACTTTGAGTTGATCCAAACTCCATACCAATACAGCTGGAAAGAGGAAATGTCCCGTCTGATCCAAAGTTGCCGAGCTGAGCATCACTGCACCTTCATTTTTTTCCTTTACTATTTCTTTTGGATATATAAAATGGTGCAGTTTTGGTCACTACTAGCTCGTCACGACCGCGTCTGCTCGGGCTGCAATCATATGTATACATCGCCTCATCGGTCAACACCGCAACAACAATATATTTGGATGCAACCGCGTGCAGTGGCACAACGCCGGCCCTTGGAAAATGTCAAACGCACACGCACGCCCAAGACAATCCTCCGACTCCAGCGAAACAGTCCGCTTGCCCATCGCTCGCTCGAGACTTTAAAAGCTGCCGCATCCACCCATCCCTCTCGCATCCTCTGGCTCTCTTCTCTGCAGCTGCAAGCTCCGTCTGCAGCAATCATCACCGGCACTAGACGCAGCCACCAGCCTGCCTGCTGTCTGCACTGTTAGTGCTTAGTAGTAGCCATCAACTAGCTTCGATCTCCAGCGATCACTGCACGTGTAGTGTGGCATTCTGACCTGCATGGCGGCAGCTTCGTCTCTCGGGTTGCTGTTAGCCGCGCACTGCGCACTCTTGCTCGCCTTGGCTGGAGCTGCTCACGGTCACGGTTACGCTCCTAGCGGCGGCGTGGCGCTGAGTTCCGCGTTCTACGACGAGTCGTGCCCCAGCGCCTACGACGTCGTCCGGCGCGTCATCCAGGACGCGCGCGTCTCCGACCCGCGCATCCCGGCCAGCCTCATCCGTCAACGTGAGCACACAGTTCGAGTTCATGCTTGCTTCTGCCAGTGGCTGATCAGTAGGATGAACACGGCAGCTAAGTGCGTTCTTTGCATCATCTGACATGAATGAACGGTCAAATATAATGTTTCAGAGTTGCGACGGCTCCCTTCTGCTGGACGACGATCTCCCGGCGATCCAGTCCGAGAAACACGTGCCTGGCAACGACAAATCAGCGCGTGGCTTCGATGTGGTCGATGACATCAAGAGCGCGCTGGAGAAAGCGTGCCCTGGCATCGTCTCCTGCGCTGACATCCTCGCCCTGGCAGCCGAGATCTCCGTCGAACTCGTAAGAACCCCATACCTATAGAGCTAGCTAGCTTATTCCATTGAACAATAGTGTTATTTCGTAGTACTAGCTAGCTTCCCAATCTTGCTCCACATTAGTTAATTTTTCGATCTCAACTGAGAACTGACATAATCATGAACTTCGTGCTTGCAGGCTGGAGGGCCACGATGGAGCGTGCAGCTCGGCTGGCGAGACGGCACGACGACTAACATCGAGAGCGCCAACAACCTACCCAGCCCTTTCGACGCCCTCGACGAGCTCCAGGAGAAGTTCAGAAACTTTAACCTAGACGTCACTGACCTCGTCGCCCTCCAAGGTAATCAATCTACTTACCGACGAGCAACACAAACAGTTAACCTTATAGAAAGCTAATAAAGACAGTGTGTGCCATGTCACAAATCTCAACGTATTTGTTATTCTACTTCATTCAGGAGCGCACACATTTGGCAAAGTACAGTGCCAGTTCACGCAGCAGAAATGCACGCCCGGCCAGTCCCGCAGCGCACTGGAGAACCTGGACCAGGTCACACCCAAGGTGTTCGACAACAAGTATTACAGCAACCTCTTACAGGGCCGTGCTCAGCTCGCGTCCGACCAGGTTATGCTATCAGACCCTTCTGCGGCAGCGACCACAGCTCCCATTGTTCATCGGTTCGCAGGCAACCAACAGGGGTTTTTCAGAAACTTCGCAGCGTCCATGATTAAGATGGGAAACATTAGCCCACTGACAGGAAAGGATGGGGAGATCAGGAACAACTGCCGGAGGGTTAACAAACGCTACTGAATCTGAATACATTGATTCAATTCGATTTATTCCATTTTTCTTTAACAACGTTACATTTTTTTTGTTTACTGAAAAGCAAATGTAAAAACGTTCTCACGCTAGTCGTTTGTCCATTTCACCAAAATTGAGTTCATACAATTCTTTTTTTATTATCAAACTATCCCATCACTCCAGCATGGCATACAATTTTAACTTACATCAATATTAAAAGCTTTGTGAATTAATTTAGTATGTATAATTAATCAAAATCGATTACCTTTACTCTCTCTATTCATTTTCTAACACAATGCCTATTTAGATACTTATATATGGTTGTGATAATTTATCAATTTCTCTATTAATGACTAGATCTTTAAAATTATTATGACAATTTTTAGAATTTATTACTTTCTAAAGTATCTAGTGACCATTAATGTGAAAGTTCTATTTAAGGTCTCCAGTTAGTAATGCTAAGATGCGTGTTGTCATACTTAGTTACAATATAAGTTTAAGTTATATGAGCTTTTGTTGCATCTCTTTTTTTGTAACATCATGAACCAATATTTAAGGAAAAAGGCTAAGAAAAAGGAAAGCCATGGCGCTCTCCCCGACCTCACTATTGTCCCTCCCCTCCCCCCCTCTGGCCAGCGATGGCGCTTCCTGTTGATGCTCGCCGCTGTCCATGTCCATGGCCGGGCTCTCAGATCTTTGCTTTGATCCTGGAGCCGAGTTCGGTAGACTGGTCTCTCATCGCTACAACTACTCGGTGAGTCCCACATCTCAGTCTTCCTTGAGCTTTTCGCTGGTCGCGAGTTTTGGTAGATCCTCTATTCGGATCAATGAGGACTCGGTCGGCCTTCTCTGACAAGCTTCAATTGGTGGCTCAGCCAAAGATTTCAATGTTATGCATCTTTCGGGTCTGATGTTTCGTTTCTCGGTCTCTTGTCAAGAAGTTGGTTTCATGATCTACAATCTTAAAACCGTTGCTTGCAAACAATTCGCCATCTTCTTCTTCCTTTGGGGAGGGGGAGGCCCTAATTGGTGACGTGATCATGCACTCTGGTGCAAAGAACAAGGCGCAATGGACTACAGTTGGAGCTAAATCCAAAAAAGTTTTGCGGACGTTGTTCGTTCTTATCGGGCCGTCAAGGGCCCTAACCACTTTGAGGCCCCTTTTTGTTTAGCTTCGCTATCCTAGTTATTATCACAAGAACTTTGCTGATAGCTCTCAAATTCCAACCAGACAAGCTATCCCTGATCCCAATTCAAATTCTCTCTCTGGTTTGAAGCCACCTGCCAAGCGTGTTCGTCGCTGGGTGTCCAAATCTCAGGCTCTCAATTCCGCTAAATCCCATGCGTGTTCACCGCCCCATACTTCAGCTGTTTCAAATTAGAAAACTGGAAGTGGGCCTTCGGCTGCAAGAGTCACCAACCTTTCTGTCCATGGGTCAAAACCCAGCCTGGTTCTGTGCTCCAACTGTCTGGGCCTTGGCCATGAAAGGAAAGCATGCACCAATTTGGTTAGGTGCCAATCCTATTTCAATTATGGCCACCGATCCTCGTCCTGCCTTTCTAAGGCCCGTCGCCAGCGTCATTTTCGGCATGTTTCCATACCAGAAGCTAGAGCGTCGCAGGTGCCTCCAATTTATACCGATGCACCCTCTGCCCTCAACGCTTCTGCCCCTGTCTCATCCCCCACCTCCCCTTCACCTACAGTAAAAAAACCCCCGATCTTGCTGCCGCCATGGCGAATTGGGCCGTCAACCCTCGCCCTCATGTCCCGAAGGGCTTCATGCTAGTGGAGCCAATGCCCAGTCCTATTCTCCACCATGACGTGTATGTATCTAGCTGCTACACCCTCTTCAATGAGGATCTGACGATCGTGAGGCTTCAACCAGCAGTGCACAAAGATGACTTCGACAGCCTAGCCACAGCTCTCCGCGGCTTCTTCAAGGAAATGTATGAGGTTCGACTCGCTGATATCCAACCTTGTCCTTTGGGTGATGATTAAGTTTGTTTCAACACTGCCTTAGAAAGAGAGAGATTTCTTGGTCCAGAGTTTAGTTTTGGGAACTATACTATGACAGTGATTAAGCATGATGAAGGGGATAATGCTCGTAGCTTTGATCTTAATCGTGAAGCCTAGGTTATGCTTGTGGGTTTTCCTGAGGATCTGAAAAATGGTGTCACTATACCTAAGGTTGTGTTAGGGTTTGGAATTTTAGTTTATTGGCATGAAACTACTAATCTTGCTCGTGTTGTTGCCAAAGTGTATCTCAACCCCAATGGCAAGATCCCAGGCTCAGCTAAGGTCAATGCTGGTTTGCCACAAAGGTCGAGATCATGGACCCTCCCATGCTTTGTCCTGAAATAGAAAGCTGTGACTCTGCCCAGGGAGGAAGAAGCATATGTCACATTGGGCCCCCTGCATCCAGTGCCTCCTCAGGCCCCACATTGGTCTGATCCTGGTATGCCTGAGGATTCTGGAACCACACCTGCTGTGTCCAATGTTGGCTCAGCAATGCTTGTTGATGGTGGTGGTCACAGCAGATGGATGCAACACTTGGCCCCTGGTGATCAAGTGTGTGAAGATGTGCATGCAGATGCAGAGCTAGCTGTGCTTCAAAATGGCAAAGCCATTGCAGAAGAAGTTCATAAACAGAGTGTGACAATTCAGGGTACATAGGTGCAGCTACCAGCCACTCTCAAGTTTCTAGTGTTTAGCCCAACGGTGTCTGCTCCTGTGCCAGTCCTCAGGTCTGTGATCTTTGGTCCTGCTGCTCCAAGGGATCCCAAGGACCTAATGATCCTTGTTATACCTTCCCTTATCAGATAGGTATTAACTTTTTTGACAGCCACCCCTTCATCCAATTTCCTTAGAAATTGAACTCTGTTAGACATTGATCATGAAACTCTCATACCTTCATATTTTCATGACTCTCATATCCTTATCCACTTGGCTCTCATCCCGCATCCACAACTTGGTGATGATGCTTTGGAGAAACTAGGACTGGACTACATGGATATTGAAGAGGATGAAAGCACTGTTGCTGCAGGTGTGGAATAGAATGTCACTGAAGGAAATGTGGACGAAGAACTTGAGAAGGAGGCTACTGAAGAGGTAGATGTTGATGTTGAAGTGCTGGAGTCTCCACCACCAATTTTCATGACACCTCATAAGAAGAAGACTTTCAAGGTGAAGGAAAGACTAGATGATGGCTTTTTGAGGAGCAAAAGAATCTCAAACAAGCTCCAAGGCTTCAAGGATACTAAAAGTGCCAAGAAAGCCATGGAAGATGCAAATGAAGCTGCTGATGACATCGCTGAGCCCATGCCCCTGGCCATCATCCCACTAGGACCCTCAAACAACCAGGTGGCTCCTCACCTTTCAGCTGAAATCATGGAAGGCATTGCTACAGGGTTCCTGCAAATCTAGCCAGAGAGTGTCTCGGCCGCTCTACTCAACAAAGATAACCTAGATGATTGAGAAGAAGAATGGCCCTCCCTATGCACTAGTTCCTGTGATAGTGTATTGTTTATCTTTTGTTTTGCTTAGCTCCCTTTCCCAGTGTGTGTACTAGGATAATGAGATGATGTACTAATGTACATGGTGTTGCAGCACCTGTTGGAGCTACTCTTTAGTTGTTCTATCTGAACTTGATCACTTAATCAATCAATCTATCTATGTTCCAGTGTGCTACTACTTTGTTCTGCTTACTCCTAAGCTTGTTTACGTTACTTCATGTACCATATGTTTCTTGACTTCTCTGACCCTATGTTCATTCAATAATATTTATGCTCACTGCACTATTACTTGGATGACCAGACTCTTGACATTGTTCTCTTGTTATATTTATGGATAATAATAGAAGCACAAAAGTTCTGTCCTGGAATGTAAGAGGGATTAGCTCCCAAGAGAAATGGGATGCCATTAGAGACAAAATTTGAGAGTGCATGTTATATTCTATGTTTACAAGAGACAAGAGAGAAAATTTTGACCCTTTTTACATAAAGAAATTCTTTCCTAGATCTCTTGACAAATTTGCTTTTTCTCCATCTATTGGAGCTTCTAGTGGCATTGTTACAATATGGAATAGCAGCATTCTTGATGGCACAGTGGTACATGTGAATTCCTATGCTATCACTGTCAAATTTTTCTGCAGGCTAGACAACAATAACTTTTATGTCACCAATATCTACGGGCCAGCAAACTCTCCATAAAAGCAAGCCTTTGTCACATGGATGATGAACTTTGATACTTCTGACTTTGATGATTGGATAGTAGCTGGTGATTTCAACCTGATAAGGCAACCTAAAAATAGAAACAAGCCATGTGGTGACTTATTATAAATGAGTCTTTTCAATGACCTAATCTCAGATTTGGATTTGGTTGAAATTCCTTTTAGTGGCAGAGAATTCACCTGGAGTAACATGCAGTCAGATCCACTTCTAGTCAAACTTGACTGGGTCTTCACCTCTGCCTCTTGGACTTTGTCTTACCCTGCAACCCATGTTCAGTCACTATTCAAATCTATTTCTGACCATATTCCCTATGTTCTTCATATTAGAACTAAAAATCCAAAATCCAAGTTTTTTCGTTTTGAGAACTAATAGGCTAATCATCCTGGCTTCTTGGAGATTGTGGCCCTCCATTGGAATAATTCACCAGTTTTTGCTGATGCTGCCAAAAATTTATGTTCAAAGCTGAAACATGTCAGAAGTGTGTTGAGAAATTGGAGCAAGAAATTTTCTAATCTTAATAAGCTGATCTACAATTGTAACTGGGTACTTCTCCTCATGGATGGATTAGAGGACCAAAGAGCCCTCTCAAGATTAGAATCAACCTTCAGAGACTTAGTCAAGTCACATTTAGCATCTGTTTTAGAATCAAAAAGAGTCTACTGGAAACAAAGGAATGTAGTGAGGTGGGTAACCCTTGGTGATAAAAATTCAAGTTTCTTTCATACAATGACCACTTTATCCCACAAAAGGAACTTTATAGTCACCCTCAGAAATGCAGAAGGTATTGCTATCTCAGAACATGATCAAAAGGCAAACCTTCTTTGGAACTCCTTCAAACAGAGACTAGGCTACAGTGCGTTCACCAACATTGCATACAATCTCAGTTCCATTCTGGTTGAACCTAATCTGAACCATCTTGATGCAGACTTTAATCAACAAGAGATTGATGTTGTTATTAAATGCTTACCCAACAATCATGCACCTGGCCCTGATGACTTTGATGGCCTATTTATCAAGAAGTGTTGGGACATCATAAAAGGTGACTTCACCATATTGTTGACTATTTTTTGCAGATCCAATTTGAACTTGAGAAGCATCAACTCATCCATCATAGCCCTAATACCTAAGAAAAATAATCCAGAAACAGTTGATGATTATAGACCCATCTCATTGTTGAACTACTCTCTCAAATGCATCACCAAACTACTCTCCACAAGATTACAGTTAGTCATCCTTCAGCTGGTTCATAAAAACTAATATGGTTTCATAAAAGGTAGGACATACAAGATTGCTTAGCTTGGGTCTTTCAGTTCTCGCACCTTTGTCATAAATCCAAGAAAGAGGTGGTCATCCTTAAGCTATATTTTGAAAAGGCTTTTGACAAACTTGAACATCAAGTCATCCTCGAAGTTCTAAAAGCAAAAGGTTTTTCAGAGAAATGGACCAATTGGATACACAACATTCTGAGTACAGGCAACTCCTCAGTTCTGCTCAATGGAGTCCATAGAAAATCATTCAACTGCTTGAGGGTAGTAAGACAAGGAGATCCACTGTCTCCACTACTATTTGTACTAACTGCTGACCTTCTCCAGTCTATTGTCAATAGAGCCTGGCACAATGGAACCCTTAATCATCCAATCAGCAATGAATTTAGCGAAGATTTCTCAATCATCCAATATGCTGATGACACTCTTCTGATTCTCCCAGGTGATGCCAGAACCCTGTTTAACTTGAAAGGTTTGCTGAGACCTTTCTCTGACTCAATTGGACTTCATGTCAACTTTGATAAGTCCTTAGTACCAATCAACTTGACTAATGATAGAGCTTCACATCTGGCTAGAACTTTTGGTTGCAAGGTTGGAAGCATGCCCTTCACCTACCTTGAACTACCTCTTGGAACAACCAAACCCACCATCCAGGAGTGTTCTCCTCTACTTAATAAAATTAAAAGAAGATTATCTGGTGTCAGCAATTTCCTGTCATATAATGGAAGGTTAATTCTTGTCAATTCAGTGTTCTCTGCCCTGCCTACTTTCTACATGTGCAGTCTCAAGTTACCTCCTCAAGTAATCAAGCAAATAGATGTTTATAGAAAGCATTGCCTCTGGAGTAAGGGAGACATTAACAGAAAGGGTTCCTGTCTGGTGGCACGGGAAATAGCATGTAAGCCTAAGGACCAAGGGGGACTAGGCATAATTGATATCAAAAGTGAAAACATTGCATTGCTCCTGAAATACCTGGGCAAGTTCTACAACAAAGCTGATACTCCCTGAGTTGATCTAACCTAGTCAAAATTGTATTCCAACCCTCAAACCCCACCCCAAGCTAGATGCCCTGTGGGATCCTTCTGGTGGAAAGATGTAATCAATCTTTTTAGCAATTTTGCTTCACGTGCTAAGGGTAACCCCAATAGAGGTGACACTATTCTACTATGGTTAGATAAATGGGTTGTACAACATCAAAATCAGTGCATGAAAAACCTCTTCCCATAGTTGTACTCCTTCACCAGAAAACAAAAATGTCCCCTTTAGTATTTCATTGAGCAAGAAGTTAGCAGAGTCTTCAGCCTTCCCCTATCACAGCAAGTAACACAGCATTTAGAAATTCTTCATGATCTGATTCTTCAAGAAAATCTTGAGGCCAGTCACAATGATTCCTAGAGCTATTGTTGGGGTTCATCAAAATTCAACAGTAAAAAGGCATACCAGATTTTGATAGGGCACACTGAAGCATCTCCCCTTTTTACTTGGCTCAAGGCATTTAGCAATTTGGGGAAACACAAATTCTTCTTTTGGCTCCTCCTAAGAGGCAGACTTAATACTAGGAACCTATTGAGAAGGATAACATGGAGTTGGATGATTATAATTGTGTGCTATGCAGCAATGGACAGGAAGAAATAAGTTTTCAATTGTTCTTTGAGTGCCCTTTCAGTCAGTCTTGTTGGAACATGGTTGCTATTACTTGGAACCTGAGTTTGCCACTCTGGATATGGTCATTGATGCCAGAGAAGCATTTGGGAGCAGCATCTTCGGAGAGATCTTCATCACAGCCTGTTGGGCCATCTGGTTAACATGGAATGATGTCATCTTTGATCATGGACAGGTCAACTTGGACACTTGGAAACAAAAATTCAAAGAAGAGTTTGGCTATGTGTGTACAAGGGCCAAACCTGCCAAACAAGTAGAACTCAATTTGTGGAGAGATAGCCATTTATGATGTACTTTTTCTTTTTTTTCATTTGGGCCTAGATGCCATGTATTTTCTCCCTGTTGTACATACCATTCATTCATTTAATGGAAAAACAAGAAATATAGGTAGGGGACTCCCCTGCCTTTTCGGTCAAAAATGAACCAATATTTTGGTTTTCAATTTTGATCTTATTTGTTGTTATTATTTTTTATCCACTTGAAACTGCAATGGTTATTGTACCTTTTATTAAAAAAATATTTTATATTTTACTAATTTATGTTTATTTTATTTTAAAAGAGGTTCAAAGTCTTAGACTACACTCTTAGTTATAAATAGTCATTTCAGTCTACAGCACAACACTCAAGATGTTAGAGTGCTAAATTTGAAATTACAAATATTAATATTATAATGTTTTTGTTAAGATGTATATTTATATGAAGAAATAATTTATAAAATTTATTACGATACAATATTAATATAACTTAAGGGGTCAACTTTTTCACGATTTATAAACTTTTAAAATAAATATTTGTCCTAATATACGAATGTTTACTAGGTCAACGTAGTGACACTTATCATTTATGTTTACCTTTAATTTGATATCACATTTTATGGCTATTAAATTATTTTCTATAATAGTTTATATTTGTATTTAGAAGTGGATTCGAGGTATATTATAGTTGTTTTTTAAACGACATGCGGGTACTTTAAATATAGATTGAACGGTTACTTTATATTAGGCGGATGTCGATAATTTAAAAGCAAATTTGGGGGATTGCTTTGCATTATCTCACGTAGTGGCACGTGTGAGTAATTTAGATGCAGATTTAATTTTTATTTAAAATTATCTTTGATAATGGAGATCGGACAATTATATGCAAATTTACAGATTACTTTATACATAATTTTTATAATAGTACACATGTGTAATTTTTTGGTAAACATTTTGATCCGATGGTTATTAACTTATTATTGGCGATAATGATTAGATTCTACTAAATTAAAGATTGGATGTTTCAGAGAAAATTAGAGGTTATTTTAAATTATCATAGTAGGAAAGAAAATCAACTTGTAATCTTTCCTCCGAACCATATAAGGCCAGCAGACGTCTCAAAAAAACATATAAGGCCAGCAGAAGTTCCTACACTAGAACATCCAATAGACATCTCATCCCAACACACAACAAACGTCCTAGAGCCTCATTAGCCAACATCCCTTGATGTCCCACACCACGCCTCACCAGGCAATATCCATGGATGCATGGACATCCCACATAGACACAATGGGTTTGTTTGGTTCTCGACCTTACTTCTAGCATGGCTAGAATTTAAGCCAGGTAGACTAAGCCTGGTTCCAGCAAGCCAACATTTAGTTTTTTTTGGTTGCATGCATTGTCTAAGCCTAGCTAGCATTGGGTGCGTTTTGTATTGCATAAAATTAACTCTTATCTATTCTGGTAAGGTTACCCTCTCTCAGACATTTCGCCAAACACCTGGTTTGCATGCTCGGAGAAGGGCTATGGCAGTGGCTCAGTGCACGTATGGTAGCTCCGACACGGCACGTCCTAGCCACAACGCTCATGTGCTCGCATGGTGGCCTCGTCCAGTCCTTCTGCCACCGGCCACTAGCGGACGCCAAGGAGCTAGAACGTGCGGACGCTGGGGAGCTTGGTCCGATGCGGCCGCCGGAGATCTAGAAGGAGCTCACGTGGTGGCTGCCCATGGCTTCGGGCGGGACGAGCGGTGTCGAGGGGCCAGGGCCGGTGACCATCCCGCACGGGTGGAGGAGATGCAGTTAGGTAGATGCAGTCGAGGGCCATGGCTCCTGGTCCATCTTAGAAGTGGGCGGAGGAGGGGCCGCAATCGAGCGTCGGCCGGTGATGGAGGACAGCACGGGCGCCATAGCGGTGACGGAGGATTGTGCGGCGTCGGCGACAGGGAGGGCGAGCGAGGACGAGCGGAGCTAGCGACCGGGTGATGATGCGAATCGAAGCCAAAGCACTACGTTTTTCTAGAGCCGGGCCCAGGGTGTATGGTGGTCTCCTGGAGCCATGCTGAAGCCCACCTATGCAGGTAGTTGGTAAGATGGTCATCTTTGAAAATAGTTTTGGTGGAAGTAAATTCATAACTTTTAAAATAAAGTCAGATAAAGACAAACTTTATAACAAAAGTTTGAAGTTCATATAAAACTTAATAATTGATAGTTTTTTATTTAAAGTTTGGGCTAGATATTTGTTGGGTTTTTAAATTTAAAATTAATTTTTTTAATATAATTTCTTTAAAAAAATGGAACGACCTTAGATGGATACATGCTCTATGCAAAGTTATAGAGCTTTATGAGATGTTAGAAATTAGTTGAATATTTATTTGCAAAATTGGGTTAGGTCAAAAAAAATTAATAAAACATTAGTAGAAGTTATTAAGACAAAATAATACTCCCTCCATTCCAAACTATAAAGACGTTTTGGTTTTTTTAGATACATAGCTTTTGCTATACACTTAGATATACAGTATGTTTAGATATATAGTAAAAGTAAGTGATTAAGTGGTGCGGTAAGAGGGCTCACGCAAGACAAGAGGTCACATTTCTACTTGTTTCTGTTTTGGCAAGTTTAAAAACATTTTCAAGGATGGTTGCTGACGCCCTCCACCCTAGATTACATATCCACTCCAAAAATTGTTTAGTTTCTAGAGACGTTTGATAGAGGTGGTTATGAGCATCTCCTCTGAACACCATTTTGACCATTAAAAAAATACCGATTAGTGCTGCCCCGAAATGATCTATGATGGATCCATTTGGCTTCCAACTTTGAGTTGGTCCAAACTCCATACCAATACAGCTGGAAAGCGGAAATGTCCCGTCTGATCCAAAGTTGCCGAGCTGGGCATCACTGCACCTTCATTTTTTTCCCTTTACTATTTCTTTTGGATATATAAAATGGTGCAGTTTTGGTCACTGCTAGCTCGACACGACCGCCTCTGCTCGGGCAGCAATCATATGTATACATCGCTTCATCGGTCAACACCGCAACAATAATATATTTGGATGCAACCGCGTGCAGTGGCACAACGCCGGCCCTTGGAAAATGTCAAACGCACACGCACGCCCAAGACAATCCTCCGACTCCAGCGAAACAGTCCGCTTGCCCATCTCTCGCTCGAGACTTTAAAAGCTGCCGCATCCACCCATCCCTCTCGCATCCTCTGGCTCTCTTCTCTGCAGCTGCAAGCTCCGTCTGCAGCAATCATCACCGGCACTAGACGCAGCCACCAGCCTGCCTGCTGTCTGCACTGTTAGTACTTAGTAGTAGCCATCAACTAGCTTCGATCTCCAGCGATCACTGCACGTGTAGTGTGGCATTCTGACCTGCACGGCGGCAGCTTCGTCTCTCGGGTTGCTGTTAGCCGCGCACTGCGCACTCTTGCTCGCCTTGGCTGGAGCTGCTCACGGTCACGGTTACGCTCCTAGCGGCGGCGTGGCGCTGAGTTCCGCGTTCTACGACGAGTCGTGCCCCAGCGCCTACGACGTCGTCCGGCGCGTCATCCAGGACGCGCGCGTCTCCGACCCGCGCATCCCGGCCAGCCTCATCCGCCTCCACTTCCACGACTGCTTCGTCAACGTGAGCACACAGTTCGAGTTCATGCTTGCTTCTGCCCGTGGCTGATCAGTAGGATGAACACGGCAGCTAAGTGCGTTCTTTGCATCATCTGACATGAATGAACGGTCAAATATAATGTTTCAGGGTTGCGACGGCTCCCTTCTGCTGGACGACGATCTCCCGGCGATCCAGTCCGAGAAACACGTGCCTGGCAACGACAAATCAGCGCGTGGCTTCGATGTGGTCGATGACATCAAGAGCGCGCTGGAGAAAGCGTGCCCTGGCATCGTCTCCTGCGCTGACATCCTCGCCCTGGCAGCCGAGATGTCCGTCGAACTCGTAAGAACCCCATATATCTAGCTTCTTCCATTGAACAACTAGTGTTTGGTACTAACTAGGTAGCTTTATTCCCAATCTTGCTCCACGTTATTTTTTCTCAACTGGGAACTGACGAAACCCTGAACTGCGTGCTTGCAGGCTGGAGGGCCACGATGGAGGGTGCTGCTCGGCCGGCGAGACGGTACGACGACTAACATCGAGAGCGCCAACAACCTACCCAGCCCTTTCGACCCCCTGGACAAGCTCCAGGAGAAGTTCAGAAACTTCAACCTCGACGCCACTGACCTCGTCGCCCTCCAAGGTAATCGATCTACGTCTACATACCAAAGTAGCAACACAAACAGTTCAAGCTTAGAAATTAAAGCTCAATACAGTGTGTGTCTTGTTTCAAATCTCAATATATTTGCTATTTCTACTTCAGGAGCGCACACATTCGGCAAAGTGCAGTGCCAGTTCACACAGCAGAATTGCACGGCCGGCCAGTCCAGCGGCGCCCTGGGGAACCTGGACCAGGTCACACCCAAGGTGTTCGACAACAAGTACTACAACAACCTCTTAGAGGGCCGCGCTCAGCTCCGGTCCGACCAGGTTATGCTATCGGACCCTTCTGCGGCGGCGACCACTGCTCCCATTGTTCATCGGTTCGCAGGCAACCAACAGGGGTTTTTCAGAAACTTCGCGGCGTCCATGATTAAGATGGGAAACATTAGCCCGCTGACAGGAAAGGATGGGGAGATCAGGAACAACTGCCGGAGGGTGAACAAACGCTTCTGAATCTGAATACATTGATTCAATTCGATTTATTCCATTTTCTTTAACAGTCTTACATTTTTTTGTTTACTGGAAAGCAAATGTAAAAACGTTCTCACGCTGGTCGTTTGTCCATTTCACCAAAATGGAGTTCATACAATTCTTTTTTTTATTATCAAACTAGCCCATCGCTCCAGCATGGCATGCAATTTTAACTTACATCAATATTAAAAGCTTTGTGAATTAATTTAGTATGTATAATTAATCAAAATCGAATACCTTTACTCTCTCTATTCATTTTCTAACACAATGCCTATTTAGATACTTATATATGGTTGTGATAATTTATCAATTTCTCTATTAATGACCAGTTCTTTAAAATTATTATGACAATTTTTAGAATTTATTATTTTCTAATGTATCTAGTGACGATTAATGTGAAAGTTCTGTTTAAGGTCTCCAGTTAGTAATGCTAAGATACGTGTTGTCATACTTAGTTACAATATAAGTTTAAGTTATATGAGCTTTTGTTGCATCTCTTTTTTTGTAACATCATGAACCAATATTTAAGAAAAAAGGCTAAGAAAAAGGAAGGCCATGGCGCACTCCCCCACCTCCCCATCGTCCCTCCCCTCCCCCCTTTGGCCAGCGATGGCGCTTCCTGTTGATGCTCGCCGCTGTCCATGTCCATGGCCGGGCTCTCGGATCTTTGCTTTGATCCTGGAGCCGAGTTTGGTAACTGGTCTCTCACCGCTACAACTGCTCAGTGAGTCCCACATCTCAGTCTTCCTCGAGCTTTTTGCTGGTCACGAGTTTTGGTAGATCCTCTATTCGACTCAATGAGGACTCGGTCGGTCTTCTCTTGCAAGCTTCGATTGGTGGCTCAGCCAAAGATTTCGATGTTATGCATCTTTCGGGTATGATGTTTCATTTCTCGGTCTCTTGTAAAGAAGTTGGTTTCATGATCTACAATCTTAAAACCTTTTCTTGCAAACAATTCGCCGTCTTCTTCTTCCTTTGGGGAGGGGAAGGCCCTAATTGGCGACGTGATCATGCACTCTGGTGAAAAGAACAAGAGGCGCAATGGACTACGGTTGGAGCTAAATCCAAAAAAGTTTTGCGGACGTTGTTCGTTCTTATCCGGCCGTCAAGGGCCCTAGCCGCTTTGAGGCCCCTAGGAAATCTGTTTTTGTTCAGCTTCGCTATCCTAGTGATTATCACAAGAACTTTGCTGATAGCTCTCAGATTCCAACCAGACAGGCTATCCCTGATCCCAATTCAAATTCTCTCTCTGGTTTGAAGCCACCTGCCAAACGTGTTCGTCGCTGGGTGCCCAAATCTCAGGCTCTCAATTCCGCTAAATCCCAGGTGTGTTCACCGCCCCATACTTTAGCTGTTTCAAATTTGAAAACTGGAAGTAGGCCTTTGGTTTCAAGAGTCACCAACCTTCCTGTCCATGGGGCAAAACCCAGCCTAGTTCCGTGCTCCAACTGTCTGGGCCTTGGCCATGAAAGGAAAGCTTGCACCAATTTGGTTAGGTGCCAATCCTATTTCAATTATGGCCACCAATCCTCGTCCTGCCTTTCCAAGGCCCATCGCCAGCGTCATTTTTGGCCTGTTTCCATACCAGAAGCTGGAGCGTCGCAGGTGCCTCCACTTTATACCGATGCACTCTCTGCCCTCGACGCTTCCGCCCCCATCTCATCCCCCACCTCCCCTTCACCTACAGTAAAAAACCCCGATCTCGCTGCCGCCATGGCGAACTAGGCCGTCGACCCTCGCCCTCATGTCCCGAAGGGCTTCACGCTGGTGGAGCTAATGCCCAATCCTCTTCTCCGCCATGAAGTGTATGTGTCTAGTTGCTACACCCTCTACAATGAGGATCTGGCGATCGTGAGGCTTCAACCAGCAGTGCACAAAGATGACTTCGACAGCCTAGCCACAGCTCTCCGCAGCTTCTTCAAGGAAATGAATGAGATTTGAGTCGCTGATATCCAACCTTGTCCTTTGGGTGATGCTTATGTTCGTTTCAACACTGCATTAGAAAGAGAGAGGTTTCTTGGTCCAGAGTTTAGTTTTGGGAACTATACTATGACAGTGATTAAGCATGATGAAGGGGATAATGCTTGTAGCTTTGATCTTGATCGTGAAGCCTAGGTTATGCTTGTGGGTTTTCCTGAGGATCTGAAAAATGGTGTCACTATACCTAAGGGTATGTCAGGGTTTGGAATTTTAGTGTATTGGCATGAAACTACTAATCTTGCTCGTGTTGTTGCCAAAGTGTATCTGAACCCCAATGCCAAAATCCCAGTCTCAGTTAAGGTCAATGCTGGTTTGCCACAAAAGGGGAGATCATGTACCCTCCCATGCTTTGTCCTGAAACAGAAAGCTATGACTGCCCAGGGAGGAAGAAGCATGTCACATTGGGCCCCCTGCATCCAGTGCCTCCTCAAGCCCCACATTGGTCTGCTCCTGGTATGCCTGAGGGTTCTGGAACCACACCTACTGTGTCCAATGTTGGCTCAGCAATGCTTGTTGATGGTGGTGGTCACAACAGATGGATGCAACACTTGGCCCCTGATGATTAAGTGTGTGAAGATGTGCATGCAAATGCAAAGCTAGATGTGCTTTAGAATGGCAAAGCCATTGCAGAAGAAGTCAGAACCAGAGTGTGATAATTCAGGGTACACAGGTGTAGCTGCCAGCCACTCTCAAGTTTCCAGTGTTCAGCCCAACGGTGTCTACTCCTGTGCCAGTCCTCAGGTCTATGATCATTGGTCTTGCAGCTCCAAGGGATCCCAAGGACCCACTGATCCCAGTTATACCTTCCCTTATCAGATAGGTATTAACTTTTTTCATAGCCACCCCTTCATCCAATTTCCTTAGAAATTTAACTCTATTAGACATTGATCATGAAACTCTCATACCTTCATATTTTCATGACTCTCATATTCTTATCCACTTGGCTCTCATCCTACATCCACAACTTGGTGATGATGCTTTGGAGAAACTAGCACTGTACTACATGGATATTGAAGAGGATGAAAGCACTGTTGCTGCAGATGTGGACTACAATGTCACTGAAGGAAATGTGGATGAAGGACTTGAGAAGGAGGCTGTTGAAAAGGTAGATGTTGATGTTGAAGTGCTAGAGTCTCCACCACCAATTTTCATGACACCTCCTAAGAAGAAGACTTTCAAGGTGAAGGAAAGACTGGATGATGGCTTTTTGAGGAGGAGCAAAAGAATCTCAAACAAGCTCCAAGGCTTCAAGGATATTGAAAGTGCCAAGAAATCCAGGGAAGATGCAAATGAGGCTGCTGATGACATCGTTGAGCCCATGCCCCTGGCCATCATCCCACATGGACCCTCAAACAACCAGGTGGCTCCTCACCTTTCAGCTGAAATCATGGAAGGCATTGCTACAGGGTTCCTGCAGATCCAGCCAGAGAGTGTCTCGGGCCTCGGCTGCTCTACTCAGCAAAGAAAACCTAGATGATTGAGAAGAAGAATGGCCCTCCCTGTGCACTAGTTCTTGTGATAGTGTATTGTTTATCTTTTGTTTTGCTTAGCTCCCTTTCCCAGTGTGTGTACTATAAGAATAAGATGATGTACTACTATACATGGTGTTGCAGCAACTGCTGGAGCTACTCTTTAGTTGTTCTATCTGAACTTGATCACTTAATCAATCTATCTATCTATGTTTCAGTGTGCCATTACTTTGTTCTTCTTACTCCTAAGCTTGTTTATGTTACTTCCTGTACCATGTTTTTCTTGACTTCTCTAACCCCATCTTCATTCAATAATATTTATGGTCACTGCTCTAGTACTTGGATGACCAGACTCTTGACATTGTTCTCTTGTTATATTTATGGATAATAATAGAAGCACAAAAGTTCTGTCCTGGAATATAAGAGGGATTAGCTCCCAAGAGAAATGAGATGCCATTAGAGACAAAATTTCAGAGAGTGCATGTTATATTCTGTGTTTACAAGAGACAAAAGAGAAAATTTTGACCCTTTTTACATAAAGAAATTTTGTCCTAGATCCCTTGACAAATTTGCTTTTTCTCCATCTATTGGAGCTTATGGTGGCATTATTACTATATGGAATAGCAGCATTCTTGATGGCACAGTGGTACATGTGAATTCCTATGTTGTCACTGTCAAATTTTTCTGCAGGCTAGACAACAAATGAAAAACCCTGTTGGCTGCCTGCGATCCGATGAACAATGGGAGCAGTGGTCGCTACCACAGAAGGGTCTGATAGCATAACCTGGTCGGACGCGAGCTGAGCACGGCCCTGTAAGAGGTTGCTGTAATACTTGTTGTCGAACACCTTGGGTGTGTTGGACATTCTTAACGTCACTACCAAAAGTAGACTTAGTTTTCTAATTCTGATAACGGCGCCAAAAATGCCAAACCTATCCCTCATGCCACTTAAGCCAAGTTGTCATCCCCAGCATGACATGAGAGACGCGGTATTGAAATATGCATTTGCTCATCAAGATAAATAATAAAAGGGATCTGCAAGCGCACAGATTAATACCGATGTAGCATTTTAACCGGGAAGTATTCCAGGTATCGTTATTTATATTTTTACCACTGGGAAGGGATTTCTAAGTATCATGGTTGATAATAGAATGAGAATATGGAACTGAGTACACATCATTGCATGTATAACCGAGAGTATTTATCAATCTCTTTATACAGGTATAAATGTCACATTAAGTAAAGGTAAAGTGATAATGGTGACAAAGATAATTAATCTGATCAGCTAGCCACATATAATAATGATAAGCACCTCAACAGATATTCTAGCAAGTCATTAGCATGGAATTAGGATGAACTACAAAGATATTCCCTAAGTTATTATTAACTATAAAGTCTAGCATATCATAGTTAGTGCAATTATACTTGGCAATCATGGTGAGAAAAGACTATATCCATGCATAGTGAATATTAGCAAGGAAGATGAAGAACATAGCAATCACTCCCCTGTAATAGTGTTGCTCTGCCTGCCCTATACACGAGAGGGGGACTATATAAGAATCAACGAAGCTGTCACTATCGCGAACTACCCCACAATCCGGCATATAGGGTGCAATCGCAGATAAATACGGTATAGACACCACGTCTACACAATAATTATCATTCACCCACTGTACACATGGATAAACGCTATACGATCCTAAGCATGTATATAATTCCAATCTAACTAAGCCAAGCATATAACTATGATAAACTAAGAACAATATAATTGCAAATATAATCAAGTAGAGCAAAGTCATAACCAATATATTGAAATAGAACAAAGTCATATTCATAATATTGAAGAACAATGATGAACAATTGAAGAACAATAGAGGAATTACCAAGAATCCTCTTGACAGATCCGGGAACCAATCGAAGATTGACTCCTTCTAGTTCTAATCCTATGTAGCTATGCTAACTAGAGATCTAGTTGATGTGGTGGCTCTAGGGCTTGATCAGAGGCTCTCCTCCTGAATTAGGATTTGAAGTATGAGATGAGGGCCTCTCCTCCAGGGGCAGGGGCCTTGCTTATATAGCCCTTTCAGATGAATCTGGGCCGTCGGATCAAACCGACATTGAATGGACGGTTTTCCTTGATCCTCTAGGTCGGTGGAGCATAATCCTCGAGGCGGAGCCTGATTGGCTCCGGGGCCAGGGCGGGCGCCCTAAGGACCAGGGCGGGCGCCCTGTCCCCGGCTCTGTTACGCCTCCCGTTCGTTCTCGTGGCTTCTGGACTCTTCTAGATGTAAGATAATTACGTGTTCGGTTAATATCCCGTCATTAATCCGACATGTGGGCCTTTCTTCCGTATTTCCTGATAACCCCCTGCAGAAATAAATAAACAGCAAAACTCGTGGAATTCTGTCAGATAAAACCCTAAGTCTAGGTGTTGGTTTCATTTGGATCCTTTTCTCTATTTATTTGATAGTTATAATTGATACTTAAGGACCGTCAACAGGGTGTGACCTGGTCCAGGTTCTCTAGTGCGCCGCGGGACTGGCCGGCCGTGCAATAGTACACAGTACAGAGAGGCTACACAAAAAAAATTATCATTTTTGGAGCTCTAAATAATTCACAATAAAAATAAACAAACTTTGGTACTGTTCAATATTTTAGAAAAGAAGAAAATGGAAAAACTATTCCACCGGCTCGGCCCACTTCGCTTTCTCTCCTTTTGGCCCAACTCTTCCTTTCGGCCCGGCTTGGCCCAGCCAAGCCCATGCGCACGCGCACGCGTGACTCTGCGTCGGCTGACAGGCGGGTCCCGGTTGTCAGCTCCGGTTGACCCCGACGGCCCTCGCCGTTGACTGACCACCACTCGCCGATGGTGACCTCTACAACGACGCGGTCGATCCCTATACACTCACCGAGACATCATGGACACGATGGTGGTATCGGATGAGGCAGCGCATGGCCGGAGACACCTCATCGGTGGCCATGGCGGTGCGGCGGCGCGGCAACACGATGGTAGCGGCGGCTGGACGGTTTTCGACGGTAGCGTCAATGCGGCTAAGCTCTACGTGCTCAGGCGAACGCGACTGACCATTCTATTGAACAAAAGCGTGCTCCTATCATGATAGCTCACGCAAGCGGCGGCACGGACATGGCGGCGGTGGCGGCAACATGCGGATCAGCGTCTACACACGGTAATGGTACAAAACAATAGCGCGCCCATGCTCAGTGACTCACCCTGACCACGACGCGCTCTCTGGGTTGCCCAGAGACGAAACAGGAGGTGCTCATCGACGTTGATGGTGGTTCCAGAGCGTGCTCCGGTGGCGACAGCGGGGTTCCGGTGTCTCCGGTAAGGCATTGCGAAAACTAGCAAACCGACCACGGTTAGAACCACAAGGTGAAGCTAAAACACCGATTGATTAGGTGGTAGCGTTACTGGAGGTGGTGCTCAATGGTGAGTGATTGCGGCAGGGCTTCGACCGGCGTTGGAGAAGACCCTACGCCGGACGACTCTGACCAAATTGGGCGACGCGAGCTAGCCTACGAGAAGCGCTAGATTATGATGATGCTGTGGGCTAAGTGGAGACGGTGGCGAAGCTACGACGGTGGCATAATTGACGGTGGCAGCGATGGCGTCGGTTGCGAGCTCGGAGAGAAGGATAGAGAGGATGGAGTTGGCCTTGCCACTTCAAGAAGAACAGATGGGTTCTAGAGGTCGGGCAGGAGCTGGCGAAGCGACACACGAAGCAGGAGGTGGCAAGGTGTTTACTCGATTTGGAGTTAATTATGAATCTACCACTGTGCCAAATTTCAAAATTACTTTCAAATTTTCTATAGAAGTTGAAAATCTGTAAAAACAAAAGTTGCTCAACTTTTTACGCTCTACACTTTTCATGTTTTGACCTTTTTCAAATTCTGCTTAGATTTTGAAATTTGAATTCAAAATCAAAAGGGGACATTTTTTGGATTTTTGGTAAATTCAAAAATTACTTTGAATTTTATATTGAAACTTCAAAAACTCAAAACACTAAAGTTGTTCATCTTGGCAAGATCTACATCTTTGCTTTTGAAACCATTTCCAAAGTTTGCCTCTATTTTGAAATTGGAATAGGGGATTGAAAAGGGGTCAAATTCAGGATTTGAATCTTTTCAAAATTACTCCACATTTTATACTAAAACTTTGAAAACTCCAAAAACCAAAGTTGTACAACCTAACCAGATCTACAACTTTGATTATTGGCCCACCCCCAAATTCTTTTTAGATTTTGAATTACACAAAAGGGGGTAAAACGGGGTTTTCCGAAAATCAGGGTTTTGAATCAAATTCAAACTTGATTTGATTTCTACTTTAATTGGTGATTAATTAGTGATCACAACTATCATCCAAATGTACCATTGAGTCAAATCACATGTGACCTACCCAATACCACATTTTTTTGAACCAAATTTCAATTACAAATTCATTTTAATAAACCTCCCAATTTGAATATGAAGTTGAATTGGAAAACTCGGGCGAGTTTTGGAACTCAATTTCAACCTCAAACTTGGAGTTCATTTTTAAATATTGCACTTGAATTTATCCCCTACACCTGACACTAGTGTAGAGCACAGCTTTACACCTCAACTTACATAGGGCATAATCCAAGTATTTGAAATGACATTCAAACTTGAGTTTTGGATTCAGGTCAAGCATCACAAGAACTCAATCAATCTTTGAATGTAAATTTATTTTAGTTGATGCATAACAGAGTTAACTAACACATGAATGTTTTGCAATGCATATGATGACATGATCAGTTTTAGTTACCATAACACCAGAGGTGTTATAATTGCCTCTGGAGCAAGGGAGACATTAACAGAAAGGGTTCCTGTCTGGTGGCATGGGAAACAGCATGTAAGCCTAAGGACTAAGGGGGACTAGGCATAATTACTGCATTACTCTTAAAATACCTGGACAACTTCTACAATAAAGCTTCCTAGGTTGATATGACCTGGTCAAAATTGTATGCCAACCCTCAAACCCTACCCCAAGCTAGATTCCCTATGGGATCCTTCTGGTGGAAAGATGTAATCAACCTTTTCAGCAATTTTGCTTCACTTGCTAAGGGTAACCCCAAATAGAGGTGACACCATTCTACTATGGTTAGATAAATGGGCTGTACAACATCAAAATCAGTGCATGAAAAACCTCTTCCCATAGTTGTACTCCTTCACCGGAAAACAAAAATGTTCCCTTTAGTATTTCATTGAGCAAGAAGTTAGCAGAGTCTTCAGCCTTCCCCTATCATAGCAATCAACATAGCAATTAGAAATGCTTCATGATCTGATTCATCAAGAAAATCTTGATGACAATCACAATGATTCCTGGAGCTATTGTTGGGGTTCATCAAAATTCAGCAGTAAAAGGGCATACCAGATTTTGATAGGGCACACTGAAGCATCTCCCCTTTTTACTTAGCTCTGGGCATCTAGCAATTTGGGGAAACACAAATTCTTTTTTTGGCTCCTCCTAAGAGACAGACTTAATACCAGGAACCTATTGAGAAGGAAAACATGGAGTTGGATGATTATAATTGTGTGCTATGCAACAATGGACAGGAAGAAATAAGTTTTCAATTGTTCTTTGAGTGCCCTTTCAGTCAGTCTTGTTGGAACATGGTTGCTATTACTTGGAACCTGAATTTGCCTCCTCTGGATATGGTCATTGATGCTAGAGAAGCATTTGAGAGCAACATCTTCAGAGAGATCTTCATCACAGCCTGCTGGGCTATCGGGTTAACAAGGAATGACGTCATCTTTGATCATGGACAGGTCAACTTGGACACTTGGAAATGAAAATTCAAAGAAGAGTTTGGCTATGTGTGTACAAGGGCCAAACCAGCAAAACAAGTAGAACTCAATTTGTGGAGAGATAGCCATTTATGATGTACTTTTTCTTTTTTTCATTTGGGCCTAGATGCCTTGTATTTTTCTCCCTGTTGTATATTCCATTTCTAAACTATAAGTCCAAATGCTACCAAAATTTACCAGCAACTAGTTCATGAAGTTCTCAACAACTTTCCTATAGATCACCAAGCATGAAAACATCATTATCATAGCCTAATTTGCTTAACCACCAAATCTGTCCAGAAAAGGTACATTTGTACAATTAAATATTAAGTGATGTTGAGAACATCACAAATGACCTACCCAACTTCAATAGTAGTTAGATTATGTTTAAGTAACACCAAATCAAGTCATGGCACTAACCTAAACATTTATCTAATCACCCTTTTCTATTTATTTAGAGTGCATAAGCATAAATGGGATCACATAAAAGATGTACCTAGAAAATTCTAATAAAATTACAGAGGCAATTACATGTTACCAAAAGGCTACCATAAAAATTTCACTTCATTTGACATGCAGTTATGGAGATATCAAAATAACAAAAAGATAGGTGCTAATAAAGCCTATAACAAAGAAATTTTATAACTGGAGCAAATGACCTTCAAAAAGGCTACAAATTTAACTAGAGCATCTTTATACCATGAATAGCATCTCACAAAATTTCCATGGCCATAGGATTAACACATAGGGAGATATTGATTTAACAAATTCATACAATTAAATAAAGCACTTAGTAAAAGTAATTAGTATCTCCAGAAAACATAAACTAACATGCCAACAATTAATACACTACTGCATAGTACACTTCATGGGGATTCCAAAAAATCCACATTTTCTATTTTTTGATTTTTCTACTATTTTGTATGAATTAACAAAGTTCAATAAATAAATCTATATTTTCGAAAAATGAATTAACCAAAATAACAATCAGGCCCTAATGGCCACTGGGCCGCTGCCTGCGCCTGAACTGGCCCAAGAGCTGGCCCAACAGAGCCAAGACAGGGGAGGGGAGGCGGCGACACGTGGGTCCCACCCATCATAGGGAGTGGAGCAGGGGGAAGGGGGAGCCACCGGCGGTAACTCGCCGCCGGTGAGCCAGACGGCAAATTCAAGCACACCGTTGCGATCCACACAACCAGGCGATTTGATTGAGGCCCCTTGGGGTGGTTGGGGTTAGCCCGAGGTAGGTCACCGCCGGCAATGGCGGGCGACGGCGCTCGGTGGTGGCGCACCGGCGAGCACAGGGCACGGCTGCGCGCGCGGAGAGCTTCTACACGCTCAGGGAGTCATGGTGGAGCTATCAGGGCTAAGGAAGAAGCGGCGAAACGGCGAAGGAGGTCCAGCCACGTGTGAGGTACTGTGGCGCCGACAGCGAAGTTATGGCCGCAACGACGTTCTACGAGGAGGGCACTAAAGGCGGTAGCATCACGCCCGCAGGGAGTTCCACCTCCAGGACATGCTATGCGCTAGCTATGAGGAAGAAAGGGGGAGCGGTCACAGAGAGGAAGAGCTCGCCGGCCATGGCGGCCAAGGCGGAGCGTGCTCCACGGCAAAGCCGTTCCGAAGAGCTCACCTCGGTAGAGGTGGAATCGATGGAAGCTCCACGCTCCACGCGTCACGGCGGCGCGGGGACGAGGTGGATGCAGCTTGATGGAGCTCAAAGCGGGGCTGCCCATGGTGGCAGGCTTGCAGGTTAGCGGCTTGCCGTGGCGGCGGGCGCGAGAGAGCGAATGGAGGCGAACTGGAATGAGCTCGGGGACTGTGGTGGTAATGTAGGCTTCGATGACCTGACCAGTGGGCCCACGATGGCATACGGCTTGCCACGGTGTGACCACGCGGAAACCATGGCCTGTGCGCGGTCGGCCACTGTTGAGGTCGGCTTTGCATTTGCTCTGATGAACTAAACTACAATTCAATAAAGGACTAAGCCTGACAGCGCAACTTAAGTGCTTGATAACTCTTAAACCTGACCGAGTTAGCGATAGGTGATAATAGCAAACTTGTAGAGCTACGTTAGGTCTCCAATTTTGTCAATATGGACTTGAGCTAGTTCGGCCTAGATTTGGAAGATAAAAGGTCCCAAAGTGAGGCACCTTGAAACTGAAATGCACCCTGACTTAGAATATTTTTCTAAGTACAGAAACAACATGAATTCCTAGATTGTGGCCCTGTTTGAGCATGTTCTAGCCATTTTCATGAGATGGTCATATTGAGACTTTTGTTCCTTGATAAATTGGCTACAACTTTGGTAAAGGGTGCACATCCATGCAAGGTCTCTAGATTAGACTTTTTAAACAGTCAAAGCAAGACACCCTATGGGCCTTTTCATGGTGAAACCTAAGCATAGTCAATTTGGTCAACATGAACAGTGCTCCATTAGGTGTCCTAAGCATAGTTAAGCTAATAGAGATCATGTCAGAGCATCACAAGTGCCATCTACACAAAAACCCTATTGAAACATTGTGTTACAAGTATGTGTACTAAGCATGTTGCATGTGTTGCATTATCATGTTTCAAGATGTTGTGTCACCCATCATAATAATACAAGTCTAAGGCATATGTGAACTATTACTGCAAGCAAGACTACACATAGTACATACACTCATCATGAATGTTGCAGATGTTTCAATGACAATGCTCATGAAATGATGGTGCACATGCTCATGTCATGCTCATATGGATGCATAGATGCAAGGCAAACACTTGGGGTGTTACATGGCACGTCCTAGCCACAATGCTCGCGTGGTGGCCTCATCCAGTCCTTCCGCCACCGGCCACTGGCGGACGCCAAGGAGATAGAACGCGCGGACGCTGGGGAGCTTGGTCCGATGCGACCGCCGAAGATCTGGAAGGAGCTCGCGTGGTGGCCGCCCATGGCTTTGGGCGGGACGAGCGGTGTTGAGGGGCCAGGGCCGGTCACCATCCCACACGGGTGGAGGAGATGCAGTTGGCTAGATGCAGTCGAGGACCCGGGCTCCTGGTCCATCTTAGGTGTGGGCGGAGGAGGGGCCGCAATCGAGCGTCGGCCGGTGATGGAGGACAGCACGGGCGCCTTAGCGATGATGGAGGATTGTGCGGCATCGGCGACCGGGAGGGCGAGCAAGGACGAGCGGCGCTAGCGACCGGTAGATGATGCGAATCGAAGCCAAAGCGCTGCGTTTCTAGAGCCGGGCCCAGGGCGTACGGTGGCCACCTGGAGCCGTGCTGAAGCCCACCTATGGAGGTAGTTGGTAAGATGGCTCATCTTTGAAAATAGTTTTGGTGGAAGTAAATTCATGTAACACCTCGGTGTTACCGCGTGTTTCAATGCACCTAAACGTGGCATGAGCATCATTTCTTTTGTTTTTGCTTAATGTTGAAGTGCATAGAATCGTTTGGTAATCCTAAATAGCTAACAAAAATGTTAATTGGAAGATTGACGTAATAACTGGATTATATCAACTAAGGTTGGAAACTAATTTTGATTGAGTGAGAATGCTATAAAACATATGTGCGAACCCTAAATGAAATGTGAAGTGCTAAGTGTGTAGAGGTTGTGCAACTTGTGTTGTCAAGTATTTCAGTCGCTAGCTATCATTTCCAGTGGCTTGGAAATGCAACTCAGTATTCTTTCCAACTTAAAGCACTTAGAAAACCTCAAGTCTAGGACTGCCTGGCACTACCGTGTTGAGCGCCTTCATTTGTGAATTTGAGTTAGGAAGTGTTGCGGTGTGTTAGCTCAGGTTGGTAGCCTCATAGGTCGTCTCGGGTTTGGAAAAGGTGGTTCTGGGTTGGTTGTCACCGATTAGAAGTGTTTGGAGCTTTAGAACTCGTGGTCACCGCGCAGCGCGGTTGGCTGGCTCTGTCTGCGTGTGTCGCATGGTGCCGCCCCCCCTCTTCGTCGCACTGCTGCGGTTGACTCCCTGGCCGCTCGCGTGTGCGTTTGGGCCTTGCTGCTGCCACCCTCTCTCTCCTTCCCTGTTGTGCACGACGCCGCGCTCGCCACCGGGGTCAGCGAGTGTTGTGTCAGCGCCGACCCCAACACCGCCGTTGGCCGGTCGGTGGCCGCGAAAGCACGCCATGCTGCTCCTCCGTCTGCTCACGCGCACCTTGGTGACCCCACTTCGGCCAAGGATGTGACCTGAGCGCTGACGTGTTTTGCCCCATCTCTTTTCCCCTGTCCGCCTAGCTGCTAGGGCCGCTGCTGGCAAGCCCGTCAGGAGGGGCCACCATCGGCCAAATCTTCCACGCCAGCAGTTTCGCCACCAGGTGATCTCACCGTTCGAACTCACCTCACCTCCAATTTGGCCCCTCTGTGCTCCATTTTGGAGTTTTTCGGCCCGCACGCCATTAAGGCCGCGCTCGACCGTGCACCGTGGCAGTCCACCCCGTTCGCCCGAATCCTGAATTTGGTGCATTGATAGGCCTACCACAACCCCCTTTTCACCTTGCGCACCACCCCGGAGGCCCATCGACGACGAGCCATCGGTGATGTGTCCGTGTCGTCCCGGAGCACCGCCGCACCCTTCGGGTCACACGCGGCTAGCCCTCTACGTCGCACCTTGGCTCCTACAAGCGCTTCGGCTGTATCCGGGGTAAGCCCCAAATGCTCTGGCACCTTTGTCTTGCCGCGCAGAGGTCTTGGTTGGTCGGAGAAGTCGCGCCGCCGCCGTGGGCAGCCGCTCGCCGTGGCCACCTTGCCTGGGTGTTCCACCGCCGCTGTAGCTTCGCCTAGGGTAGGCAGTAAGGTCGTAGGTGCTGTTCGGCCCGATAGCTTGGGCGGGGAGGGATTGGGTTGGCCGGCGTAGCCGCTCGGTGCCGTCTCCGCCGCGCCGAAGTGCGCGGGGACGGTCAGGGACCTAGGCGTGGTGAGGATGGGTTAGTGCAGGGACCTTGGTGCAAGGTCACTGAGAGGAGTAATAGTAGTTTGGAGCGCGGCTTGATTTCGGTTAAGTCTGGGGTGTTTTTAGTGAGACCGCCAGTGAGCGCGGCGGCGCGGGCTCCTCTCGGCCGCGGGCCGCTTTGCGTGATCGTGGGCCGCCCCGTGTTCTCGGGCCGGACCGTGCTGGCAGTGGGCGCGCGCGGGCGCTGTGCGCGAGTGGGCCGCGCCGGGAGTCTGGGTTTCCCGTTTTAGGGATTTTAGAATGCTTTGGTAATTTAGTTTTCGAAGCAATCTTTTACGAATTTTAGCGGCTGGTGTAGGTGTCCAAAAATCGTGAAACCACTTTAGTTGAGTTCCTAGGTTCATGATCTATCAAGTGGTACCTTCCTTTCATGTGTTGCTGTGATGTTGATAGGTCGATTAAATCAATGCATAAGGTAGTGAATTTTAAGGCAACCAATCTTGTAGGAATTTTTGTGGCAAATCTAGGGTAGCTCTAGCTCTAAAACTTTTACAGTAGCTTCATGATGTCATTTGATGCTTGCTGTAATTTTCATAGCCTGCGAATAGCTTGTTTGATAGGGTAGCTAAGTTCCCTAGTAGTGCTAGGTGGTAAACCGGAAATCAAAAGATAATGTGCATGTTAGTTGCTGGAGTTTGGAATGCATCAGTCAACATTGTTAGTAGAAATAATAGTAGTTTAGCATATTAGCCTTTAGAGTTAGCTAGTAGTAGTGTTGTTGTAAGAGCTACTATGGTCACTTTGTTAAGTGTCGTTTTATCATTGCATGCATGTAGATCACGAGGAAGTTGAGTACGTGACCGCGGAGGAGCAGGACTGCGAGGAGGTCATCGAGGAGTACGAGGAGGAGATCTTCGTGCCAGAGGAGTTCCAGGAGCCGCCCGCGACTAACACCTCTGACTTTGCACCTGCCCAAGGCAAGCCCCGGTGCATAACCCTTATTTTGCAAATCTTTATATATTAAAATGTTGTGCATTTAAGTTGCAGGAATTTTATGATACCCACATGCATATATATATATATATATATATATATATATATATATATATATATATATATATATATATACAGGATCGCGTAGTTGCTTTGCTTAGGTTCATCGGTAGAGTGAGTAACCTGTCGTTACTCATAATAGAGAGTTACTCATATTATTATTACATTCTAGATAACACGATGGAAAGGAAATGGCGACCGGGCAGGGATGTGGTATGGGTATTGGTGGGTGTAGCCAGTTGTGTCCCGCGGCCACGGGGCATAATTGGGTTGCACTGTTTCCCTGTCCGTGTCAATTAAGGACCATTCGTTGCATGGACCCTGGTCAAGTCACAGATCTCTTTATCCCGAGCATATACTAGCGGATGGGGGCTAGGAAAACTTGTTACTCTCTTGTCATGGGCTCCAGCTCTTTCCGGACCGACTGATTGGAGGCGGGGATAGGTAGAGGTCTTAGCACCGTACTGAGGCCGTGCCTCAAGTATGGGAGCTAGGAGTCCAAGTTTGGACGGGACCTGGAAACCCGTGACAGGAGGGGAACGGGTTGGCCTTGATTGTGCCTGGGGTACAAGCGAGGCATGTGTTTTTCGGGGTACCCAGCTGGGCACATTGATTCGCGAATCGCTGTTCTGTGTGACGGTACGGTTGACTACGCTCTGGCATCGTAGTAAGAATTGGAAATGGAAAGATAGAAAAATGGTCCTGAGTTGCTCAACTCTTGCTTGATTTTAGCATAGGTGCTTACATAGATTATTGGTCAATGAATAAAATACGGCTTCTAAAAGTTAAGGAATTAAGGACACACTCTTAGTGCTGCTTTCTGCTTACAAGCAACCCACAAGCCATAAAGCCTATCATGATCCTTGAGAGTCGGAAAATATATTTTCCAGACGGGTAAGTCTTGCGAGTACATTGTGTACTCAGGGTTTAATTTACCCCTGTTGCAGGCGCACCTTGAGCAGGTTTGTCTTGTGTGGAGGATTCTTCTGATGGGCACAGACGGATTCTCATCGCTTTCTGATAGCTGTTATTTTAGTTCCGCTGTTAATTATTGCACTCTGAACCTCTGGTATTGTAATAACTATTTCTGAGACTCTGTCTTGTATGAAATGGACTAAGTATTGTAAGTTTGTACTCATTATTGAATCCCGGGTGTAAAATGTGGAGTGTTCGAGTTCTCCCGTCGGGTGTGCTCGACGGAAACATCTGGTTTAGCTCACTTTCAGGGCACTTAGTGTCTAGTGGAAGACAAGCGTCCCTGAAAGCGTGCTAAACTAGGCGATTCCGCCACAATTCATAACTTTTAAAATAAAGCCAGATAATGACAAACTTTATAACAAAATTTTGAAGTTCATATAAAACTTAATAATTAATAGTTTTTTATTCAAAGTTTGGGCTAGATATTTGTTGGGTTTTTAAATTTAATTTAATTTTTAATATAATTTCTTTAAAAAAATTTGAACGACCTTAGATGGATACATGCTCTATGCAAAGTTATAGAGCTTTATGAGATGTTAGAAATTAGATGAATATTTATTTGCACAATTGGTTTAGGTCGAAAAATTCAATAAAATATTTTGTAGAAGTTATTAAGACAAAATAATACTTCCTCTATTCCAAACTATAAAAACATTTTGGTTTTTTTAGATACATAGATTTTGCTATACACTTAGATATACACTATGTTTAGATATATAGTAAAAGTAAGTGATTGAGTGGTGTGGTAAGAGGGCTCACGCCAGACAAGAGGTGACATTTCTACTTGTTTCTGTTTTGGCAAGTTTAAAAACATTTTCAAGGATGGTTGCTGACACCCTCCACCCTAGATTACATATCCACTCCAAAAATTGTTTAGTTTCTAGAGACGTTTGATAGAGGTGGTTATGAACATCTCGTCTGAACACCATTTTGACCATTAAAAAAAATACCGATTAGTGCTGCCCCGAAATGATCTATGATGGATCCATTTGGCTTCTAACTTTGAGTTGGTCCAAACACTATACCAATACAGCTGGAAAGAGGAAATGTCCCGTCTGATCCAAAGTTGCCGAGCTGGGCATCACTGCACCTTCATTTTTTTCCCTTTACTATTTCCTTTGGATATATAAAATGGTGCAGTTTTGGTCACTGCTAGCTCGACACGACCGCCTCTGCTCGGGCGGCAATCATATGTATACATCGCTTCATCGGTCAACACCGCAACAATAATATATTTGGATGCAACCGCGTGCAGTGGCACAACGCCGGCCCTTGGAAAATGTCAAACGCACACGCACGCCCAAGACAATCCTCCGACTCCAGCGAAACAGTCCGCTTGCCCATCGCTCGCTCGAGACTTTAAAAGCTGCCGCATCCACCCATCCCTCTCGCATCCTCTGGCTCTCTTCTCTGCAGCAATCATCACCGGCACTAGACGCAGCCACCAGCCTGCCTGCTGTCTGCACTGTTAGTACTTAGTAGTAGCCATCAACTAGCTTCGATCTCCAGCGATCACTGCACGTGTAGTGTGGCATTCTGACCTGCATGGCGGCAGCTTCGTCTCTCGGGTTGCTGTTAGCCGCTCACTGCGCAATCTTGCTCGCCTTGGCTGGAGCTGCTCACAGTCACGGTTACGCTCCTAGCGGCGGCGTGGCGCTGAGTTCCGCGTTCTACGACGAGTCGTGCCCCAGCGCCTACGACGTCGTCCGGCGCGTCATCCAGGACGCGCGCGTCTCCGACCCGCGCATCCCGGCCAGCCTCATCCGCCTCCACTTCCACGACTGCTTCGTCAACGTGAGCACACAGTTCGAGTTCATGCTTGCTTCTGCCCGTGGCTGATCAGTAGGATGAACACGGCAGCTAAGTGCGTTCTTTGCATCATCTGACATGAATGAACGGTCAAATATAATGTTTCAGGGTTGCGACGGCTCCCTTCTGCTGGACGACGATCTCCCGGCGATCCAGTCCGAGAAACACGTGCCTGGCAACGACAAATCAGCGCGTGGCTTCGATGTGGTCGATGACATCAAGAGCGCGCTGGAGAAAGCGTGCCCTGGCATCGTCTCCTGCGCTGACATCCTCGCCCTGGCAGCCGAGATCTCCGTCGAACTCGTAAGAACCCCATATATCTAGCTTCTTCCATTGAACAACTAGTGTTTGGTACTAACTAGGTAGCTTTATTCCCAATCTTGCTCCACGTTATTTTTTCTCAACTGGGAACTGACGAAACCCTGAACTGCGTGCTTGCAGGCTGGAGGGCCACGATGGAGGGTGCTGCTCGGCCGGCGAGACGGTACGACGACTAACATCGAGAGCGCCAACAACCTACCCAGCCCTTTCGACCCCCTGGACAAGCTCCAGGAGAAGTTCAGAAACTTCAACCTCGACGCCACTGACCTCGTCGCCCTCCAAGGTAATCAATCTACATCTACTTACCAAAGTAGCAACACAAACAGTTCAAGCTTAGAAATTAAAGCTCAATACAGTGTGTGTCTTGTCTCAAATCTCAATATATTTGCTATTTCTACTTCAGGAGCGCACACATTCGGCAAAGTGCAGTGCCAGTTCACACAGCAGAATTGCACGTCCGGCCAGTCCAGTGGCGCCCTGGAGAACCTGGACCAGGTCACACCCAAGGTGTTCGACAACAAGTACTACAACAACCTCTTAGAGGGCCGCGCTCAGCTCCGGTCCGACCAGGTTATGCTATCGGACCCTTCTGCGGCGGCGACCACTGCTCCCATTGTTCATCGGTTCGCAGGCAACCAACAGGATTTTTTCAGAAACTTCGCGGCGTCCATGATTAAGATGGGAAACATTAGCCCGCTGACGGGAAAGGATGGGGAGATCAGGAACAACTGCCGGAGGGTTAACAAACGCTACTGACTCTGAATACATTGATTCAATTAGATTGGTTCCATTTTTCTCTTAACCAAAATGCGAGGCTTTGTGTAAATGATTCTTCTGTTTCCATTTCTCAATCTTTGTAATCGTAAGATGTTTATCTTACATTTTTTCCTTTCTGTAAAGCAAATGTAAAAACCTTTTCACGCTGGCCATATGTCCATTTCACGAACATTGAGTTCATACAGTTCTTTTTTTTAACAAACTGTCCCATCACTCCAGCACGGCATAAAATTTTAACTTACATAAATATTAAAAGTTTTGTGAATTAATTTAGTATGTATAGTTAAACTAAATTGATTACCTTTACTCTATCTATTCTTTTTCTAACACAATGCCTATTTAGATACTTATAATCTATATTGGTTGTGATAATTTATCAACTTCTCTATTGATGACTAGATATTTAAAATTATTATGATAATTGTTAGGATTATCGTTTTTCTAAAGCATCTCATGAGGATTAATGTGGAAGTTTTGTGAGGGCCGCAAGTTAGTAATGTTAAGATACGCATCCGTTTTCTGTAACAACATGAATCTATATTTTGGTTTTTAGTTTTGATCTTATTTGTTTTTATTATATTTTTATCTACTTGAAACTCTAATGATTATTGTACCTTTTATTCAAAATTTATATTTTATTTTGCTAATTCATTCATATTTTTATTTTAAAAAAGGCTCTAAGTCCTAGACTAAGCTCTTAGTTAGCACAACAGAATAAAATAATCATATCAGTCTACACCACGACTGTAAGATGTTGAATATTATAAAACAATTTTATGTTAAGTGGCGGTATTATTTTATAAAAAAACTTGGAGTGCTAAATTTTTCAATTACACGCATTAATATAATTATGATAGGATTAATATTACAATATTCACTCTATGTAACATAATTGTCACTTTATAATTATGTCCCAATATTGTTTTTTAAATTATCACTTTATATAAGTTTACATTTTAACTAAAGTGATAAAGTGATATTAAGTGGTATTATTTATATAAGGTGACAATTTAAAAAAATTATTAGGATGTAACATTAATATATATTAAAATATCCATGGAGTCTGTATACTAGGACATCCAATCGACATCTTTATCCCAACAAACAACAAAACATACTAGAGCCTCATCGGGTAACATCCCTTGATGTCCCACACCACGCCTCACCAAGCAATAATATCCATGGATGTATGGACATCCCATAGGGACACCATACATCCACATAACAATACAATTCACTAAAGGACTAGGTTATTACCTTATGATGAGTGTCTGAACTTATACAAATCTTCGGACCATAGCCCTACCATCATCGTTGGGAATACACAATCCAATACTCATTGCTAGTGACAAAACACCAACATAATAGCTAGCAATGTATTGGCCATTAACCAAACCCCTTACCCTATGTTGTGGTCATGTAGCAATGTGTTCATGGGGAAAAAAACGAGGGAGAAAATGCATTGTGAGTGGTGGAACATGTCATATTTGTGCATGGTAGGTTTACATATGCAGACCAAGGGTTTGGTGACTCTATTATATTTCTTTGCCCGTGCATAGCTTAATAATCGACTACTACAAAAAACAATTTTTAGAACACATATAAACATTTGTCTTCTTAGCTGCCCTAGAAAAGTCATTCGTGGGATTCGACTAACAGACCGCCACAGAAAAAAAAAAGTCTTCTAGAGGCAATTGGTGTTATGGACTGTTGGTAAGACCAACTGTCCAATAGAGCTCGATTTTTAGAGGTAGTTGGTAAGATGGCTCGTCTTTGAAAATAGTTTCGGTGGAAGTAAATTCATAACTTCTAAAACAAAGTTAGATGAAGATAAACTTTATATCAAAATTGTTGAGCTCATATAAATTAAAACTTACTCACTCCGTCACAGAAAGAATGCAATTCTAGCACACATCATGTTTTATTATCGTAGAATTGACCAATTATGGATAAAAGGTATCAATATTTATGATATCAAATAAATTTCATTAGATTAATTACAAAATGTATTTCATAATAAATTGATTTGGAGCCATAAATGTAAATATCGTTAACTAAAAACTTGGTCAAACATTAATCATTTTATTGGCACGCAACACATAGTTGCATTCTTTTTAGGACAGAGGAGTAACAATTGATAATTTTTTTATTTAAAAAGTTTGGGCCAGATGTTTGTTGAGTTGTTAGAATTTTAAATTTAATTTTTTAAACAACCTTAGATGGCATGCTCTATGCCTGGACGCCTGACTCATCGGGGTTGCTGGGCAGCAGCGCACCTTCTTCTTTTCCTTTACTATATTTTTTTTTTGGATATATAAAATGGTACAGTTTTGGTCACTAGCTCGTCACGACCGCTTCTGCTCGGGCCACAATCATATGTGTACATCGCCTCATCGGTCAACACCGCAACAATGATATATTGAGATGCAACCGCGTGCCGCGCAATCGGCACCGCCGCCGGTACTAACAAGTATTCAAATTGAAATGCTCCGGCACAAGGAAAATGTCAAACGCACTCCTACGATAATCCTCCGATCGACTCCTGGGGAACAGTCCGCATGCCCATCGCTCGCTGTTCCACCCATCCCTCTCGCACTTCTACAAGTTTATTGTAGAAGTTTATTAAGACAAAATAATACTCCCCCGGTTTTAAACTATAAAATGGTTTGGTTTTTTACGTGCATAGTTTTTACTCTACACTTAGATATATACAATGTCTAGATATATAGCAAAATACTAATGTTTTTTAAAAAAACTAAAATATCTTATAATTTGAAACGGAGAAAGTAGCATGTAAATAGCCAAGTGATTGAGTGATGTGTTAAGAGGGCTCACGCAAGACAAGAGGTCCCATCCCTCTCGCATCCTCCGGCTCTTTTCTCTGCAACTGCACTACTACAGAAATAGTCAACAGTGCCGGCCACATCACTGCCGAAATTAGGACAACCGGCAGTGATGACCCTTCACTGCCGGTTCTAGGCTCTGACAACCAGAAAATAATTGGGGGGTGCGAGAACCGGCAGTGATGACAACTATCACTGCCGGTTTGTGCCTCCCGCCGGCAGTGATGACAACTCCACTTATCACTGTCGGTTCAAGCCACGAACCGACAGTGATTTGATTCTATCACTGTCGGTTCTAGGATAGAACCGACAGTGATGAGCTTGACAGCACAAAAAGGTGGTGGCCGTCATCTTCTTCCTCCACTCTTTTATCCCGAGAACAGAGGTGCGCGTTTGGGCCACTCCCTCCAATGTTGCGGTCGCCCAAATCCGTGAAGCTACCATTTGGATTTGGAAGAATGGCTTGATCTTTTTGCTTTAAGGTTAGTAACCAGCCTCCATTCCTTCGATTTTGTTGCTTAATTAGCTTTGTTTTGATGGCTATAATGCTTGATTCTCATTCTTATTTCTCCATTCTTCTACAGAGCACTTTTCTAATTCATGGCTATAATGCATTGTTAGTATGTGATGTTATAATTGGTTCTTAGGAGTAGAGTAGATTCTTTTACAATGTTGATGAGTAAATTAACCCTTGTGTCACCAAACAATGCATTGTTTGAGCAGTAGTGGCGGATCTAAGGGGGGGTGGGTGGGCTCCAGCCCCCTAATGACTTGATTTACTACTAGAAACAATGCATTGTTCATGATAATGTCTCCAATTTTAGTATTTATTTAAATTAATGTCTCTATTTTTATGTGGCATGGAGTAGAATAATTGTTCTACAATATTGTGCAATAATTAATTTTTATGGGGCTGCGATTTTTAATTTATATGGGCATTGTTTGGAGCTACATTGTTATTCATGATCATGTCTCTAAATTTAGTCTTTTTTTAAATTAGTGTCTCCATTTTTATGTTGCATGGAGTAGAATAATTGTTCTTCAATATTGTGCAATAATTGTTTCTTATTAAAACTTTCCTATGTTTCCTCTGCCCGGCCCATTTTACCTGTGCAGACATGGATCGAGGGTGGATGTACGATCTGTCATGTACAGACCAACGGTACTTGACGGGCATCGACGATTTCATCAAGCTCGCTAGAGCCAATGCTGGGGACTCACAGCCTGTATTCTGTCCATGCAAAGATTGCAAGAATACGAGAAAATGGGGCGACGTGGAGCATATACGATTGCACTTGATTACCAGGGGGTTCATGAGAGACTACACGATTTGGACTTTGCATGGGGAGGTTGGTCAAAATGTTGCACAAGAAAACAATGATGATGTGCCTATTGATGATGACCAATGCCTAGACGCATTTCTACCTATTGATGATGACCAATGCTACACAGTACCTGTGCCTACCAACGATAATGTGTTTAGGAATACATTAGTGGACGACACAGAGGAAAATGATGGCATTTCACAGTTTCTTCATGATGTGCATGGCGGATTCCTTAGTGCTACACAGTTGAAAAAACTAGAGATCATGAGAAAGGATGCAAAAACACCATTGTATCCGACCTGCCCAATAAGCAAACTGGAAGCCAACATCATGCTATTAGAGTTCAAATCAACGAATGGATTGAGTGATAAAGGCTTCGATAGCTTGTTAGGTATACTGCATAAACTGCTCCCGAAGGGTACCGAGTTACCAGAAAAGACTTACCTGGCCAAGCAAATGATTTGCCCAATCGGCCTCGAGGTTGAGAAAATACACGCGTGTTCCAACGATTGCATATTGTACCGTGGAGAAAAATACAAAGACTTGGATGCGTGTCCCAAGTGTAAAGCTCCCCGATACAAGCAAGGGCCGTCAAATCAGGGAAGCAAGACCAGAGGAGGGCCCATAAAGGTCGTATGGTATTTTCCTATAGCTCCACGAGTGCATAGGTTGTTTGCAAATGCAAAGTCAGCCAAACTGTTGCGTTGGCACGGCGAAGAGCGTAAGAAAGATACAATGTTGAGGCACCCCGCCGACGGGTCGGACTAGAGGACTATCAACACTATGTTCTATAAGAACATTGGTGGAGAGGTAAGGCATCTTTGGATAGGTTTGAGCACAGATGGGATGAATCCGTTTGACCAGGTTAGAAGCAATCATAGCACTTGGCCAGTGACGCTATGTATATACAACCTTCCACCCTGGCTTTGTATGAAACGGTCATACATCCAGATGCCACTACTAATCCAAGGGCCAAAACAACCTGGTAATGATATCGATGTGCTTCTACAACCAGTGATCGATGAACTACTACAGATGTGGGAGACGGGTGTGAAGGATGTTTGGGATGAGTATAAAAAAGAACATGTCACGATAAAGGTTATACTTATCGCTACAATCACTGACCTGCCAGGGCGAGGTTGCTTGTCTGGAGAGAAGACAAAAGGATACACTGGGTGTGTCGAGTGCTTGGACGAGACTGATGCTATACATCTACCAGAAAACAAGAAGATGGTCTATATGGGACACCGTAGGTTCCTACGAAGGGATCACCCTTACCGCAAGAATAGAAAAGATTTTAATGGGACTACTGAGAAACGTGGCCCTCCAAAGTATCGAGACGGGAAACAGATACTTAAACAAGTAAGCAAACTCACAGATGTTGTCCTTGGGAAGGGGGAAGGTGCAGTACCAGCGCCAGCCGGTAGTATCTGGAAGAAAAAATCAATCTTTTGGGAACTACCTTATTGGCCACTTTTGAGTGTACGTCACTGTCTTGATCCAATGCACATAACTAAAAACGTGTGCGGTAACACACTTAACATGTTGATGAACACCGGGGGAACAACAAAGGATTCTCTCGCGACACGCTTGGACATGCAACACCTGGGCCTCAGGAAGGAGTTGCACCCAATAACTCTTGAGGATGGCCACTTGAAACTTCCGGTGGCATCATGGACACTGAAAAAGGAAGAAAAGGCCATGCTTATTTCTTTCTTTAATGATCTCAAAGTGCCAACTGGCTACTGTGCGAACCCGAAGAGGCTAGTTAACATGAGAGAACTTAAGTTTAACTATGGTTGTATGAAGGCCCATGACTGTCATGTCATTATGACTCAGCTGCTCCCAGTTGCCCTACGAGGTATCCTCCCTGACAAGGTCCGTGCCCCAATCATAAAGTTGTGTTCATTCTTCAACGCGATCTCTGAAAAGGTCATTGAAGGGGCCAAGCTAGACCAGCTGAAGCAGGAGATAACCGAGATTCTATGCAGGCTTGAGATGCATTTCCCACCGACTTACTTCGACATATCAGTGCATCTACTTGTTCATCTTGTGGACCAAATTAAAGCCCTTGGCCCAATGTATCTACACCAGATGTTTCCTTTCGAGAGGTTGATGAAAGTTTTCAGGCGGTATGTTAGGAATAGATTCAGACCAGAAGGGAGCATGGTAGAAGGATGGACAACGGAGGAGGCCATTGAGTTCTGCACATATTATATGGACATCAATCGGGTCGGAGTTCCAGTATCTCGTCACGATGGAAGACTAGGGGGCAAAGGAACGATAGGTGAGAAAGCAGTCAAAATAGTCGAAGTGGTTTCCTTCAGACAGGCACACTTCGCTGTTCTCCAACAGGCCGACGGTGTGATGGCATACATTAATGAGCACAAGCAGTTACTGCAAAGTAAGCACATCGATAGGTCACAGGCTTGGCTTGAGAAAAAACATAAGGAGGAATTCGGTGACTGGTTTCGACGCCGCAGGCTAGGAATGGTGTCGGGATGTCAGCTAGATCTCTTAGCTCCCGGACCTTCGACTACGGTGATGATGTACCAAGGTTATGATATAAATGGTTTTACATTTTACACAAAAAACAGGATGGAAAGAGCACCAACCAAAATAGTGCTGTTCGTTTCGACGCCCACGATGAATACGGCATGGTGGAGGCAACATACTATGGTTTCATAGATGAGATATGGGAGCTAGACTATGGACGACAGTTGAAGGTCGCTCTTTTCCGTTGCCAGTGGGTCCGGCTAGATGAAATCAACACCGACAATGATGGGTTTACTACCGTTGATCTATCCAAGACCGCATACAGAGATGACCCCTTCGTCCTTGCAAAGGATGTTTTGCAAATCTTCTATGCAAGGGATAACAATACAAAGGGAAGACTACAAGTAGTCATGCAAGGCAAAAGGAAGATTGTCGGTGTTGAAGGAGTGACGGACGAAGAAGAGTACAAAGGTTATCAAGAAATGGCTCCTTTTGGGGCAGACATTACCCTACCTATCCTTGAAGAGGGTGACGAACCTGCTTACCTCCGGAGTGATCACGATGAGGCCATCATAGTTAGAATATCATAAACTATGTAATCCTTAATGAAATGTTGTAGATCTTCATTAGTTGAACAACTTTGGTATTCATCACTTTCTGAGCTGAAATCATTTAGGGGCTCAAATTCTGGTTTGAACTAGTGAAACATGACAATGAAACATGTGCAACATCTCAAATTCCCGATGTAAGTTTTGTGAACAATGTGTACTAAGAATTTGTCAAATGTGAACAACTTTGGTATTCATCCTTTTTCATTTGAAAGGAATTGGGGTTCTAAAATTTGGTTTGAACTTGTCGTTTTTCAAATTTTTTTAAAAAAGACAACTTGAAACATGATTTTGAAACCCCAAATGGTTTCAACTAGAAAAGTGATATAAAGAAAGTTGTACAACTCATCAAGGTCTACAACTTTTATATTGGTCATTTCTTCATCCGACAAAGTGGTAATAACATTGTTCATAAATATTACACATCTCTCATAAGATTTCATAAACCATATGAGACACGTGTAGGTTTTGTGAACAATGTATATTAACAATTTCTCAAATGAAGAAATGACCTATACAAAAGTTGTAGATCTTGATAAGTTGAACAACTTTGGTATTCATCAAGTTTTATGTTCAAATCATTTTGGGTTTTAAATTTTGGACTGGACGTTCCATTTTTCAAAATTTCAAATTTGAAATGTTCAATTTTTTTCAAATGAAGAAATGACCTATATCAAAGTTGTAGATCTTCATGAGTTGAATAAATTTGGTAGTCCTCACTTTTTCATTTGAAATAATTTGGGGTTCTAAAATTTGGTTTGAACTTGTTGTTTTTAATTTTTTTTAAAAAAGTAAAACTAAACCGGTTCTAATGACCAACCGGCAGTGATATCCCACATCACTGCTGGTTGGTCATTAGAACCGGCAGTGATGTCCCACATCACTGCCGGTTCTAATGACCAACCGGCAGATGATGTAGGACATCACTGCCGGTTGGTCATTAGAACCGGCAGTGATGTGACATCATCTGCCGGTTGGTCATTAGAACCGGCAGTGATGTGGGACATCACTGCCGGTTTTTAACCAGCAGTGATGTTGGCTATCACTGTCGGTTTTTTATTAGAACCGGCAGTGATGTGGGACATCACTGCCGGTTCTAACGACCAACCGGCAGTGATGGCCAACATCACTGCCGGTTGTAATATCCAACCGGCAGTGATGCTGGGGTTATAAAAGAGGCTGGCGCTCCTGCCAGCCCCTTTTGCTCGACAAAAAACCAAACTCCCGCCAGGCGCCAGTGCACGCCGCCGCCGCCCGACTCGCCGTCCACGACGCCGCAGCCCGACCGCGCCGTTCGACGCCGCAGCCCGACGCCGGAGCACGACGCCGCCATCCTCGACGCCCCCAGGAGCTTCTCCCTTTGCTGATTCGCGCCACCCCTGCAGTTTGGGTGAGTGCCCATAAGGTGTTCGGTGAAATGCCTCTACCATTTTCTTTCTTTCTTTCTTCCTCAAACTGTTGTTGTAATGTACATGTATCGGTATCACACATGAAACAAAGAAGCACAAATTCTTCATGATGCAATGCTCCTGAGCACAAAGTTACTGAGCTCAAATACTTAATAGACCACTAGTGTTCTTTAGAGCATAAACTGCAAAGACTAAAGCTAAAGGTGTATGGGCCTCCGTGCACTGAACTAGTAGAAAGCATGGAGACTGGAGACTGAAAGGTTTGTGCCTGATTTCCTAGTCCTAGTACAAATAGAAAAGGATAGAGAAATAAACACGTGGTAGCTTATTCGGCCCCCAAAGAGCCAAAAACTAATCTTGTTATAGTTGTTACACACTATCATATAATTCAGGTGCAAATTGCACCATCAGCATCAATAGCACACTTGTTCATCAGTTAGTTCTGCTTTGACGCAATTTGCTCCATGCTTCTTATCCTCTGACGGGGTTTCTGCTCTGAATCTCGGATCATGTGCCTTTTCGCGCACTGTCAGAATCCCATTTCTTTCACTTGCTCGCTTGCTTTGCTTTCCTCCGATCCTTGGATCCCTGAGAAGAACTGAGCTCAATGGTGAGGCTGAGGCGGCTGAGTGCCGAGCAGAGCAGGGAGCGGCAGGGCAGACACGTCGCATGCAGGCAAGTGAGGCAATCAGGCAAGGCAAGGCAACGCAAGAGACCCGATACCATTCCCCCCTCGGCCACCACCATTCCATTCTTGGCAACCCCTGCCAGGCACTCCCACCGAGCCCGGCCGAGCAAGCAACCGGCCACCACCTCGCCGGCGAGCGAGCGTGCGCGCGGGGGACAAGTACTAATTAAACCACGCGCGGGATCCATCCATGGCCGTGCCGCCGCCGTGCCCCGCGCAAAGTCACAGGATAATCTCTTGAAATGTGAGATAGTATGGACTTTCTCATGATGATCTCCATTGTCAAGTTTCCAGTCCTTTGAGCCATCATGCTTTTGTGCTTCTTGATAAAAAAACTTCTAATAACTTCTTGTCTAAACCTAGGGGTATTCTTGAAATGCTTAATAGCCCTATATAAATTGAAGAAAAACTTCTTGAATTCATCTCTTGTGCCCCTTTGGTTGTTATACGGGGTCGAGTCGGTAACTTGATCAAGAGTTGGAGTCAAGAGTGTTTTGACGCATATATGAGATTTACCGTAAGAAAGTTGATGCCTTTGATTGCATGTCCAGAAACATGACTCGTCATCGCCAATTCACCACCCGTCGCCGAGCTACTGATACCCCACAAGCAGAGAGCACTGCGACAGGAGCGTCGCAGGATCCAACTAATGGTGGTGGTAATCAGGACGATTGGAGCCCTAGCCATTATCTACAGCTAGACCAAGGAGACGAGGTAATAACTTAGGTCAAACCTAATAACGTGATAGTAAGAAATCACGCTAGATAAGTTTGATGGGGACTTATTTATGAATTTTGAAGCAGGTTCCGCCGCAAGAGCCAAGTGGTGAGGGTACCAGCAAGACTAAGCGTGGTGCAACAAAGCTTCCTCAAACAAGTAAACATTGGCACATCTCTGAGTTCGACCAAGTAGGGGAGCCGGTGGAGCCTCTTACAGCATTAGGCCCATACAAGAGTGTCATCGGGGCACTTGTAAGAGACTTTATCCCGATCAAATACAGGAAATGGACTGGTCGTGAGGATGACCCATGGAGGGTTCCAGAAAGTGAGAAGGAGCTAGTTTGGAACAAGTTGAAAGGGTTTTTTAGTTTTCCTAATGACTATGACGAGGCGACAGTCAAGAAGAAGGCCAAGGAAATCATGGGTCGCTCGTTCAAGACTTTCAAGGGAACCTTGTACAAGTTAATCAAGGAGGACAGAGAACCAAATTTTGAGGGAGGTCAATACACCAAGCAAAGAGACTTCTGGGAGGAGTTCAAGGCTTACAAGCTATCCGAAGAGGCCAAGGCATCAAGCGAAAGAAATAGAGCAAACTCACTTAAGGCAAAGGATCCTCATCGCCTAGGATCGCGTGGCTATGTATGAAAGATTCCGGAATGGGAAATGGAAGTCCAGAAACTAGAGCAGCGCGGCGTTAGGCCTCAGACAAGCGATTGGCAGCCCAGATCAGTAAACTACCTACTTGTAAGGGGGGCACGATACAATAGTAACGGGAGCCTTAATGCCAGTAGTGAACCCGTCAGCGATCTCCTCCAGAGGATTTCAACCTTAACTGAGGAAGTGAATAGAGGTAACCGCAAGTCAGATAGAGAAAATGACGTGCTCACACAAGCACTTGGAAACAAGGAGCACCCCGGTCGCACTAGAGGAGCCGGGAATGTACCTTGGGTGAAAGCATTCGAAGGTGAATCTTCATCCTATAGTAGCCGGGCGAGGGCTAGAACACAAAGAGAAGAAGAGCTCCAAAGGTTTCGAAAGGAAATCGAAGATAGCATGGAAGCACGGATAGCTGCTCAAGTTGAGGCACGAGTTATGTCAGCTATGCAATCCATGTGTTCGTCACAACCGCAGCCTATCCTGACTTTGAATAGCCCAGTGCCCAAGGGTCGCAGTAGCTGCGGCTCAACCCCTATGCTTGACGAAGAAGAGGTCAATGCTCCTCATCCGGTGGACAACATCACTGGACCAATTAATGTCAGGTTATACATCCGTCAGCAGTGGACAAAAGACAAGGTGGCGGTCGGACAAGCATTTCCAAGAGGAGACGGCATCATTCATGGCAAGCCAATGCCACCCGGGTATGCCAGGGTCAGCATTGATAAGATCTTGGATAAGAAGTACAATAAGATACACATTGATTTCCCAGTGGAGGAAGATAGGCCGCGTCTTGTTCACAACTTGGGCACTCATGTGGCTTGGCGCAAACGCTTCATCAAGCTGGATGAGCAGCCATCTTCGGATGATGAGGATGGCAGTGAATCATCGGCATCGCCGCCGCCAAGAGGTTTCTCTCCTCTGCAAGATCCTCATTCTCCCTCTTCTGCCTCGAAAGAGAAGACACCTCCTCCACCGTCAAAGGAGAAAACACCTCCTCTACCTCCTCAACCGCTAAAGGAGAAAACACCTCATCTACCTCCTCCACCGCCAAAGGAGAAAACACCTCCTCCACCTCCTCCACCTCCTCCACAGCCAAAAGAGAAGACACCTCCTCCTCCTCCGCGAAAATCCAAAGTGCGATCAGGTTCGACCTCGCAACACAAGAGGTCATCAGTTTCGGTTGGTAATGCTCCCCAGACAAGTAAAAAGAAGGTGGATGCTAGCATTACGAGTAAGATGAAGGACCCGATTGTGGAGCCTCCAAGCAAGAAAGCCGCCATTGCCTTCTTTAATCGAATAGCCAGTCCACCTAAGTGGAGACAACAGACCGAATTTGAAAGGCAACACAACAAAGAGAGTAATCAAATCAGAGCTAGAGAAATACACACCAAAGAATTGCTAGAGATACAGAACTTGGCCAACAACATGGGCATATCCATGGAGAGGGCCACGGAGTTGTATTACGGAACGAGAGATTTTGAAAAAGCCACGGTCGCATACAAGTATTCAAGAGGCAAACCTTTGGTCGCCACCGAACAAGAGTATAAAGAGTTGCCAACATACATGCGACAGTTGCATGATTATTACTCCGTGGATACTGCCAACGGAGACTGTATCGGTTTTGAAGTTTGCATCCCTCCCGGAATGGTTTTTAATCATCCTGAAGAAACGGTGCATACTATTTATTATGAACACCTCTTTCAGCTCTTCCAACGGCGCTCGCTCGATACGCAGATTTTGATGATATGGTCTATGTAAGTACCCTACCCTCACAACGTTATAATAAACTACGTGATTTGCATTTGAATATATCATATGTTTATTATGCAGGTGTATGGCAAAATGGTGCCTAAAGAAGAAATTGAGCAATATAGACTTCTTGGATCCCATATTTGTAAATGAGACAACATGCACCGCCCCTGGTGATGATGACTATGTACCAACAAGTTTGAAGATTGAGTTTGAAAGTATGTTCAGAAACAACAAAACAAACGTACTCCTACCCTACAACTGCGAGTATGTGTTCTCGACCCTTATTTTAGTGTTTCTTTTCTTGATATGTCATTCAATAACATGGACTTTGTGATTGCAGCAACCATTTCATCCTCGTAGATATCTATCTTCAAGATTCACATATCGAGGTGTGGGACTCAAAGAAAAAGCCACTTTCTCTTATCGACCCCCTAGTCAAAGTGCTGAATAAGTAAGTGAACCCAATATCACAACACTTTCTAATCACATAGGATATTGTAATGTCCTCGGTCTTCACACTTCATTTACAATGTAACATAGAATGAAGGCATTACCGAATTGGAGAAATCTCGATAGCAAGATGCAAAAGCAATGGAGGGCCCCATTCAGTGTAAAGTATATGGAGGATCTCAAGACCCTAGATCAACCGATGGGGAACAACGAATGCGGGTTCTATGTGATGTGGGCAATGCTAAAATACTTTGGCGCAAAAACAAATACTGGAGATGACATGGTACGTAGGCATCCCATTTCTATTGTTTTGTCTTACGTTTGTGCATCTCAATATCATCTTGCTTCAATTACAGCGCAAAGCAAACAATCACAACCAGTTGCTAGATTTTGAGATGAGAGGAATTCAAGAGGAGGTAGCAAGGTTTGTATTGGACGAGATATTGACCAAGACAGGATCATTCTCCATTGCGAGGACTAAGAAGTACAAGGCGCAGTACGGAAGAGACCACATTGATAGGCTATTGTAATGCGACTCTTAATTCGATACTTAGAGTTTTTTTTGAAACTTTTGTAATATAAATGTTGATGGGTTTGTATTGTCTTCATTCACATCGATATCAAATTGATCGATAGCAACCACCTCCACCTCCACCTCCCCGACCTCCCACCCCACCACCTCCCCTCGAAATGAAAATAAAACAATTATTAAAATGCAAATTGTGAATACTATATCACTACCGGTTCAAAGATAACCGGCAGTGATAATATAATCTACACAACCGGTTGGTTAAAACAACCGGCAGTGATGGCTCAAGTATCACTGCCGGTTTGTAACACGAACCGGCAGTGATACATGAGCTATCACTGCCGGTTTGGCATAACCGGCAGTGATGTGATCAGCTCATCACTGCCGAATTGGTTATGGCGGTTCAAAATCCGTCAGTGAAGGGGGAGTTTTGAACCGCCAGTGATGTCCTTGTCTGTTGTAGTGCTGCAAGCTCCGTCTGCAGCAAGCATCACCGGCACTAGACGCAGGCACGCAGCCTGCCTGCTGTCTGCACAGTTAGTAGAAGCCATCAACTAGCTTCTTCGATCTCCAGCGATCACTGCACGTGTAGTGTGGCACTCAGACCTGCATGGCGGCCGCTTCCTCTCGCGTCTCGTCTCTCGGATTGCTGTTAGCCGCGCACTGCGCACTCTTGCTCGATTTGGCTGGAACCGCCCTCGGTCACCATCCTAGCGGCGGCTCGACGCTGAGCTCCGCGTTCTACTACGCGTCGTGCCCCAGCCCCCAGCGCCTACGACATCGTCCGCCGCGTCATCCAGGACACACGCGTCTCCGACCCGGCCAGCCAAATGGCCTGTTTGGTTTCAGGGGCGGACCTACAGGGTATGCCCGGTATGCCGCGGCATACCTTACAGTCCAGCCACTACTACGTATATGTATACATATAAAAAGGAAACATACATGATACATGTTCAATCGATGCCTTACAGCCACTGCGTATATGTATTCATCCCTGTTGGTTGTTGTGCGAGTTGAGTCGCGGACTCAACGTCCGCCTGTGCGACGTCTGCCAAGGCTGAGCGCATGAGCCGCCGACGGGCAACTGACTGGATGGCGAGGCGGCGGCCTGACGCACTGAGCGGCTGAGGATGAAGCACGTGACGCGTGAGCGTGGCCGTGGTGTGAGGGCCGGCCGGCCGAGGCGCCGCATGCGAGGCTGTCAGACGGGTTTGCTGCAGGGTTTAAGATTTAATCTTCTTATTGTCTATAAGTAACTTGTGCACTTAATTATTTATAAGCAATTTATTTGTGTATCAGGGGGACTAGCGAGATCACTAGATTAGGGATCAGTTCGTCCAATATTAGTACAATAGTATTAGATATTTATATCTTGCGAGGATATTTTCTATAATAGTTTTAGTAAAAAAACAAAGTTAATAAATAAGATGAGTGATAGTCTTTTGGATGATTATCTAGTCTCATTATATTTTTTTTAAAAGTAGATGGAGATAATATAGTCGAGACATTCAGGCCCTATAGAAAGCAGCTACTAAAAAACTTAGACATTCTAGCTTAATTGTTGAATTTAAGACTTATTTTCACGTTATTTAGTGCCTTTATACCGAATTCCGTTGTAAATTTCCATAATTGTTTATCAAATGGTTTTAACATATTGTATAAGAAAATTTTCTGTGTCATACCCTGTGATAAAATGTTAGGTCCACTACTGGTGTTACCATAAAATATTCGGATACTAATAATAGACTAATTAGGATTAATAGATTCGTCTCGTAAATTAATCTCAATCTGTACAATTAGTTTCGTAATTAGTCTATGTTTAACACTCTATGCATGTGTCCAAACATTCGATATGATAGGTGTTAAAAAAACAAGACGAACCAAACAGTCCCTTGTCCGCCTCCACTTCCACGACTGCTTCGTCAAAGTGAGTGTCAATGCTTGCTTCTGCGCGTGGCTGATCAATATTGTTGTAGGATGATGTACGCGGCAGCTAAAGTTCGTTGCATCATCTGACATGACTGAACGGTCAAATGTTTCAGGGTTGCGACGCTCGCTCCTGCTGGACGACGATCTCCCGGCGATCCAGTCCGAGAAACACGTGCCCGCCAACGACAAATCAGCTCGTGGCTTCGAGGTGGTCGATGACATCAAGAGCGCGCTGGAGGAAGCGTGCCCTGGCATCGTCTCCTGCGCAGACATCCTCGCCCTGGCAGCCGAGATCTCCGTCGAACTCGTAAGAACCCCATACCTAGCTAGCTCTAGCATCCCAATCTTGCTCCATCTTATTTTTTCGATCTCGACTGAGAACTGACGGAATCATGAACTACGTGCTTGCAGGCTGGAGGAGGGCCACGATGGAGGGTGCTGCTCGGCCGGCGAGATGGCACGATGACTAACATTGAGAGCTCCAAGAACCTACCCAGCCATTTCGACCCCCTGGACAAGCTCCAGGAGAAGTTCAGAAACTTCAACCTCGACAACACTGACCTCGTCGCCCTCCAAGGTATTGTCGACTACTTATATCTACTAAAACAATCGTGTACGGTTCAGAGTTCAGACCTCTACAATTATTTATGCTATGGCTTACATACTGACTTCAACGACAAATTATTCTTATATATTTCAGGAGCGCACACTTTTGGTAAAGTACAATGTCAGTTCACGCAACAGAACTGTGCAGCTGGGCAGCCAGAGGACACACTGGAGAACCTAGACCGGGTCACCCCCAACGTGTTTGACAAGAAGTATTACGGTAACCTCCTGCACGGCGCCGCACAGCTACCCTCCGACCAGGTCATGCTGTCACTGTCAGACCCTACCGCGGAGGCGACGACCGCTCCCATTGTTCATCGGTTTGCAGGCAATCAAAAGATTTCTTCAGGAACTTTGCCGCATCCATGGTTAAGATGGGCAACATAAGCCCGCTAACTGGGACTGATGGAGAGATACGAAAAATTGCCGAAAGACCAACAGCAAACGCTATTGAAAACTTTTTTTCAATTTGATTGATTGACCGATTGCGATGTACGTGTAAATAATCATTCTTTCAATTCTTTTCCTCATTCTTTGTAACTGTAACATGTTCCGCTTCTCTCTTCCTCATTCTTTGTAACTGTGAGATGTTCCGCTTTTCTCTTTCCGGAAGTAAAGCAAACGTGAAAAATCTTCGGCCTCCTAAACAGGGGGTGGACATAGAACGGATATGAATCAATTTTGGATATCTATTAGTCAGCTGTCGATTCTTTTTTGCTGGATACAATTACGGATTCTGATATTCTCAAATACGGATATAAGACGAATAAGCCAGATTTGAATTCACATTTGAATATGTACTCAATTTAGTTAATATCAACTATTCCTTTCTTTTTATCAATAGATAGATTTGGAACGTGAAGTAATGCCGCCCTTGCGTGAATACATGCCGCCTCGCCACCAGGGGTCGAGGGTCGAGGGAGACTGGGGGCTGCGGTGGTGCAGTGTGCGAAAACTCCATTGACAAGGTTACGGAGGGCTCCACCGCTCCAATGCCACCTTCCTGAGCCGGAGATACAGCAATATGACAAGCTTTCGCTAATATAATGTTTTTTCTTGCAACAAAAATAAAACAGAAATTTCAGCAACGAAAGAGTAGAGTAGGGGGAAGAGAAATTCCAAACACAAAATCCCTCTCCTCCACCCCCCGAACATTCATCTCCCAGAGACAGGTGTTATACGTAGCACAGGAAGGCGAGGCACGAATGTCGAGGGGACTCGTCGACCTAGACATCCGCGAGGCGAGTCTCTAGAACAGGAGGCGGCCGACCATCTCTGATTGGTCTCGATCGGCGGATCTGGGAAAGAAAACAAGATAGCCAGCCTGCGTCAAAATCGCGACTTAGGTTGATCGATTCCCCCATGATTATCGCACCCTAGGACTGGGAGGATTGTGCGGCGCAGTGTCACACCCCATAACTGAAGGCAGCAAGAGGAGAAGACGTATTCAAGAATAGAAGGCAGTATCTCATGTTTATGTAATAGCTGGACTATGACGTGTGGGCCCAATGGGTAGGTGGCTATATGCTTATAATTCAGAACTGTGCATTGTAAGAACTTATCGACAATTATCTAAACTAATACAGTAAAAGCCGGAGGTGTTCCTCTGAGCTTCAGCCGAAATCCAGCGATCCCTTGCTTACTCACGTCGACGACCCTCACCGGAGGCCAGGGGTGACAAGTGGTATCAAAGGCGGTCTTTCCTCGACAAGTATCTCTCAGCCCATATCTTGAGTTTAGGATCGTGATCCCTGATGATAGGTGCAGCGAGCTGATTTTCTCTGGCGAGTCAGTGCCTCACCATAGGTCCGTGTTGAGGTCGATCTAACTCGGTACGTTTCATGAGCGCACGGTGCTTCCCTGGTGCTGTGGCGTGTCAGGATCTAGGGGTGGCAACGACCGGCGGCGGCGGCAGTGGCGGCGTTGTGAACCGCTCCAGCAGCTCGGCGCCAGCGGCTCCAACTACCACTTCTCTACAACTCAGTGAAGCCGACGGGATCCTGCTTCGACACTTAGGGTTCGACAGCATCACCCATTGTAAGCTCGATCTCTGCAGATTCAAGAATTTTTCCTTTAGCACGCTTTGAACAATGAACAAGGGTTGCAGGGTACCAGTCCTTGTGTAAACTTCCGGTGTTTGGTTGTTTTCTGCAGTGCGGTGGCATTCGGCGGGGCAGTGTCCGTGGATTTGTGTTGTAGAGCGCTTGTCTTTGTGTAAAATTCCTTGATCCCGCCTCACTTCCAGGTGTTTGGTTCACGGGTGAAGCACACGATAGGGGAGGATTTCATCCGAGCCTGTTGTTTCCCCAATTCTTCATCACGGCTCCTCCAAAGCCCTCAAAGCAGACACAGATTCTGCTCGATGAAATGTCTCGCAGCAATGATGATGAGAAGACTCGTTGGGACTCGGTGATGGACACTTTCGACATGTTGTTTGCAAGGCTGAACGACATTGGCATCATCCAGCATAGCCTCAAAACCCAGCTTGAGGACAACAATCGAAGGGTGGACACTTTTGCAGCTGACTAGAAGTTTATAGCAGAGCAAGTCAAGGCTAATGTCATGCAGTGGCTCAACTAACACTTCAGCAGTTTGAAGATGAAGCCCAATCTCTGAGTGGTGGTTCACCATCAGTGATTTATGAAGAAGAAGTCCCCTTCACCAATGTGTTTGCTGATGCCAAGGGTAAAGGAAATTTTAAGCCAAGTACTTCTAAGCAGCACAAGCCTACTTTTGACAATCAGAAGAAAGAGAATAGAGAAGAAAACAATCCAAAGAAGGAACAACTTCCTCATCACACTCTACCAAAGATGCAATTTCCTAATTTTGCTGGGGAGCAACCTAGATTTGGATCAACAAGTGCAACAACTATTTCAGCATGTATGCTATCCCAGAAGACTTGTGGATCATAGCAGCCACTATACATTTGGAGGACAATGCTACCAAGTGGTGGGAAGCCTATAAGCTCAGTCACTCTATAGTCACTTGGCAAGTCTTTTGTCAAGACATTCAAGCTAAGTTTGGGAGTGATGATTATAGAACTGCTCTAGTAGACCTCATTGATCTGAAGCAAACAGGGACAGTGGAAGAGTATACAGCCCAGTTTCAAGCTTTGCAATATAACATCACTATGCACAGTGGAAAACATGATGTTGTATTTTGCTACTCAGTATGTTGCTAGATTAAACGATGACATCAAGGCCACTATAGAACCTCAAGTACTAGTTACTGTGGATGGAGCAACGCTCATTGCCAAAATCCAACAAAAGGTGCTGGACAGAAGTAAGCAAAAGTTTCAGAGAAACAATCAAGCTACCAGGCCTCAGCAACAAAGAACAGAGGCAAAACCAGCAACAACATATGGAAACCTATGGAGAGATAGACAATTGAGGGATTACAAAAAGGCCAACAACTTGTGGTTTCATTGTGGTGAGAAGTTTAAGCCTAGCCATGCTGAACATTGTACTAAAATGAACAAACCTCAAGTGAATGCCCTAGTGGTCAATGATTTAGACAAGGAGATCAGTGAAGACTTACTTAATGAAATGTCTATTGAGGATATGATTACTGAAGACTTTTGCCAATTGTCTCTCAATGCATTGGCTGGCACTCATACCTCCGATTGCATTCAACTCAGAACCACTGTCCAAAAAAAACTATGCTGATCTTGGTGGATACTGGCGGTTCCCATAGTTTTGTGAGCTCCCATTTTGTTTCAGATAGCTCATCTTCCAATAGCGCCAATATCCCAACAGAAAGTGAAGCTAGCCAATGGAGAATGGCTCACCATTGCCAGAAAGGTACCCAATCTCCAGTGGTTTATACAAGGTCATACATTTTCCCATGATATGATAATGTTAGACATGTTACCCTATGATGCTATCTTAGGATATGATTTGTTGATGGCCAACAACCCCATGCAGTACGATTGGTAGGCCAAGATATTACAGTTCCAGCATAAGGGTACTTCTGTCACCATACAAGGTCTTACCAATACTCCTGATCAAGTTACTCTAATTTCTACCACTCAATTATACAAGTCTTCTCAAGGCAATGATATCTGGGCTTATGTGATTGTGGATCAAATTTCACTTGATCAAGCAAATGCAACACCCGCACCAAGTATTTCTGAAGATCTAAAGTTGTTGTTGGATCTCTATGCTGATATTTTTCAGGACCCATAACATCTACCTCCTCCAAGGAGTTATGACCATGCTATCCCTCTCCATCTAGGCTCAATACTTGTAAATTCCAGACCCTACCACTATTCTCCACAACACAAAAATGAGATTGAAAAGCAAGTTAAGCACAGCTGGAAACTGGTATGATTACTCACAGTCATAGCCCTTTTGTATCTCCTATTTTACTAGTAAAGAAAAAGGATGGCAGTTGGAGATTCTGTGTTGATTATAGGAAACTAAATGACATGACCATAAAAAATAGATTTCCTATACCTATCATTGAAGAAACTCTAGATGAACTAGCTGGCTCTAAATTTTTCACAAAGTTGGACATGAAATCTGGGTATCACCAAACCAGGATGTTACCAACAGATAAGCACAAAACTGCCTTTAAGACTCATCAAGGACATTACCAGTTTAAGGTAATGCCTTGTGGCCTCACCAATGCAACTGCCACCTTCCAATGTATTATGAATCAAGTTCTTCAACCATTTCTTAGGTAATTTGTGCTAGTATTTTTTGATGATATACTCATATACAACATGTGCAACAAGTACTGGAAACACTTAGGCAAAACCAATTTTATCTCAAAAGGTCCAAATGCACATTTGCTCAGTCCAATCTAGAGTATCTAGGGCACATTATATCTGATAAAGGTGTGGAAATAGACCCAACCAAAATTGATGATATGCTCAACTGGCCTACACATTCAATGACTGAGCTCAGAGGATTTCTAGGACTCACAGGATATTATAGGAAGTTTGTCAGTAAGTATGGACTACTAGAAAAGCCACTTACAAACATCCTCAAACTTAAGCAATTCCAGTGGTCTGCCGAAGCACAACAAGCTTTTGACAAGCTCAAAACAGCAATGACAAAAAAACCCAGTACTTGATTTACCCAACTTCAAACTGTAGTTTACAGTGGAAACTGATGCTTGTGTAGAGGGAATTGGAGCTATCCTCATGCAAAAAAAGCCAACCTGTTGCATATCAAGCAAGACATTGGGTCGAAGGCATAAGAATTTATCTATATATGAGAAGGAATTCCTGGCTCTGATCATGGCAGTGGAAAGTGGAGACCATATCTTCAATTGCAGGAATTCATAATTTTTATAGATCACAAATCTCTGTCGTACTTGAATGAGCAAAATTTGCACTCTGATCTGCAAAGGAAAGCAATGACCAGACTTATGGACATTATTGACGGTTCGTATGTGTGTATATAGGAAAGGGGATTCTGCAAGCGCACAGAACTATCGTGTAGCACTTTGCTTGGTGATAACCAAGTGTCAAATTTATATTTTTCCCAAAGAAAGGCGAATGGGCGTGTTTGAGAACTATGGTTAGGTGGGCTAGGTAGGTATGTTTAGCAACACGGGGTTGATGGAGATAGTGTGGATGATGGACGGAAAGGGCTAGCACAACAAGCATAGGTAGCTAGAAGTGTAGTGTAGTTGAGTGGTAGAGAAAAGAGCAATTAATCTTAAGCAACAAAGATAAATTAATGATAGTAAGAACGTCCTTAGTACAAGGAGGGTACCTACCCTAAATTCATTAGGCACAAAGCACAATGAGTCCTATGTTTTAATAACTAGACCCAACATGGTGGAATACAGAGGAAGGACAGAGCTATCACCACCTGCCAACTACCATAGTCTATCCGGGGATTTAGCTGTACCTATAGGCAAGATATAGCCTAAGCACCATGCTTAATCTATAAACTCGCTGCTTCAATCTGAGCTCCGGTGAAATGAGATCGAAGCACCCTAATCAGACTGTAGAACAAGTATTAATGATGAGCGAACTAATCACTAAGATAACTATGATGCTAATGCCGAAGAACAAGCACCTAAGCTCACTAATGATGAATAAGAGCAAGACATGACTTGAACTAAGCAAAACTATATTACTGAATACAATACTGAAGAAAGTAAAGTACTGAATAAAGCAAATGCTAAATGAAAGACTACAAAAAAGTTATACCAGACCAGAAGACTCTTTCAGACTCCGAGGCGAGCTCTGCTCTAACTCTATTGCCACTACTAGCTAGCTACTACTTCTAAAGCTACTACTCTAAGCTTGAGAGCTTGCTAGAAGTTTGGAGTTGCTTAAGATGCTTGAGAATGCTTGGGGATTATCCTCACCGGGCACCATTGCCCCTTTATAGTGTGTAGAGGGTACGGGGTACTTGTAGGTAGCAAGTGAGGCGGTGGAGAGGCAGGGGGCGTTGACTGACCTAGGGGGCATCGGTCGACCGTCCATCCCACCGCCTTTCCATCCAACGACGCTTGATGGCTCCCAAAGGTGGTTGCATGGCAGGTAGGTCGGTTACTTTGGCCGGTAAGGCAGTAAGAAGGTTGGTGGAGGCCTCCAAGTGGATGACAATGGGCCCATGGATCCAAGGGAGCTCCACCTCGACCCTCAGATCAAATCGACATTGGATCAAAGGTGCAGAGGACTCCTGGGGTTGCCACCTTGCACATCACGTGGATCAATGATATAGCAGGCCAAGTGGGCTCTTGGGTGACGCCATGTGGCATCGGCTGACCCCACCAAGTGGGCCCACGGCCACCTGCCATGTCCACTTGCCTCTTATGCGCCTTATTTGTCCATTTTTGTGAAAATTCCTGCATACAAATAATTTTTCCAAGTACAAGTGGAACTAGGTGAATTATAAACATATAATGACACTTGTGATGTTGTTTTACCTTGGTTTTGGGTGGAATGTTGATGGTCAAAATGGGTGTCAGTGACCATCAATAGACATGAAATTCAAAATTGTGTATTAAACCTGGTAAAGAAAATTTTGCAGCTGATGCTTTGTCAAGAATAGCACACCTGTATACCTTTGCAGGCAGTTTCTGCAGTGCAACCTCATTAGGTTCAAGAGGTGCTCATCAACTCATGCATGACTGATCCAAAAGCACAGCAACTTCTCACAGAGTTAGCAATTGTTAATCCTAATGCCAAAGGCTTTAGCTTGGATCAAGGGTTGATCAGAAAGAACAATATCATTTGGATTGCACATAACTCAGCTTTGTAGATCAGAAAGAACATTAAGCAATGCTCCACATGCCAGCAAGCCAAATACAGTAACACCCATCCAACAGGCTTACTCCAGCCACTGCCTATACCTACTGGAGTATGGAAAGATCTATCCATGGATTTCATTGAAGGACTCCCTAAATCAGAAGGCTACTCGGTGATTTTGGTGGTAGTTGACGGGTTCACCAAATTTGCTCACTTCCTACCGGTCAAACATCCCTATACTGCCATCATAATAGCTCAGTTGTTTCTAGACAACATTGTTAAGTTGCATGGCCTACCACAATTCGTAGTGACTGATAGAGATACTATCTTTGTTAGCCAATTTTGGAAGCAAATGTTCAAGCTATATAGAGTTAACCTCAATTTCTCAACAGCATATCATCCACAGTCTGATGGTCAAACAGAGCGAGTTAATCAGTGTCTTGATGAGATGATTTTGAGGTGTTCAGTGTAGGACTCCCCAAAGAATTGGAAATCATGGCTTCCCTTACCACAATTGTGGTATAATTCATCTTTCCATAGCTCTCTAGGGTGCTCTCCATTCAAAGCCCTATATGGATATGATCCAAATCTAGGAGCCTGTCCAACAGTCACTGCCGAGACATCCCCTACAGTGGCACAAGTCATTGACAACAGAGAGCAGCACTGTCAGGCACTCACGCAATGCCTAGAGCAAGCACAAAATCGAATGAAAGTGCAAGCTGACAGACAGCGTTCTAATAGGCAGTTTGAAGTCGGTGATCAGGTGCTTCTACGTCTGCAGCCATATACCCAATCATCGGTAGCCATCAGACTGTATCCTAAACTTGCCTACAAGTTCTTTGGTCCATACAGAGTCTTGGAGCGCATTTTGAAGGTGGCATACAAACTGGAGTTGCTGTCAGATAGCAACATTCAGCCTGTTTTTCATATTTCACAACTAAAGCCATTTCGTCCTGATCATACTTCGGTGTTCTCTATGCTACCTGTGACCACTGATCTGCAAGCAAGTGAAACATAGCCTGAGCGTATCCTTGATCGACGTCTGGTAAAAATTGGTAACACTGCGATTCCTCAAGTTCTATTGTCTTGGACAGGGGGTTGCTAGAGGCTTCGGCAACTTGGGAGGACAACTACGTTGTCAAGCAGCAGTTTCCAGACGCTCCGGCTTGGGGGCAGCTAGTTCTTCAACGCGCGGGGGGGGGGGAGGCTGTCACACCCCAGAACTGAAGGCGGCAAGAAGAGAACACGTATTCAAAAATAGAAGGCAGTATCTCATAATTATGTAATAGCTAGACTATGACGTGTGGGCCCAATGGGCAGGTGGCTGTATGCCTTATAATTTAGAACTGTGCGTTGTAAGAACTTATCGGCTACTATCTAAACTAATACAGTAAGAGCCGGAGGTGTTCCTCTAAGCTTCAGCCGAAATCCGGCGATCCCTTGCTTGCTCACGTCGACGGCGCTTGTCGGCGGCCAGGGGTGACATGCAGCATTCGAATCAAATTCCCCAAGGAAGGAAACCACAACAGCGAAGAGATGCAACCGGGACGCTTTGCCGACGGGACAAGAAGGGTTGGATGCAATCAGGGGGGCAGCACCTGGGCCTTGCGCAGCATGGCCCATGTCCGGCCCATCCTAAGAGACTACTTCTACCCCCTTCGCTCCCTTCCCTCGATGCTCAGACTGAGATGACCTTTGTCCAAACATTAACAAGTTTCACTTTTTTTTAACTTTGCACGGCACCCGCAGGATAGATACCCAGAATTAGTAATCCTTTCGTCCGCTTTTGTTTCTGCCTTTTGCACCTTTCTTCAAGGAATATAGGAGTATTAAATTTACGAAGAAACAAAAATTAAATGTAAATTTGTTTTTCTGATTGATTGGATCTTGAGCAAAACTGACGTATGGTCCTGTAATAGGTGCTCAAGTTTGAAAGCATCCGAATATTCAGTGTTATTCCAGCATCAGAATTGTTACTAAAGTCAGGGGAAGACTTACGTCAACTTTGGATGAAGTTCCAGTTCTTAATTGCTCAAATTGTCCTGATGAACTAATGAATTGACAAATTGTAGATCATATATAATACCAGCCTGTTTCACTATCCTACTGCCTCCTTTTGTATTTCCATTTTCTCCAAACATTTACAAGATTACTGGGCTAAAAACTTATATTTGCTCATGAAAGAATCAAGCTTTAGGTGGGAGGCACCCGACTGAATTCCCCTTCATTAGTACCACCAGAACTGGAATTGAATTTGCTTGCCCCCGGTGTGTTCATGCGAGACTGCCGCTTTGTCACAACGATGGGGTTCTTCTCTTCCTCGTCCATGGCGACAACCTTGTATATATCATTTTTCTGGAAGACTGGATGCACATAGGCACCCTTTAGGTACTCTCTCAAATTTAAAGTCGGATCATGCGCCCGTTCCAATGTGTCCTTTACCATAGCATCCTGCCAAATAGAAACGTATGGCAACTTATGTCAGAAGGTCGCATTTTTGTATGCTTTCCATGCTAGCTTAACATTGATTCATTATGAGACTTTATTCAGACTAGCAAAATATGCACGTGCGTTGCAACGGAAGAAAAAAACTATCATATATTTATAAAAATGACAACGAAACGGTACACACGCACATGCACACACACAATAATATAAGTTAATGATGCTAATAATATTTCAATATCCTATTAAAATATATCGAATTAAAATATAATCTTGATAGATTTCTTTTTCTCCCAATGCAAAGCATGAAAAAATTTAGACATATTATCATAACTTACTAACTTTAATTTTCATACTATCCATGTGTTGTAATAGTTAAATGTCGTGAGGATCCATAAAAATCCGTAGTTCTAATAAAAATTATAAGACGTTTTGACATATCTGCACTCATGGCTTTTAATACGAATCTAGACATAATATATATCTAGATGCACAGTAAAAGTTATGAATTTAGAAAAGCCAAACGTCTTATAATTTATAACAAAGGGAATACTTAATTAAAGCCGGCAAGTAGTTAGTTGTTGATGTGTGAACAATATGGCAGCCCTGGTCAAGGATTACAGGGTTATATTTAGACTATATTAGGCAACAAACTACTTAAGAGATCTCAGTTAAATTAGGCAACAAACTACTTAAGAGATTTCAATTCACATGTTGATCTGTTAGACCATCTGCTAGTCTAGGTAACTTGCAGATAACAAATTAGAATAAAAAACAAAAACGGATAAATGATAGAAGCAAAGAGAAGCCACGAATAAAAATTCTGAATATAAAACATGGAAATGGAGAACGTTAGTAGGGAAGCATTTTTATTTTTGCAGAGAAAAGGCGAAACCAATGAACGGATGAAAAACTAAATTAATATTAGGTATTATAGATAGCAATTGTGTCCGTGCATCGTAACGAAACATATAGGAATCGAATCTAGATTATCGCTAGACCTACACATAAGTTGTTCTAACGGGTATGAATGCGCGTCATGAATACCAGACACATATATACGAGATACGAAGGGTGCAACCAAAATCCCTAGCATATGAGATAGGGACCCATTAAGGAAGAAAATAAGATACATGTTAATTTCTAAACTCCACTGTATTCATCGTGAACTATTTGCTTTGATAACTTGTATTTACGTGAGCTAACACGATCGAAGCTAACATAACCGAATTGAGTTAGAAGTCTATTCAATTTATTAACATAATATCAGAATCAATCTAAAGGAACTTCTAGAAGTAGATATAGATAGATAAGATATAGTTTTTATTTTTTATAAGAAAAATTGAAGAATACCATAAAAGAAATAGAAAACAAGAATAAAATGAGGCATATCCGTGCACCCCCAGGAATCCAATTCTGAATTTTTCCCTTGTGCCGTGTACCACATGGAAGGTAACATCTTCATGGAAGAAAAAATGGACACACGGCGTGAAAAAAAGGGTGATGTATTCTATTTAAAGTAAGCTTGCAACAGGCGTTTGGTATATGGATTCTAAATATACGTGTATCTATTACCTAATAATAACACATATGAGCACTTACAAAATATGTTTTGGAATCGAACTCCGTATCACGCTAGACAAGAGCTATTGTAACTCGTATAAGCACGGATTGTATATATAAGTCCGGACGGAAAAAAAAACTCTCCATTGTCCGGTAATTAGAGGAAGACGGACAAAAAAAAATGGATGGATGAAAAAAAAAGACCTGAAATTTTGTCTTTTATTATTAGGTATAGATATAGATATATTTGTGAGCTAATTTTTTGGTCTTACCTGCAAGGGAAACTTCACAAACGCTGGCTCAAACCGGCCCTTGCAAACATAGTGGAACCAAATGGAGAGGACAGGAAGTGGGAGAAGGGCAACAGTGGACTTCTCTGCTTCCTGTGTACTCAGCAGTCCCAGTAGAAGGATTTGTGATACTATCAGCGCTATGATTAGTCGCATGTGCACATCTGGCCAGAATTGTGCACCACTTTCGTAGTGCTGACTATATACGTTAATTATCTTGCAAAAAAGGGAAAAATATATTAGGGACCCATGTTAGAGAAGATCGATAATAGAGTATGGTACTTGAAGTATCAAATGAAATGTTAGCAAAGTTGTAAGCAAAAGTTGCTGTTTTTTTTAACACAAAGTTGCTGTTTTTTATGGAATGTGAATAAGATTCCAACAAACATAATGGTGATTAAACTCAAACAGAGTAGTACCTGATGTCTGAAAACAAGATATGCAAGGCTGAAGAACACTATGATGAAGGGAAGAAGCATTGGTGTGACAACTGCATATACAAGACCAAGCAGAAAATACAGCTGTAATCGTGGCTCTGAGTTGTAAAAATCCAGGCTTCCAGGATCCATGGCCTGCTCGCGGTCATGCTCCGTTCTGACCAAGAAAGCATTCTTTATATGGAATATGACTAATGCCTTCAACCGAAGAACTTCAGCAGCTACACCAGACCAGCCATCAACCATTATGTATGTCATGAAAAATGTTGCCTTCATAGGAATGGACTCTCCAATAACCTCTGGAATTCTTGAGGTGACACAAGTGAAAATGGCATAGAATAAGATAATGCATTTGTTAGGTAGATAGCAAATTTGACCAAAACTATCATAATGCAAGAAATGATATTTTAATTCAGCGTACTTATTAGCGGACTGATGTATGAAGTTGTCTAGTTGTTGGAATGCTGTTCCAGTTATTACACTCCCCAAGAACACATTTACGAAAAGGAAAATGTAGTACTTCAGTGCTGTTTTCCTGTCCAATCCAGAAAGCGATGTGTGTCCTTCAATCTTGCTCATGGCCATTAGAATTGTTGGGAGAAGTATAAGAAAGATTTTCAATACGATTCCTGGCAAGAAGCCTTGGATAACTGCCTGAAGGGAATTTCTGCATGACATTGCACGATAGAATTTAGATCCATTAGACAACAATTACCTTGCAAACAATTTACCATACAAAAAGGTGTTGGATTTTATGTATTATGCATTCCAAGGAAAATCTTGGTAACTGCAACCAGTAATGCACTTTTGTAAATCGACAAACAATATTTTCTTCAAGCGAACATAATTGCATCATTTAATAATTCAAGATACCATATTTGCAACTAATGGTAGAATGTGATTATAACTTAATAACTTATTATACTAATAACGTTAGGTCCAATCTGCTTCCTAGAAGTGGTAGCCAAAGCTAACTATGTAGAAGCAAAAGCTACCCAAACAGGCATTGAGTCAAATGATATGTATTATGCATTCCAAGGAAAATCTTGGTAACTGCAACCAGTAATGCACTTTTGTAAATCGATAAACAATATTTTCTTCAAGCGAACATAACTGCATCATTTAATAATTCAAGATACCATATTTGCAACTAAAGGTAGAATGTGATTATAACTTAATAACTTAATATACTAATAAGGTTAGGTCCAATCTGCTTCCTCGAAGTGGTAGCCAAAGCTATAACTATGTAGAAGCAAAAGCTACCCAAACAGGCATTGAGTCAAATGATTTAGCAAGGATGTATTAAAATCACAAAATCTACATAAGAGGCTCTGCTAAAGCTCTGAAGCTCTTTAAACTGATGCCTACAAATAAATTTCAAACATTGACCATCTTATTTTAAAATGTGCCCACTATTGTGGCAAAAACAAGCCCACTTGGACACCATATTGATGAGTCACTGGAAGTCAGCATGACAATAGTTAAGTTGCAAGATGGTAGGATTAAGTGAAACCTACTTGTAAAATAGCATGCTAAAAATGCTTTTTCATGATACTTAACTTGTAAACTAACAAATATTAACACTCACCTTTCTATTATAGGTTTCAAGAAAGGAAGCACCTTAATGATCTCTTCTAGGTTTGCCAAGGATTGGACAATAGCAATTGGTATCATGAAGAAAAAGGTCAGAAAGAAGAAGGCAACAGCTACAATAAGCCTCCTAACTGAGAGCTCAACAAAAGGGATTGCGAGATTAGCCCAGAAAACATCACGAGGTTCTGGAGCCCACTCAGTTAACCACACGGTCGGATTACTTGTCTGCTGTGTTTGAGCACAAACCGCAGCCCCCCACTGTGTTTTGAAAGATACAAATGCTGCTGGCATGATATAGTTTGGATCAGTGATCACCTTTTGCCTCTCCTCATCCTCCTGCAATGCATGTGAAAATGTTGTGTAAATGGTATCAAATAAATTGGTTGTAGAATTGAAGGAAGCAAGGAGTACTATAAATGGTATCAAGTAAATTGGTTGTAGAATTGAAGGAAGCAAGGAGGGTTCCTGACAGTCTGACGATAGTATCAACTGATGAAGAGGTGGTTGTTGCTTTAGTATACCTGTTTACATAAATCCTCAATTTCTTTTTGGTAGTATTCTATAGCATCCACTCTTTGTCCCCAAAGACCCCACAATCCTGTCTGTAAGAAATTTACTGGAGTCATACCACTTGCAATCTTTATGAATCCATTGAAATAGCATTTCAGATGGCAAAAGTCGTTCAGTGCAAGAGAAAAAAAAAGCCATTCAGTGCAATAGAATGTCTGAAATAGAGAGGTTGTACCTTTATTTTTGGCCTTTTTGCAGGGTTTTTAGCATGCTTGTTTTCGTAGTAGATTAACCAGTTTTGCAGTCCTTTTTTCTTCTCAACCAAACCAGAAAGGTGGTTTGCATTGTATACAATCTGTTGACCAGATTTATAAAGTTACTCTAGAAGCAAAATTTGAACTGGAATGGACATGTGATCTCCCATTCAAAAAAAAAACAAGACAGGAAAAGAAGCAACTCTTTCTGCATGAGTTGAAGAGTTAAGAAGTACAATCAAAGAAGAAATCGAAATATAAACAATTATTTATTTATTTATTTTCTAATTGCCTGATCATATAAATCATCATGACAGTACTACAGTACACATAATCAAATGAAAGTTAGAACCTGGTGACTAAGGTAATGATCACGGTGATTCACAGCAAAGAAGTGCTCAACGTGCTCACTAACTGATTCATCTGGGTCTGGAGGTACATTCCGCACAAGAACCTAAATAAATAAGAAAAGGGCCAGGACTTAGGAGTGGCAATCAGGAAATTTTACAGTTCAACAAGTTTCCTGAAATAAATAATGTTTTCATTGAATAGGACGCAGACTTAACAAATAAATATAGTAAAACTGACACGTTTACTGAAATTGTAAGGATAGAACATTTACTGTGTATTGATCAGGTCGACGATTTTGATTAGCAAGAAAGCGCAATCTCATCGTTGTCACAACCTTATACTCGTGATACAACACAAAGAACGTCCAAAATGTAAACACATAGGACATCGCTATGTGTGCCCAAAACCTATGAAAAGAGTCCAAGAATTCAGTAGATATATCTCTTCACTCAAAAAGACAAAAAAATAGAAAATTTATCTGACTATGTGAAGTAATAGGAGAAATGAAAGAATATGTTAATCCTCAACTACATAAATGCACAGATGCTTGAAAAAAATTTGAAGATATCAGAAATGATTGTGTTTCTTTTACAATTGCAGTCAATCTTTTTGTGTTCTAATTAAGACTCTATGCTAATCCCCAACAAGACTGAGAAAATGGAAATAAGATATCTGAAAATGAGAGGTTAGAACAAGCCCAATCGAAATGGAGTGTATCATGCAGCACAAAACTATCTAGATAAAAAGGAGGCATGCTCAATTCTAGCATTGCAAGATGCACTAAACAGCACATATCATAAGCAAGTAGTAGAATTAGTTCACACCTTTTTGAACCTTTTCCTAGATTTGATATTGAAAGCTTGTCAATTTCGTCATAACTTAGTCCCTTTTCATTTTGCAATGTTCCACTAGTCCAGTTGACAGGAACTAGAACAGCAAATGCTAGCAGTGCAATTGGCACAAATATTTTCAAACTGCAAATGAAGAACATAATTCAGCATCAGGAAATATAATGTAGTAATGCTATAAATATATTGATTTTCCAGTGTATATATATGTTCCAACAAGTCAAATGATCATGTTCTAACATCAAGCTGGCAGTCTAAATAATCATTTTTTAACTTTAAAGACATGAAACTAAAAACAATCATGCAATGTAAAAATTGAGAAAGACGAATATCATGCTCACCCAAGAAGATAAATGCGGACATATACCGCAGAGTCTAGTCCCGCATGCTCAATAAGTTCAGGTTCTGGCATTTTCAGTGCTGCAGGCATCCAGTTTAGAAACCGGATATATGTTGACAAATCTGCATTCACAAACTTCGAGAAAACAGTTCCCAATTGCCTTGGGCTGCTTCTTGTCCCTTTGAGGTACCATTTTGGAAAGTATACCCGATCGTTAATAGGCTGTATCCTGAGAACAGCAAATGCAAGAAGGAAACCCACTGCAGATAGTATGTTTAGTCCCGCAGAAACTCCAATATCAGTGAGGGAACCCATATCTCTATTATGGGATTCACTCCTGAATAAGCATTATAGAGTAGTATTAGCAAGCTGTCGAAGCAAAAGGCTGCATATAAACAAACAAACAGTCAAGAGAAGTAGGACATTGACATTTGCAATAATAAATATGTCCGCTGGTTGGTCCATCAAATGAATCTAGGTCATAGATTTGGTAAATTCTTGCTAACACAACAATAGTTAGTGTCAAGCCCCTTGATCAATGCTCTGAAGATGATGATCCAAAATGGAAGGAGAATATATAAAAGGCACGGAAGAAGCTAGGTGTCATACATATGGAGGCCATAGAACCAGTGGCAGAGCTAGTAAATTCTCATGCCTAGCTAGGGCCAACATTTAAGCCCCTAAATCACCTACAGTGAGCCATGTTTTGGCAGATAACAGAAGTAAAGCATAAAATGAATGGTATGTACAATATTTCAATTCCACGCTTAGTTGAACAACAAACATGCAAGTGAAAATCAAAATACCTAACTAATGACCTTTCGGTTTAATCTCACCTCTCATATCTTTATGAGTTTACCGATGCGCATATGTGAACGTTATCCTACACTACAAGTTGGACACTTGGCAAAAGTTAGGGATGCAATATGCAAAATACAAAAGCTAGGGATGCAATCTAGGTCATCTTTAACATTTAATAATTCTACAAATTCTAGTGAAGTAAAACAATTTGTGCAATTGAATTAGAGATGCGATTTGGGGCGCGTGTAATGGGAAAATGCCGAGGGGATTTTGCAACTAACCTGCTGGGCGCTGCTGCCAGGATTCGTTGCTGCCTTGCCAGCGCCCGGCATGCTGCGTGATGTGGCCACTGCCGGCCTGCCGCACTCCCGTTATCCCTCCTCCCGCCTCTGTTGCCCCGTACGCCAAGCACGGGCACCGTGTGCTGTCCTGCCCCCACACAAGGACGGCGCCGCCTTCCGCTGCCCGCCTGCCGGCTCGATTCGTCCGCGCCACAGCCCGCCGGGCGGTCCCTCGCTTTGGCCGTGCACTCACGATAGCGCAAGGAGCACGCCGGCGCCGGCGCCTAGGTTTGCACGTGAGAGCCGAGAGAGGAGAGGCCAAGACGAGACAGGTGTGACGGAGGGGATCACGATCACCGCGCGTGTATCTACGCCTGCAGTCAGGCCAGGCGAGAGGAGAGAGAAGCCGTGGGCCGTGACCCCGTGAATCCTTCTTCGACCGGCGCCTCCTCCGCCTGCAGCAAAAGGTGATAGCCTCGATAATCTCCCCTCCTCGCGTTCTCCGCACTAGCAATTGGCCGATCAAGTGGCCGTGACGAAAGGTGGAGGCCAGAGGGATGCGTTTACGGAGGCCAAGCACACGAGAATTGGACAGGCAGTGCGTGCCGTCCCCGGCCAGCAAAATTCAGCGTATATATATATATATATATGCATATATATACATAAGAAGTGCTGTATTAATGTATTATATACAGAAGATGAGTCGGATCCCACTTTCTTGTGTGTCCGGCAGACCACCGAAGCCATGCCAACGGGGAGGCAAGTCGTCTGCACTTCCACGGCTCGTGAGCACCACACCTGCTGCCAAGTGTGTGGCTGTCTTTTTGACCAGATGTATCTCAAGTATCTAATAATAGAATGTACTGATTTTTTTATATAATCGACGACATCAAGATAGTTTTTGAAGAATGCATGCCTTACATTATCATTTGTGTGGATATTTTTGTTCTCACCACAACTGTGTATTAACTTCTTGACGGATTCTCCTAACTAGATAAGGGCTCGGGGGCTACACGTGGTGGGTATATTCATACGCTCCAGGTGGATACAAAGCCAACTGACTCGATTACAACCGACATTGGGCAGCAGGTTGGACGCGCCCGCCTTCGTTGCTCGGCCGTCCTACCCATGTGACCGTCAGTCAGGCAAGGTGGACAGATCACCCAACGGCCACAAGGCGGACCTACCGAGCAATCGACCACCCAGTGGCCGGCTCCTATGCCACACGAAGGGCTATCAGAGGCCCGCCAGCCCACGCAGTCCAAGGCAAAACGACATGCGCCTTCGGCGATGGGACTGTCGCATCAATGGATGCAAAAAGCAGCTGTGATAGAAGGTATGGTACATTGGTACACTAGCTACAACAGGGGGCCGCAAGCATCCTTGGGGGCTGTGACAGCACGCCTTAATGATGCCCTAAGGGCAGTCCCAATGAAAGAAACTAGTAGTTTCTATAATATAGGATACCGCACCAAAAAAAAGTACTGTTTTACAACCTATAGTTTCTATGAGTAATAATTATTTTCTCTTTCTCCTCCCAACTCTATCTTCTTCCTCCAATGGAAGTGCGACACGAGCTCCCTAGAAACCGATGGTTTCTCCTCAATGATGATTTCATGGTTTCTTGGTGCATTGGGTCAAGAGTAGACCTGATTTCTTCGTGAAGAAACCATTTCTATGATTTTTGCTCTCTTTCTTCATTAATTACGTTGCCATGTCAGCATTTTACCTACGTGGCAAGTCATTTAATGAGGATAGAAACCATCATCAATGCATCATTGGGACTGCCCTAAGACCCCGTCCCATGGTGACTATAAGTGTCACCCTATAGGCCGCGGAGGGTAGAAACCGCAACACGGGACAACTCTTTCAACAACACGTGCAGGCATCAAGATGACGATTTGGCTCTGGATGTACAACGCATCCGAGGAATCACGATCGCCCTGCAGTCTCCTTTGGAATACGCCAATTCCCAAACTTCTCTAAAACTGCTTTGTACCTGGATGTGTAAGGCAAGGCAGGGCGCCATTAGGGCAAGACGAGAAACAACACAAAAAAACGATCAGAGAGCAAGTTAGCTAAGATTGGCCGATCTGATGACTAGCTCACACCTGTACTCACACGTATATTTCCCCTGCTCGATTGTAACCCTTCTTCCAAACACTCAAACACGAATTCTCTGTTGGACATAGGGCCCGAGCCTAAACCAGGATAAACCTCTTTATGTCTTAAGTGTTAGGCCAACAAAACCCATATATTGACATTCTAATTACTTATCGTGGTAACAAGACCACAACACTCAGGGTTCCAATGGTGTGGCCTCTCTAGGCCCCCGAATGATTGGGATCCTTCAACAGGATGTACTCTACAGTGTAGCAATTGTGTAGCTATATAAGCATGCCATTAGCTGGAGCAGAGACTACAAATGAAGAACATAATGCAACATCAAGAAATATACACTGAAATTGTGTAGCTATGTAAGTATGCACCAGTGCAACACGCCTGCCAAGTGCGTTGCTGTGTTTTCGATGAGGATGAGTGTGCACTATCTAATAATAGAATATAGTTCTATATATCTATTAGTTTTGTTTTTCTTGTGATCAACGACACCAAGCTAAGGCTATGTTGATGCATGCCCTAGCATCATCTTCTTTGTCGACATCCTTATTCTTGCAGCTGAGATGGCACGATGACCAACTTTGAGAGCACCAACAAACCTTATGCCCTTTTGACCCTCTAGATGTACAAGCTCCAAGAAGTTCAGAAAAATTTGATCAAATTTATATAATAAAATAATAATATTTATGATACTAGATTCTTTATTAATTATATTAATTATAATAGTGTACATGCACGTGGCGCCGCACGTGGATTAAAAAAACTCATTCGTAGGTGGCAATAAAATTCTTGCTTTTGTTGAAGTGGAAAATTCCATTATTAGTTACAGCTGCTAAATTGACAACTACATTCATCTATACAACTAAGACTACTGTAATTATATTAATTATATTTTTATAGTATATCTATTTAATATCATAATTATTTGTAATTCTTTAACTCTTAAAAAAAGTTGAAATATATATCTCTTATAAAGATAAACTCCACTAGCAATGTATCTTGACATGCAAAGTGTCTACATCAGCATTCACTAGAACATCCCACTAATACATTAAACTATCTCGTCATGCAAAGTGTCTACATCAGCATCCACTAACATATATCATTATGTTTTTATTCAGGCTATTCACATTATCAAACTACGTCATTTACTAATACTAACATACTCCCTCCGTCCCATTGAAAGTGTCGTTGAAAAAGTGTGTCCCCCTCACAAACACGTTTCCCGAGCGACACTTTCAATGGAACGGAGGGAGTATATAGTTATCCACGTCATAATGCTAAAATTCATCCACTAACATGTATTATGATATTTATTCAATCATATTAATAAATATAAATAGTATAATTTCACTAGCAATTCCTTCAGCAACACATGATATTTATTCAATCATATTAATAAATATAAATAGTATAATTTCACTAGTAATTCCTACGTCAACACACCGGGCATTCTTCCTAGTATATTTTATTAGAGAGAGTAGCCAACAGACCGAAGGCAGCAGCAGCTAGCAGCTATTCTACTCTAGTATTCAGTTCAGAAAAAAAAATACAATTGTAGCACATGTCATGTTTTAGAATTTTAAATTTGACTAATTATAGATTAAAAAAGTATTAATATTTATAATATTAAATAAATATCATTAGATTAATTACAAAATGTATTTTCATAATAAATTAATTTAGAGTTATAAATACAAATAGAATTCACTAAAAACTTGATTAAATATGGACTATTTTTCTTGGCATGCAACACATAATTACATTCTTTGCTAGAGACATTCACCTGTGTGACCAAACTGAAGACAAGAAATATCACAGTAAAAAAGTGAGGTACACAAGCTAACATTTTTAGACCATAACAACGTTCATAATAACCGAGTAACAAAGCAGGGAATTTAACATTCAAGTCTTACAACATCAGGTGTTGTAGATCACACACAATCGACAGATAGTTCAAACCAACACATAACATGATAGATCACACAGCTCTCAGGATAATAGCATCACATGGACCAAAAGCAGCAGCACCAATAGTCTAGTACTCATCACCCTCGTCCCCTTCCTCACCCTCGTCAAACTCAGCACCAACTTCCTCATAGTCCTTCTCAAGTGCTGCCAGGTCCTCACGGGCCTCAGAGAACTCACCCTCCTCCATGCCCTCACCCACGTACCAGTGCACAAAGGCACGCTTGGCGTACATGAGGTCGAACTTGTGGTCAATGCGTGAGAACACCTCCACCACGCTGGTGGAGTTGGAGATCATGCACACAGCGCGCTGCACCTTGGCCAGGTCACCACCAGGCACCACGCTGGGGGGCTGGTAGTTGATGCCACACTTGAACCCAGTCGGGCACCAGTCCACAAACTGGATGGTGCGCTTTGTCTTGATGGTGGCCACAGCAGCATTCACATCCTTGGGCACCACATCTCCACGGTACATGAGGCAGCAAGCCATGTACTTGCCATGGCGGGGGTCGCACTTGGCCATCATGGAAGATGGCTCAAAGGCGCTGTTGGTGATTTCAGCCACGGACAGCTGCTCGTGGTAGGCCTTCTCGGCAGAGATCACTGGGGCATAGGATGAAAGCATGAAGTGGATCCTTGGGTAGGGCACCAGGTTGGTCTGGAACTCATTCACATCAACATTCAGAGCACCATCAAACCTCAGGGAGGCAGTCAAAGATGAGATGACCTGCAGCAGAATAGTGTAACAGGAACACAGTTAGTTTTGGAGACAGGCTCAGATGCTCCAGTTTCAAGACAACACAATGATAATGGATTAAGGGAGTGTTTAGATCCCAGGGCCAAAAATTAGCCCATCTTCTTGTGATAATGGGCTAAACATGGGCTGATAAGAGCTAATGAGCTCTAACCACCCATTAGCTTTTATTAGCCCATAATTAGTCCATGCTTAGCCCTTCTGTTTGGCATCCAAAACCCATGGCTTACCTGAGACACAAGCCTGTTGAGGTTGGTGTACGTTGGTCGCTCAATGTCAAGGGAGCGGCGGCAGATGTCATAGATTGCCTCATTGTCAAGCAGCACGGCAACATCAGTGTGCTCAAGGAGCGAGTGGGTGGACAGGACACTGTTGTATGGTTCAACCACCGAGGTGGACACCTGAGGAGACGGGTACACAGTGAACCCAAGCTTGGACTTCTTGCCATAGTCAACAGACAGACGCTCAAGGAGGAGAGAACCAAGGCCAGAGCCAGTTCCTCCACCAACTGCATTGAAGACAAGGAAGCCCTGGAGACCAGTGCAGTTGTCAGCAAGCTTCCTGATGCGGTCAAGGCACAGGTCAACAATCTCCTTGCCAACTGCAAGACAAGCAACCATCGAAGTAAGTCAAATGTTCATTACAGAATGAACAACTGGAAATAATGCCCTTGAAGATCAGATTACTCACTGGTGTAGTGACCACGGGCAAAGTTGTTGGCAGCATCCTCCTTGCCACTGATGAGCTGCTCAGGGTGGAAGAGCTGGCGGTAAGTGCCAGTCCTCACCTCATCAATCACAGTGGGCTCAAGATCAACAAACACAGCACGGGGGACATGCTTCCCAGCACCAGTCTCACTGAAAAAGGTGTTGAAAGCATCATCACCTCCTCCAACAGTCTTATCACTGGGCATCTGACCATCAGCCTAAATTAAACATACAGAACAGAGTTAGGTACGCAAATCACAAGAACATTTCAACTGCAGGAATCTAGAAGTAGAAATTTACAACAAATTTGCCCCCAGATCAGAAACAAGCTAATGTCACAACACATTACGAAACAAATTATTATATATGACCAATCCTGAAGAACATCCAGACAGGGCACTCAAAAGTATACAATCTACTGCTATTAGATCTATTTATGCATGATGCACAACCAAAACGTGGACAAATGGCAGAATTGAATGACAAGGTAAGCCAACAGGCAGACAAATTTATCAGATCACATTTAGCTTCAAGCATCCTATCTTCCGTTGATCAATCACATATTGCAAACATTTTAGAGACAATACTTGAAACCATGACTGCCTACAGAATCCTAAACTACTAGATCCAGCCCAATTGAAACAGATCTGAGGCAAATCTTAAATTAAGAAAACCTAACTGACTCGCTCCATACAGTTCAAATTTCTGTAGCGGTATTAACAGATCTAAGGTTTTTTTAGGGGAATTAACAGATCTAAGGTAAATCAACCTAGAAATGTGAATAGAGCAGTTACGAAGAAATACATGGCCAACGTAACTAAAATTTACTGGTCCAAACTAGGAGATCTATATAATACAATATAAATAAACCGAACCAAAGGTACTGTGCCTTTCAAATAGAGAGCTACATTTTCAGATCTAACGCAAGGATAGCACGAACCACCAAGATGAACAACAATTACGCGAACAGAACTTTTGCGGTTATCAGATCCGCACACAGAACAACTCATTTTAAACATAATTTCCCCCCACCACTCAGATCCACCAAATCTGGAGCATAAAACCCCCAAGAACACATAGATCCAACACCTATCCATAGCTACAGCGTAAGAACGGAAGGGGAAATGAACGGATCGGTACCTGAATGCCATGCTCGAGGCAGTAAAGCTCCCAGCAAGCGTTTCCAACCTGGATACCGGCCTGGCCGATGTGGATCGAGATGCACTCCCTCATGGTGCCGTCGGGAGGGTGGAGCGGCGGCGGGAAATGGGAGGAGGGTTTCAAAGCTTTGGGTCGCAGAGAGAGGCGAGTACGAAGACGCCTTCCTCTGCGGTGCTCAGCTTAGGGTTTCAGACCCTCCCCACTCGGCTCACTTTATAGAGCGGGACGGCAGCCTAGTCCAAGATTTTTTTTATTTTATTTTTTTACACGCGATTTGAAGTGCTGGGGAAGGGTAAACATCCGTTGGTGCGATTTGGAGGGGCAAGCGTGGACGCGTGGCAGGGCCAGCGGCCCAGCGCCTAGTGGGCTAGTGGCCACAAAACTGATGGCGTGGTGGCGCTGCCCCGGCCCAGCCGGCCGGCCCGCGTTTGCAATGATCAAACTTAGGTGGTGTTTAGTTGGGTTTGTGAAAATTTTTGGGTGTCACATCGGATACGTCGGAAGGATGTCAGGAGAGGTTTTTGGATACTAATAAAAAAATAAATTACAGAACCCGTCACGAAACTGCGAGACGAATCTAATGATACTAATTAATCCGTCATTAGCACATGTTGGTTACTGTAACACTTATGGATAATCATGGTCTAATTAGGCTTAAAAGATTTGTCTCAAGATTTCACCGAGAACTGTGCAATTAGTTTTTTTTCCGTCTACATTTAGTACTTCATGCATGTGTCCAAACATGTCCTTTTATTGTAGAAGGTGAAAATTTTTTAAACTAAACACTCCCTTAAGAGCTTCCAACGGCCGGTCTAATACATACATTCTCACAATGGCCTCGTTCGGCTGGAATTATAAGCCGGCTGAAAAACACTGTTGGCTGATTTTTTTGAGAGAAAAATATTGTTCCGGCTGAAAAAACAAGCTGAATAAGACGGATTATAAGCCAGATGAACCGGGCCAATTTCAAAGAATGACGCAAGAATGATTTGCACCCAACATCACAATAGGTCAAAAAAGGGAAATCTATAAAATAAAACAGAATGAGAGTCTTCATCAATAGCCTTTGCTATATATTGACCCTCCGGCAGTTCTTTCTGATCTCTCCATCCTTCCCTGTCAGCGGGCTGATGTTGCCCATCTTAATCATGGATGCCACAAAGTTCCTGAAGAAATCCTTTTGGTTGTTCGCGAACCGGTGAACAACGGGTGCAGTGGTTGTCGACGCCATAGGGTCAGATAGCATGACCTGGTCGGACGGCAGTTGCGCTTGGCCGTGCAAGAGGTTGCCATAATACTTGTTGTCAAACACGGTGGGTGTGACTTGGTCCAGGTTCTCTAGAGCACCCTGTGGTTGTCCCGCAGAGCAGTTCTGACGTGTAAACTGGCATTGGACTTTGCCGAATGTGTGAGCTCCTGGAATAGAAATTTGTTGTCGATATATCATCAGTGTGCATGCCGTATGAAAACTTGGCAAGTTTGGACTGTACGTACCAATCATATATTGCTGAAATATACTATGAATTGTTCAGTATGTGTAGTTACCTTGGAGGGCGACGAGATCAGTGTCGTCCAGATTGACGTTTCTGAACTTCTCCTTCAGTTTGTCAAGGGAGTCGAAAGGGCTGGGAAGGTTGTTAGCGCTCTGGACGTTGGTCGTCGTGCCGTCTCGGCGACCAAGAAGCACCCTCCAGCGTGGTCCTCCAGCCTGCGTCCAGTTCGTCCGTGCACGATTCTTTTCCGTTAGTTCAGTTAAGGCGAGAAGATAGCTAAAGAGGTACTAGTTCATCAATGCAAGGGGATATACAGAGAGATATGATTAGATCGGACGCTAGCTTACGAGTTCAACGGAGATCTCGGCGGCGAGGGCAAGGATATCAGCGCAGGAGACGATGCCCGGGCACGCTTCCTCCAGCGCGCGCTTGATGCCGTCGACCACCGGGAAGCCGCGCGCCGAGTTGTTGTTCGCTGGCACGTTCTTCTCGGTCTGGATCGCCGGGAGATCGTCGTCCAGAAGAAGGGAGCCATCGCAACCCTGAAAGCCAACATTATTTGACGTTCATTCATGTCAGATGATGCAAGACGCGTAACATGGTACACGAGCACTATTGATGAGCTCACGAACGTTGACGAAGCAGTCATGGAAGTGGAGGCGGATGAGACTGGCCGGGATGCGCGGGTCGGAAACGCGCGCGTCCTGGATGACGCGACGGACGACGTCGTAGGCGCCGGGGCACGACTCGTCGTAGAACGCGGAGCTCAGCGCGGCGCCGGCGCTCGGAGGGTGGCCACGGGCGGCTCCAGCCAGGGCAAGCAGGAGAGCGCAGTGCGCGGCTAACAGCCACCCAGGAGACGAGACGCGAGAGGAAGCCGCCATGCGCACGCACTTGCACGACGCCGATCGAGCTGCTACGATATCACTGGAGAGGGGCAGAGGGCTAGTGGCTCGCTACTCTGACAGCGTCGTCTCGTAGGTGCTGTGGGTGCTCTTGAGATTGCTGGGATGGATGCGAGGGGACTGATTGGATATGCGAAGGGAAGGGAGTATTTATAGTCTCGACTCTTTTTTTTTTTTTTTACTGATAAGCTCGAGGACTTTTGTTTGGCATGGGCTTGGATTGGGTGCTCCGTGCTCGTTTGACCGGCTGACCGCAGCATGTCCATTTGAATGGTTTAGTTTAGCACTTGGCCACTAATACTGCCTATGGCTGCTGTTGCGTGCACAATCCAATTCGGCACGCGGTTGCGATGCTGAAATATTTCCAGGATTGATCCATGCATGCATGCATGATGGCGGCATGAGAAAAGTGACCGCGTTTAGTGGAATGATGATTGCGTGCTTGCGTATGCGCACCGGAATTCGCCGCAAGCGACAGGCTTGGGAGCAGGAAAGGTGCCCAAAACTGTGTGGCCTGTTCCATTTCTTCCTAGAAGTAGCAAAAGGGGTCCACGGGTGCTTTGCCATGCGATCCCTGCCGACTGCTGGCGACCACCGTGGCTACTGGCTAGCAGCTGCGAGGAAACGGCCGGTCATGTGGGAAGTGGCCTGGTCAAAGAGAGTCTCTCAGACGAGGAAAGTATGGACGCCCACGCCCAGAACCACCGGCCGTTGGCCGCAGTCAGCGCGTGCTGATGTAGGGAGAATAAATATATCGGATCAATCAAAATTATACTGTATCCCTCAAGAAAAACATCCTCGCTGAGAGCCTCTAACCATTGTACATCCAGAAAAATACATATAAGAATTTGTCTCCATTAAAATCAAGGGCTATTGAAACACCCAACCCAAATCTGATGGCCACTATTCGATATGTGATGCCAGACTTCTCACCCGGGCTTCTCACCCCGCGCGCCCTCCACCTCTTCACACGAGGCTTCAAACGACGCCGCGTTCGATTCCCACCTCCCCCGATCTTATTCCGTTTTTTCCGAATAAACACAGGGCGCGCGCGGGCAGGCTATGGTGCCTGGCTGCTGGGCTCTAGGGTTGCGTGCGGCGGCGGCAGCGGTGCCCAGCTCCCGCGGTGGCCGCCCTCCGGCGCGGACGAGCCCCGGCGGCCGCTAGCCCCTTACCCACGCCGCGCGCTTATCTCTGTCTCCCTCTCTCCCGATGTGGTGGCCCAGTCGGCCTCGACGACGGCCGCGCGGGCGAGCCGGCCGGGGGCTACGGGGCCGCGGCGTGCGCGGGCGAGGTGCTGGGCGCCCTGCGCGAAGTGCTGGATCGACTAGGTCGTGGAGGAGCCACCGCCGGCGTTGGAGCGGCGCAGCCGCAGGGCGGCACGACAGGGGAGGGAGTGGAGCGCGACGAGCATGCCAGCGGCGAGGAGGAAGAGGAGGTCCTTGATGTGAATTTGCCATAAGTTTTCGATTTTTGGCACATGTTGTGGTTCCTGGACGAGATATGTGGCTGGGGCTGCAACAATCCCGCCTGAATTTTAGCTTTTCGGAGAGGTAGTTTAAGTACTATGGTTTCTTAAATCTTGGGGATTTTTTTTTCTCACCATTTTCTATCACAATTTCTCTGTCCAGTTTAGAGGGGAGCTCCGCCGTGTGTGTGGCTGCCGCTGGCAAGTGCGGCTTCGCCTTACGCGCCGTTCGGGGGAGCCCGCCTAGAGGGGAGTCACTGCTGGAGAGGAGCGCCAGCGCCCCGACAAGGCGTACCAGAGCTGGCGCTGGCAGCTGCGCGGCTGCTCGCTGCCCAGGTACGGTTCGCAGTCGCAACCCTCCATCCTCCTTCCCATCGCCTGCAGGAGCCGCCAACGCCATCCCAAGTCCTTCCTGGACTTGAAGTAGTCACATCGTCTTGGATTTGATTTTGATTAGAAAGTTTAATTTGGATAGAGTAATCTGATATTTTCTGTAGGAGTTTTAATTAGAAATTTTAAAGCTTGCAGAATTCACCTTTACCTTTTAGTATTCAAACAATCTCTTGCTCTAGAACAGAGCATCTGAGTTAGTTCCAAGTTATTTTGTTGTGTATCAAGATCCTTCTATAAGTTTCGGTTTCAAGAGGGATCTCCACACACCATCTGGACTAGAGTTTCAGATTGTAGTGATATCGAGATTAGTATAGTTTTTTGTGTTTATTTAGCTACAACTGCTCCATACACTTTCAGTTGTGATTCTGCTGTATTGCTTTTCCTAATTCAGCAGATTTACAGTGAGGCACTCAACCTAAAATAACAACGTAATTACTGAGAAGGTGGACCAAATTTTGTGCTCCACACACTTTTGCTGGTTGGATGTAACCTGCAGAACTGAAACTGCAGTCATGGTTGTCTAATTTGTTGAAACATACATATTGGCTTGATAAAAACAAGTGTGTGAAGGTGTAGCAAAAAGATGGCCAGATTTTTTTTTTTTTTGCAAAAAAGCATGCACTGAGATATGCAATGAAAGTGTGTGAATGTGATGATTGGTATGGAAAGAGTGGAAATTAGCTGACCCTTTTACACTGAGATATGTAATGAGTTTTTTTTCATCACATAACAGTATTTAGCACAGTACTTAGTAGTGTCTAGACTACTTTTTTGCTGCTCTTTAATCTAATGAATATTTCACACATCTGAGTGAAACATATATTTCAGCAGTTTGTTGTCCATCTAAAGATTGCCGCTTGAAAGAAAGCCTGACAACAGCATTTTGCTTTGTGCAGGTTGTACCGGTTAGCTTGGGAGATATGCTGATCAGGTAATCTTTGTTGACCTTCCTTTTTTAACCAAACCACACTTGAATTCCTGATCTAAGCAGTACCTACCATTCTTGTGCCTAATCATACCTAATCCATTATATGTATTCCGAGTATATCCTCTTGTCTGTTATGCTTGTCCAGGCAATGCAAATTTGCAGTGCCAGCCTGCTAGGTGTTAGTGTTATCCACCGTTTCCCTTAGTCATCATCTGTGCTTGTGTTGAGTCTATTTGGAGGCTAGGCTACCACCCTGTATTGTCTCCTTGAGCCCATTGCCAGTTTTAGTTTTGGCACTGCTATATATTTATCTAAATTGGTTCTGTGGGCAATACTCCACTATTAAGAAACTTATCCAAATTGGTACTGTTGCCTATGTTGCAGGATTTAAAAGATGCATGATCAAGTCTGAATGAAGGCAACCGGTCTGGATCTACCTCGATGTTCTAGGAAATTCTTGAAGATTTTTCTAACAGCTGTAGCAAAATGCTACCAGAAATGTATTAATAATAAATTAACATGTTCAATTTTCTGACGTGTAATGGATTGGTGTCTGACATGTATTCAGGCTCTGAGATGTATCTGACAGCTATGATGACTACCATAACGCTGAAACAGGTGCACCTGACGCTAAAGTGTTGTAGACTTCCATCTAGCAAACCCCGCAAGAGTGGGGGCGGGTTGGGAAGGATTGAGTAGTTAAATTTTTGTGCAGGGTCGGGTTGACATCAGCTTCTCTTGAATGACGGGTTGGGATGGGTGTGGGGCGGGTTTGGCCCCACTAGCAGCAGGCCGGTGTATATAGACTTTTCGGCTACGGTACAAATGTTTGGAGTACATAGTTCCATCTGGTCTTGCAGCACGGAAGAAATGTTGCCGTAGCATTATGCATTAGTGTTTTCCGGATTAAACTATGAAAGAAAATATCGTTGTTTGATTGTTTTCACGTGCAACCTGAAATAAATCCGTGGCGTTAGCACGGGCACTATACTAGTTTTAGTAGTTGGCTTGTTGCGAATATAGTTTCAATCTTTCTTTATTATACCTCTATAAAATGCACTAGTTCAAATCTTTGCTACGTCCATATATATAACGTTCTGTTTGAGCTTTATTTTGCTTTTGAAAAGCTAGAATTGGTGGGTTGATGTATAAAAATCAACTTTCAAATATACCTATTTTTAGATTATTGGCTTTTCAATGAATGAAATGCATGTATACTGTTATGTACTCTTGGCTTCACACATCTCTCACTAGTCCAGATCCAGCAATCATCGTCACATCTAAATCCGGCATCACTGCTACAAATGGGTCCAATAAAGTGTAACCAGCGGTACAATGATAGGGCTCGTCCATCACGGCTAGTTCAAACTAGTCCTGACATTAATAGCATAAGGACCACTGCCCGACATATAGACGATAATAGTGATATTGTGGGCGGTCAGTACTATTCAGTGGCTTCAACCGTCAGTGACTTTTATTTTTATTTTTTATATACTTTATTATCACATTTAAGTAGAGGTTGTTGTCGAATATTTTACTTTTGACATTACCGTCAGCACATTTCTCACAAGTTTTAATAATGAATACATCTGTTGAAAGGATTTATTCCGATAATATCGATCAGCGTATTCGCAAACAGGGAAGCAGATGGGTAGCACACAAGACACGTGGATTATATTGGTTTAGGTATGTGGTACCCTACGTCTAGTTTTGAAGTGGATCTCTCTGTATTCATATGCTCGGTTAAAGGGACGCTGACGTAAGCTATGCACTAGAAAGTAAAGGAATAGACTGCAGATGGGGGTCCCTACTCCTCCTTATATAGCCTGGGGTAGGATTACAGTAGATCTGATTGGTTAACAGATGCATTTCTTAGTGTGTTACATGGTTAACTCGATTCATGACTCATGAAAACCAATGTTAAAATAATGCCTTTTAAAAACATGGCTAAGAGGGCTAGAGTATTGGGTCGTTTGAGTGCTCTAGTCTACTCTCCCTAAGGGACTAAATCTTAAAATGGTCACCTCAGAATTTGTCGTATAACCATGAGAACTACATGGCTCTGGTGTTAGCCTAGTACCTTGAGTTGTTCTAGTTCGTCCGCATCTTACCAAAAGGCCAAGAGAGGGACACTAGTCGGGATGGGTCTTGTCCTACAAAGGTGTGTGCTATATCGTGACTATGTGTGCCGGTCTCGAGGGAGGGCTCCATATGGCTATAGTGATTCCTTGCCTCCTCATCACCTCGGAAGTGTTGGATTGATCGACACATCCTTGGCAGATGGGTATCATGACTCATGGGTAATATTGTACAAACTTTGCATAGTAAAATAAAACTGATATATCAGTGGCTTGGATCCTTTTTTATTAATTGGTTCAATGGATGGTTTGGGTTTGTATAATCTTGATGCTAATTATTTCAATTGATGGTGCTAAGCATAGCCTTAGCATCTTAGGCTTAATAAATAAAACATGAGGCGCTTTTAAGCTTTTAGTGGATTAAGAACTCCTCGTTTGAAAGCACTCTATATTTTTTGTGAGCAGAGTCAAGTTGGAGTATAATTTTTTATGCCATATGGAATTTCATTCTAGCATCCGAAATGATGGATTTGCTCTTAGCTCGGAGGATGGTAGCAGTTGTGTGCAATTTATGCCCAAGTCTGTGGAAAGCTTATGTGTGATGCGTTGAATTATCCCAAGCCTCCTTAACCACCTCTTGGAACGCAAAATCTAACAAATGATAGATCACGCCCGTGGACGAGCGTGCGACCTGGGCCAGCCCACGCGCCCACGCTCGCGCCGACAAAGGAGACAACGGCGGCTAGGGCTCCGGCGAGGAGCTCGCTGGCATCAGAGATGGGAGCTCGTTGGTGTTAGGGTTTCGAGGTAAGGAGATCTATTCCTCGACGGCCTTAGAAGGGGGTTTGGCTAGCAGCAGCCGTGACACGACGGTTGTGGCAGGTGAGATGGCGGTGGGGCAGGGTAGTGGGAGACGATGGTTGGGTGGGCTGGCGGCAGGGGCGTTGTGGTGGAGCTTCACCGGCGCCCTGTGTTTCGGGTAGGGCGGGGTCGAGGGGTGGGAAGTGGGTGGCGCGGTGAGGCGGCGGGAGCCGTCGGCCGCAGGAGGTGGGGGCGGGTGCGAGGACGACAACAATGAAGCTCACCGGCCCTGTGTTTAGGGGAGGGCAGAGTCGATGGGCAGGGGGCTGGAGGCGGGTGGCACGGCGAGGGGGCGGGAGCCGCCGGCCGCAGGGTGGTGGTGGGGGGGTGGGGGCAACGATGGCGTTGGTGAGGAGGAAGAATAAGACCGGAGGGGAGGATGCGCAAAGGAGGAAGACGGGTCGCACATTATCTGCGTCCTTTTTGGAAGCATGGCAGGTGCACCTAGAAATTCTCAAATCTGAAAACTTGTGTGTGACGTGTTCACCATAACCTACCACTGATTAACAAATATATATACTGTACATTTTACAGAGGTATAATAAAGAAAGATTGAGAAAGTTGTTCGGCTGATAGTTTTTTGTGGCTAATAAGCCGACTAATACTATTTTTATGAGAGAAAAACATTGTATCATAGCTAATAAGCCGGGTCGATAAGTTCAAACGAACTGGGCTGAATGCGGGCAACTCCAACTGCAAAGTTAAAGACACGATGGTGCTGGGTCGGGCGTCTACTTCCTCGTCTGAGAGGCTCTCTCTGACCCGGCCACACGATCGGCTGTTTCCTGGCAGCTGCAAACCATGGCCCATGGTTGGTCACCAGCAGTCGGCAGGGATGGCAAGCACCCGTGAACCCGACACAATTGCACCTTACGGTTCGTCCCTTTATGCTACTTCTCGGAAGCAATGGAACAGGCCACAGAGTTTTCCCGGCCGGCCGCTGCCAAGCCTGCGGCGAATTTAGTTTCGGCGAGCAGACGCAAGCACGCAATCATCATTCAACTCAACGTTATCCCTTTTCTCGTGCCGCTCCCATGCATGGATGAATCCTGAAAGAATATTTTAGCATTGCAACCGCGTGCCGAAAAGGAAGGTGCACGCAGCAGCAGCCATGGAGAGTGGCCCAGACGCCCAGTGCTAAACTAAACCATTCAAATGGACATGCTCCGGTCAAACCAGACTCCAGAGCACCCAAATCCCAGCCCATGCCTGAGAAAAAGTCCGCGAGACGTCCGCGAGCTTATCAGTCGAGACTCTATAAATACGGACTCCTTCATTCCGCACATCCAACCAGTCCTCTCACATCCATCCAAGTATCCAACCAGTCCGCGGCGCTGTCAGTAGCGAGCTGCTAGCCCTCTCCAGTGACATCGTAGCAGCTCGATCGGCGTCGTGCAACTGTGCAAGTGCGCGCGTATGGCGGCTTCCTCTGGCATCTCGTCTCCTGGGTGGCTGTTAGCCGCGCACTGCGCTCTCCTGCTCGCCCTCGCCCTGGCTGGAGCCGCCCGTGGCCACTCTCCGAGCGCCGGCGCGGCGCTGAGCTCCGCGTTCTACGACCAGTCGTGCCCCGGCGCCTACGACGTCGTCCGCCGCGTCATCCAAGACGCGCGCGTCTCCGACCCGCGCATCCCGGCCAGTCTCATCCGCCTCCACTTCCATGACTGCTTCGTCAACGTACGTGAGCTCATCAATAGTGCTTGTGTACCATGTTACGCGTCTTGCATCATCTGATATGAATGAACGCCAAATAATGTTGGCTTTCAGGGTTGCGATGGCTCCCTTCTTCTGGACGACGATCTCCCGGCGATCCAGACCGAGAAGAACGTGCCAGCGAACAACAACTCGGCGCGCGGCTTCCCGGTGGTCGACGGCATCAAGCGCGCGCTGGAGGAAGCGTGCCCGGGCATCGTCTCCTGCGCTGATATCCTTGCCCTCGCCGCCGAGATCTCCGTTGAACTCGTAAGCTAGCCTCCGATCTAATCCTCTCTTTCTCTATATCCCCTTGCATTGATGAACTAGCACTCTAGCTATCTTCTCGCCTGAACTGAACTGACGGAAAAGAATCGTGCACGGACGAACTGGGCGCAGGCTGGAGGACCACGCTGGAGGGTGCTTCTTGGCCGGCGAGACGGCACGACGACCAACGTCCAGAGCGCTAACAACCTTCCCAGCCCTTTCGACTCCCTTCACAAGCTCCAGGAGAAGTTCAGAAATGTCAACCTGGACAACACTGATCTCGTCGCCCTCCAAGGTAACTACGCATAATGAATAATTTATAGTACATTTAAGCAATATATAATTTGCACGTACAGTTCAAACTTGCAAAGTTTTTATACGGCGTGCACACTGATGATATATTAACAACAAATTTCAACTCCAGGAGCGCACACATTCGGCAAAGTCCAGTGCCAGTTCACGCGTCACAACTGCTCGGCGGGGCAACCACAGGGTGCACTAGAGAACCTGGACCAGGTTACACCCACCGTGTTTGACAACAAGTATTATGGCAACCTCTTGCACGACCAAGCGCAGCTGCCGTCCGACCAGGTCATGCTATCTGACCCTACGGCGCCAACAACCACTGCACCCATTGTTCACCGATTCGCGAGCAACCAAAAGGATTTCTTCACGAACTTTGTGGCATCCATGATTAAGATGGGCAACATCGGCCCGCTGACAGGGAAGGATGGAGAGATCAGAAAGAACTGCAGGAGGGTCAATAGCAAAGGCTATTGATGAAGACTCTCATTCAATTTGATTGATTTCCTTTTTAAAAAACATGTTTTATGTTGTTCACGCAAATCATTCTTGTGTCATTTTTTGAAATGGTGAGAATGTATGTACCCTTTTTCCCGTTGTTGGAAAGCAATTGTGAAAACTGTTTTACACCCAGGCACGGAGCCAGCGGTGGGGCTAGGGGGGCTCCAGCCCCCCTACCGCTCACGAGCAAGTGAAGCCCCCTAGAGCCGCCACCTGAAATTTCAGCTGTAGGTGTGCAGGTAGGAGAAGCTGAGATTTGCTGAACCTCTTTTCGTGCTAATTGGGCCAGATCTATAGAGGCAGAAGATTATCTAGACAAGGCTCAATCTAAAGTCCAATAAGTGAAAGAAATCCTATCTCAAGTTCCCAATCGAGCGGTGGCTTTAGGCGTAGGCGCGCGACTCCTACAACGACGCGGCCACGCAGGGTCTCGGGCGAGTGGGGAGCGACCGAGCGGCTAGGTAGCGCCAGATGCGGCTGGCAAGCAATGAGCGGGCAGCTAGGCGTGGTGGCGGGCGAGCGGGCGCTGGCGTCCGGTGCCCGGCGGGCACACCGACGCCATTGTTCAGCCCCTCCTAAATTTTTTCCTGGCTTCGTCCCTGTTTACACCACTTGTATATATATATGCATTTCTTTAAAAAAATATAATTTCTCTGAGCTATGCATTATTCTAGCATGTTGGCCAAATTGCCTTGATGTTACTTGTTTCCACAAGAGTTGTGGAAAATGACACAAGATAATAGCTTATGGCTATAATATAATTGTGAGCTATGATGAGCTTACTTGTCATGTCAAAAATGGAAATGTTGATTGTATGGTTGATTGATTGTATGGTTGGTTGATTGATTGTATGATTAGTATTGATTTTAAGATTAATATATAAACAAATGATATTATGTGGTTATTTTCTTGTATAGATAGTGTTTGACAGTTGGTCGTTATAAATATATACAGTCAAACCATTGGTCGGTATAAGTTTACAATTGGCGTTGAACTATGTGTCGATATATCTATACAGTACTGTCTAACGGTCGGTCATTATAAGTGGGTCGGTTGCTATAAGTATATAGCGACGCCACTATCAGCGACATAATGGGTTGGTCACTATATATCTATAGCAACCGACCGTAGGTCGCTATACCCACTCATACCAACCGTCCGTAGGACGCTATAAATAGGTTGTGGTATAGTGCACGTTAGTCGCAATGATTATGTCATCATTAAGGTTTCTTGAGGACATTTGTTTGTGATTCAACTTTGTTGTACATCACGTATGTATGCAGGGATCTCCAGTTCTCCACCTCCACCTGAGGCAGCTAGATTTTCCCCTGGATCATATCTATGCCGTTCAGGCCAACTTTGGAGCAAGCTACTGTAGTAAATAATCTTATCTAGCTTCCACTCAATTTATATTTTCTACACTTTGTTACATCCTAACAAGTTTCTGAATTTTACCATAGAAAAATTGGGCTAATTAGATAGCTCTAAGTTGCACTATGGTTTCTCAGAGTGCATCAAATGAATAATGTGCCAACCAACTTTCATGATGAAGAGTCATGTCAGTGTCTATCAATTTCATCTTTGCTGCTAGAGGAGGCAGCACTAGAGATGCCGTACAAATTTCCATAATGACAAGAACGCACCCTATCAAAAAAAACGTCCAGAAAAATGTTGTGAAAGCATGTATGGAGGCATTTGCGGCCAATGGATACTATATTCCTTATTTCTTATCCATGCGGCTACAAGCTTTACATTGAGGACAATCCACATGTAACAACAGTTAGCGAACGGATTGCTCAACATAACAAAAATAGTATCGTATAGTCAAAGTGGTGCTCAACACTACACCACTTATAGGTTTTGTATGATAATTTGACCTACGCTATGTGTAGCTTTCACACCATTCTAAGTCAAGTAGTGGAGCAACTTGGTTACAGCTGGTACTATGCAGGTTCAAGACCCACCTCACATGGATTGCATGGGCATTTGGATTTTTCTTTGGGTTCTATCCCATTTGCAATGCCTCCAATTTGTTGAATCTTCAGTTGACCATATGTTCGGACTTGTGAAGCAAAAGAGAGTGCACTAATTCATGTGTGGATGTACTTAAATGATGTAGTCGGTGACTACACGGACTGTGCCATGGCGTGTAACAACCACTAGTAGTTAGTGTGCTCTATTTGTTTTGTATTAATGACACTTGTTTGTAATGACTTCATCACCACCTATAAGTATGTATATATGGTTTGTAATGATTTTGGTTTTGTAGTGGACGATCCATTGTCAAATCTTGTGAGAAATGTGATGACAGTAATATCGAAAGTAAAATATTAGACAACAACCTCTACTTAAATGTGATAATTAGGTATATAAAAAGGGAAAATGAAGGTCATTGACGGTTGAAGCCACACCCGAGTGGTCCTTATGCTATTACTGTTAGGACTAGCTTGGAACTAGTAGTGATTGGCAAGCCCCATCAGTGCCGATTACCCTCTCACGGACCCAATTCTGACAATGGTGCCACATTTAGACCTGGCAATAATTGCTGCATCTGAAGTTAAAGAGGCAATAATCTACAAATAGATATTTTCAAAAGTTGCCTTTTATACATCAACCAACCAATTCTAGCTTTTCAAAAGCAAAATAAAGCCCTAACAAAATTTTATATATGACGTGTAGCAAAGAGTTGAACTAGTGCATTTTATAGAGACGTAGTAAAGAAAGGTTTGAGGACTATATTTGCAACAAGCCAACTATACCTAACAAGATATATTTATTCTCCCTACATAAGCACGGGCTGAATGCGGGCAACAGGCAACTCCAACTGCAGCGATAAAGACACAGATGGTTCTGGGCCTGCCGGCCTGGACGTCTACTTCCTCATCTGAGAGACTCTCTTTGACCCGGCCACATGACCGGCCGTTTCCTCGCAGCTGCAGGCCATGGTTGGTTGCCAGCAGTCGGCACACGGCAGGGATGGCAAAGCAGCCGTGGACCCTATACAATTGCACCCTACAGTTCGTCCCCTTTTGCTACTTCTCGGAAGATATGGAAGACGAAGAGGCCACACAGTTTTGGGCACCTTCCCTGCCCCCAAGCCTGTCGCTTGCGGCGAATTCTGGAGATCTTCATGTCAACACAAACATAAAGTTTTTTTTTTTGGCTTTTGTCTCATGACAGACTAAGTACTCGAAATATCCTCCGAAGAAAAAATATGTTCCTTCAGTCCTACAACTGTGTTTTGCGCAATCTTTCAAATGAAGAAACAGTTGAGCATCTCTTTCTCCTTTGCAAAGACATGCTGGAATCTCCTTGGGCTGGTGGTTCCCTCCTCTCTGGATCCTTTTCAGATTATGGAACACTTCAAGGCTCAACTGAATGTCTCTTTTTTCATGGAGATCATCATCCTTCTCTGCTGGAGTATATGGAGTGTAACAAATAACTATATTTTCAGAGCAGAAGAACCCTCAAGAGATCAATGCAAGTTCATTTTCAAGAATGTCTTTCGCCTGGTTATCCTGCGTGCAAAGAAGAAGTATCTCCCAAATATTGAAACATGGCTAGAGCGCAATTTGTAATTGATCTCATTTTCTTTATCTCTTTCTTTGTTTCTTGAGTGGTCCCCTCCTTCACTCCCCCAGTTCCACTTTCTTTTGTACTATGTTTTGGCTGTTTTTCAATAAATTTTCAGCAGGGGCCTTGGCCCCTCCTGTTTCCTAAAAAAAATCCAGGCTTCCGGCGAGCATACGCAAGCACGCAATCATCATTCAACTCAACATGCAAAACTGGACATGTATTTTGCATGGATCAATCCTGGAATATTTTAGTATCGCAACAGCAGCCATAGACAGTAGTGGCCAAGTGCTAAACTAAACCATTCAAATGGACATGCTGCGGTCAAACGAGCACGGAGCACCCAATCCCAGCAGCCCATGCCAAACAGAAGTCCGCGAGCTTATCAGTCGAGACTCGAGACTCTATAAATACTCCCTTCCATTCATTCCGCATATCCAACCAGTCCCCTCACATCCATCCCTGCAATCTCAAGAGCACCCAGCACCTACGAGACGACGAGTAGCGGGTGCAAGCTGCAAGCCCTCTCCAGTGATATCGTATATAGCAGCTCGATCGGCGTCGTGCAAGTGCGCGCGCATGGCGGCTTCCTCTCGCATCTCGTATCCTGGGTGGCTGTTAGCCGCACACTGCGCTCTCCTGCTCGCCCTGGCTGGAGCCGCCCGTGGCCACTCTCCGAGCGCCGGCGCGGCGCTGAGCTCCGCGTTCTACGACGAGTCGTGCCCCGGCGCCTACGACGTCGTCCGTCGCGTCATCCAGGACGCGCGCGTCTCCGACCCGCGCATTCCGGCCAGTCTCATCCGCCTCCACTTCCATGACTGCTTTGTCAACGTGCGTGAGCTGATCAGCTGATGAATAGTGCTCGTGTAGGCGCGCGGCAGCTACATATGCCTGCCTTGCATTATCTGAAATGAATGAATGTCAAATAATGTTGACTTTCAGGGTTGCGATGGCTCCCTTCTTCTGGACGGCGATCTACCGGCGATCCAGACCGAGAAGCACGTGCCAGCCAACAACAACTCGGCGCGCGGCTTCCCGGTGGTCGACGGCATCAAGCGCGCGCTGGAGGAAGCGTGCCCGAGCATCGTCTCCTGCGCTGATATCCTCGCCCTCGCGGCCGAGATCTCCGTTGAACTCGTAAGCGTCTCCTCTATATCCTGTTGCATTGAAACTATACCTCTACTCTAGCTTTCTTGCCTGAAGTGGACTGACGGAAAAGAATCGTGCACGTAACTGCAGGCTGGAGGACCACGCTGGAGGGTGCTTCTTGGCCGGCGAGATGGCACGACGACCAACGTCCAGAGCGCTAACGGCCTTCCCAGCCCTTTCGATTCCCTTGACAAGCTGAAGGAGAAGTTCAGAAACGTCAACCTGGACGACACTGATCTCGTCGCCCTCCAAGGTGACTACACATACTGAATAATTCATAGAACATTTCAGCAATATATAATTTGTATGTACAGTTCAAACTTGCCAATACAAGTTTTCATATGGCGTGCGCACTGATGATATGAACAACAAATTTTCTACTCCAGGAGCGCACACATTTGGCAAAGTCCAGTGCCAGTTCACGCGTCAGAATTGCTCGGCGGGGCAACCAAAGGGTGCACTAGAGAACCTGGACCAGGTTACACCCACCGTGTTTGACAATAAGTATTATGGCAACCTCTTGCACGACCAAGCGCAGCTGCCGTCCGACCAGGTCATGCTATCCGACCGTGCGGCACCGACAACTACTGCACCTGTTGTTCACCGGTTTGCAAGCAGCCAAAAGGATTTCTTCACAAACTTTGTGTCATCCATGATTAAGATGGGCAATATCAGTCCGCTAACAGGGAAGGATGGAGAGATCAGAAAGAATTGCCGGAGGGTCAATAGCAAAGGCCATTGATGAGACTCTCATTCAATTTGATTGATTTCCTTTTTTTAACTTGTTATTAGCATCTCCAAGAGTTTGCCAAAATTCACTTGGCAAATATCGTAATTTAGCAACTCGCTAAAATATATGGCAAGTGAAAAAATAAACTCTCTCCAAGAGTTTGCCATTTGAACTTGGTAAAATAAGAAGAGGCCCGCTAAGCGAACGAAGAGCCCCGTTAAGAAACGAAGAGCCCCGCTAAGAAATGAAGAGCCCCGCTTAAATTTGCACGTGAAGCCGGATGCGCGCTCGCGCTCAGCGTGCAAATATGCGCGTAGAGGGGGAGATTTGCCAAGTTGCTAAAATTTACCAAGTTGGATGCCAAACTGTTGGAGCACAATTTTTTCTGTTTTGTCAAAAATAGATAGATGTCAAGTTGATTTGGCAAACTCTTGGAGTTGCTTACGATGTTCGTGCAAATCATTCTCGTGTCATTCTTTGAAATTGTGAGAATGTATGTACCCTTTTTCCCATTGTTGGAAAGCAAATGTGAAAAGTGTTTTTGCACCACTTGTATAAGCATTTCTCAAAAAAAATAATTTCTATGTTGTTTTACTCCCTCCGAGAAGACAAAAAATTTCAACTTTAACCAAATATATATAATATTAATATTTATGTGCATAATTAGTATCATTAGATGAATCGCTGAATATATTTTATAATAAACTTATTTGAAGATAAAATGTTACTAACAATATTTTCTACGAATCTAATCAAAATTTAAAAAGTTTGACCAGTATATGCTTGAACTATAGTAAAAATTTCATACTCATTGGATCATATATAACTTAGGTTTATGTTTAGGTTTATGCTTGTTAAATATAAATAAATCTATAACTAAATCATACATAATCCAATCAGTATGAAATTTTTACTACAGTTCAAGCATACAATAATTAGTTTACTATAAAAATTTAACCACAATTGGACCATAAAAGTTGTAGCTATGAATTATTCCAATTAATTACAGACAAAATTTGATTTTCTAACTAATTTAAAGCTACAGAAAAAATTTGTACTAAAACATACTATATTATATATTCATTGTGTAGATCTACTCACGTGGAGTCCAACAAAATTAGATTTTCTATTTTATGATTTTTCTGTGATTTACTATGATTTTTCAAAGATTTGACAGAAATAAATAGAAACAGAAAAATGAAAAGTCAAAACGACGTTACTGTAGCAAAATCATGGTTACTGTAGCAAAACCGCTGTACAAATCCGCTCCGGGGTGTAATTTGAACGGTTTTGAAAAGTTCAGGGTGTAAAATAGACAATTTTATAGTTGAGGGTGTAGGTTAGACACTAGCTGATAATTCAGGGGGTTAAGTAGACTTTTTCCTTCCAGGATTTAACAGCGATATGGTTTCAGTGGTAGACGACGTCCCCGTCGATAGCGAGGTGCCTGTGGTGACTTCATGAATCTCAAGATCTGCGGACTCAATCGTTTTTCGGAGGTACTCATAGAGGTAGGGTTTACATACGATTGTGCGTGCGTGTTGAGCATTTGCTTGGTACTGTGTAATTTTTTAAAAAAACTTGACATCGGTGCTATTGATGTCTATGTGTTTTTAAACTTACATATGTTTCGCTTAAAATAAAAGTTTCATGTTTATAGCAAAAATATGATCAGGGGAGTCAAAGTTCGAGTGGAAATCAAATGCAATTGAAAGGATCAAAATTTGGCTAAATTTACAAAAACTCAGGAAAAACTGGCCTCTCCCTGACCAAGCAGTAACTAAAATTGGTGCAGGCCGGTTTCTCCAAAGAGGCTCACGGGGCACTACTCAAACTGGCCTAGACCAGTTTTGGAAGTCCGTTCATAGTGTGTGACTGATTTAGCATCCACAACAGGCATTTTTGTTAAGCGGTACCACACCCCACTTCTGCCATGGCAAAATATTCGGCAAAATATTTAGTGCAAACCACATCTTCGGTGCAATCCATGCAAACCCCATTAAAATCATACTTAGAAGTTTTCAAAAAAATTTAAAACTATGCACATCAATAGTGCGTATGTAGATGTGTATTGTCATAAAATTTGAGATTCAAACTTGTTTTGCAAAAAATCATATGAAAATGACAAATTTCGGTATGGTTTTACAAAAGGGTTTTTACGATTGTACCGAAGATATGGTTTGCACTAAATATTCTGCGTATCAGTAATTGTTTGAATTGATCGAAAAAAGTAATTGTTTGAATTGTGCTGTAACGTTGTATTCGGAATTTTCTCATCCATGGGCGCTTTACATAATTTGCCTTCAAGCGATTCCACATGTCTTTGTTTTTTCAATGCATCTGCTCTCTGACATGAGCAGTACATGTCACCCCCGCACCCCACTTCACATGTGACTACTGGCTGCGCCACTGCCTGGGAGTCAAAGACACTACGAGCAGAAAATTATTGAAATCCTCTATCACCATGTGCTCAGCAACTAGAAAATCACGAGGATTGACGAGCACTGTACTATCGCACTAATCTGTTCCACCATCCAACAGACATCTCTGCGTCCCAGAAATAACAAACTGAGGGCAGAGGTCATTTCTCTCGTAGAAGCCGCCCTTAATTAACCCCCTCCACTCATTGCCTCCATATTTAAGCGAACCGAAGCTAAAACAAGTTACTTACTGCGTGTTTGATTTAGGACTAATGTTTAGTCCCTTTAGTACTAATTAGTAAGACTAAACATGAACTAATTATAAAACCAATTACACAGGTGGAGACTGATTTGCGAGATGAATTTATTAAGCCTAATTAATCCATCATTAGCATATGTTTACCGCAGCACTAGTGCATCATATTGTCAAATCATTTACTAATTAGGTTTAATAGATTTGTCTCGCAAATTAGTCTTCATCTGTGCAATTAGGTTTATAATTAGTCTATGTTTAATACTCTTAATTAGTGTCTAAACATCGGATGTGACAGGAACTAACTTTTCCTGTTCGCCTGAACTTATCAACCATGATACAGTGTTTTCCTCTCACCATAAAACAGTATCAGCCGTAAAAACCATCAGACAACCCGGTCGGAGAAACAAACACCCCCTTAACCATGCTATCGTAAGTTATTACGCAACAAATCGTTTTCCATAAATTTCACTAGGGGCTTACGCCCCTCCCGTTCCATGAAAAAACAAATCGGATCACCAGTGGGCATATATTATCTAGATTATTCATATTTTGTATATATGCATCAGATCATGAGAGGACACGAGCAGAATAAACATTTTTCCTGGCCAAATCTTGGATGCTTCCACAGCGTTCACCTACTCCATTGTCCATGGCGGTGTCCTGCATGCGGAGCACTTGAGTTTCGCTAGCACCGGCTCCATTTGCGAACCTACAAACCCCGAACAACTCCCAGATTAGCCAAACCAGGCCTTCCATAACCAGATCCATCCGACTAACAGATAGAGGTGGAGAGAGAGCTGCATGCGAGATGGATGGCTACAGCAACCTCGCGTTCTCCCCTCCGACAGCGACGGCGACGGCGACGAGCGGCGGTTCCGCCAGGGCGGCGAGGCCGTCGATGGAGCTGACCAACACGAAAGAGACCAAGGCGTGGGAGGGGCTGGCCATCGGCGCGGTCACGCTGGCCCGGACGTTCTCCACGGGCTCACACAGATTCTGCAGGTCCGGCAGCGAGAGGAGCAGCAGCATGGGGATGAGCCGGAGCCGGAGCCGGAGCGGCCTGCCAGGCGCGCTGAGGCGGGCCTTCTCCATGCGGCGCCACCCCGCGGGCCGCCTCGGCGGCGCCGGGGACGGGTACTGGAGGATCCACGACATGGATGGGGACAGCGACCGCGGCGATGATGACGCGGTCGAGGAGCGCGGCGAGGACGAAGCCGCTGCTGCCGAGGAGGTGGAGAACAAGAAGACGGAGCAGCGAGCCGAAGATGATGAGGCAGGGAAGGAGGAAGCCGACTGCAGGAACAGCAAGAAGGAGAAGAAGCAGCGGGGTGGCATCTTGAAGGCGTGCAAGAAGCTTTTCCGGTTGTAAAAACAGTGTAATGGCATCACGCATCAGCTGCTGCTGTAACAGATTAAGAAATGTCGGGGTGCTACGGACCTGAGGCTGTCGTCAATGCGTCTAGTTGATCTTGTGGTTACTGCAGTGCTCATATTTGATCTTTTTTTCTTCTTTGATTATGTATTGGAAAGTTGAAAACGATCGAGATGATCATACGCCATTGCTGTACGCATGTGCCACTGAGCAAGAAGCTTGCTAGGTCAGATCTTGACAAGGTGGTCTAAAGATGCCATCACGACACGGGAGTCAAACGAGGTCCTGGGAGTTGGTGCGCAATCTCACTGTCGGGCGGGTACGACGGTCCCACACGGCTGTTGGGGCTTCGGACTCGCGGCCCAAGTGCAATCCCTTCGATGCCGGGCCGGTTCTCTGTGTTGGGCTATGCATAGATAGACCAAGCCCACCTAAATGTAACGGAAAGGCTGGATAGAGGGCCTGTTTACCAGTTTATTTTTAGCCTTTCTGAATCTTAAAATAAAAATTTTAATTTTAATAATAGCACTTTCAAAGGTATCTTTTTTAAGATCATGAGTAACCCTTTTTTGGCATGCCAACTAGCAAGGTGGCTCAGGTAAATGGTGTGGCCGCTAGACTTAACAATGCCTTTAATTTGTCGCTAATGTTACGCGTCTATGTCCGACATGAGCAAATCGTCGAACGCTTCTGCAGCCACCACCTTGTTTCTTACGCTTTTACCCCGCCGCTCGCTCTGCCGGCGAGTCTGTTACACCTAGAAAGTAAGAGAGGGTTTCGTCCACGGGCGCTTTCGCGTGCGCGCCCACGCTCGCGACGCCCGTCACCCTGCCTACGTTCTCTCCGTTTCTGTTTTGTACGAGATTCGTCCAAAGATTTTGGTGCCGCGCCGCATCAAAACTCCGAGCTGGACTCTCCTGCGCTCGCGCGGGGCCGGCGCCCCATCAAAACTCGCGCGTCCAAAACGAAACGGTCGCCCTCCTCCCCCTTCCCCCGCCGCAGCTGCCCTGCCTGGCCGGTCCTAGCCAAGGGTCGGCGTCGGCGACGGGGACGTCGACCTAGGCAAGGGACAGGACTGGCGGCAACCACGACGCAGCCGAGATGCAGAGATCGGCAGCGCGGCACTGTGCCTGGTGGCGAAGCGGATCTGGAAGCTTGGCGGCGGCGCTGTGCTGGTTCTGCTACGCGCCGCGGTGCTGGGCGGCTGGGCAGCGCTACGCTGGGAGCTGGGGCTGGGCGGTGCGGCGCTGGAGCCGGACGCTGGCGGCTGTGCGGCGCGGTGCTGGGGTCAGTGGCGGAGGACCCGGTATACCTTGACTCTGCAGCGGATCCCCGTCCTGAGTCGCCGGCGTGTTGCACCTTGGCAGCCATGGATGCAAGGTTGCGAGTCGCCTGAAGATGAACGCGGCGCTGACGGAGGAAGAAGGTAACTGCGACCATGTGTCTGTGTCGAACCGTTACTTTGGGCCTTGGGCTGTGAGTTTGGGCTGGCAGCTTGTATGATGCGCTTGCCTTGTGCCGGCGGGCTGCCGTACACTGCAGTGCGTGGTCGCTCGTACTTCTCAGCGAATGAGGTTTGTTCGTTTATTGATTGATGACGACTTCACTTGCATCTCTCTATTTATCCTATATTTTGTATTTGACGATCACTACATAAACCATTTAAAATTTTGTATTGTACTTTGCTATATATATATATTTTTTTCGATTTCGCCATACTTTATTTTTTTCCATCCTCCGCCACTGGCTGGGGTCGGGTGCGACTGTGCGAGCGGTGGCGCAGCGCTGGTTTCTCCTGGGCCTTAGTTCGTGAAATTTTTTGGAAAATAGTACTGTAGCACTTTCGTTGTTATTTAGTAATTAGTGTCCAATCATGGTCGCTTAAAAGATTCGTCTCGTGAATTTCATCTAAATTGTGTAATTAGTTTTATTTTTTATCTATATTTAATACTTTATGCATGCGTCTAAAAATTCGAGAATCTTAAAAAAATTTATAAAATTTTAGAAACTAAACAGGCCCCTAGTCATATGGGCCTGCATTGCAGTCTGACGGGCCATGAACTAACGTCTACTGTCTAAGACAGACAGTACAAATGAACAGCCCAAACTTTGTGAAAATTGAATTCGTAATATTAATGTTCCCAACATCACGTTCAAAAATTATTTTTTATACACGTTCATAATAACATTATCATGATATTATTTTTTTCCATGCAATGCACGGGCATTTTATTTAAAAGAAATCACCCATCCTTATCCCTTTGGCTTCCTCCTCGCAGCGCCTTGCGGCTGTCCCGTCCTGGATGCGGGCACGCACTCCCCTCTCTGCTGTCGTGCGCCCCATCCGCCGCTGCTCGCTCGCGCCCCATCGCGCGCCTCTCGCCCCCTCTCGTCGCACGCGGCGGTGCGGTGGTGCCAGTGGTGCTCGTCCGCCCATCGCGCGCGTCACCCGCCTGGCCGATCCAAGCCTGATGCTGGTGGCGCTGGTTCTCGTGCGTGCTGCTGGTGTTGGATGCAAATGGTGCTCACGCGCCGCGACTCACCGCCAGCTCCCACCCCGACAGCCGGAATTGACCGGCATTGGCGCTCTCCCTTCCCTACGTTGCAAATAAATGTTTCAAGCGTTTCAGATGTTTTAGAGGATTGTTGCAAGTCTTTCATATGGATGTTGCAACGTGACAAGATCAACCTAGAGGGGGTTCAAACGAGAAACTAAGATTAAATACTCTCAAATTAGTGTCAAGCATCCGATGTGATAAGAACTAAACTTTAGCAGTAGGAACCAAACACCCCCGACACGGAAAATGTGTCATGGCCTAGCAGCTGTCGTAGACCTTTCAAAGGGATTAAAAAAACTGTCCCAGAAACCTATGATTTTTCATTGCCTCATATTTAGTTTATGAGCTGTCTCTACGGTATCCTACTTGTATATATACTTTTCTAAAAAAAATGCCTCACAAAAAAAGGTTAGGACCCATTTGGTAGAGGTCCAATCCTGATTTTTAATTGTAACTCCTTGACTCTATGATGATGTAATTCTTAATAGTTCATTATGCAAATAGGTGACTAGTTATCTATTAATTAGTTAAGTTTTCATTTGTTGTTTATTTGATGTTTTTATTTCAATCCTAGCAGAAATCACAATACCATTTTCTGCAGCACATAGCTCACAACAGTTTTTTCATAGCTGAACCAAGTAAACCTAAATTGATTTGTCCATAATCTACAACCACAGACACAAGAACAAGTAGACCAGGGCAGCAAATCTCCAAAAGTCAACTTGCTCAACAAAAACACAAGAATAAACAAAGAAAACACATACCCCTGTTCGGCTGAGCTTATCAGCACGGCTTATCAGCCGTGGAACAGTGTTTTTCTCTCACAGCAAATCAGCCATAGCCGGCTTATAAGCCAAAAAACAGCCTGCCGAAAAGGGCCATATTTATCAATTTGCTTGTCTTTTCTTCGTTTGAGATATGATATGAGTTTGATAATAATAACTATTTGTAATGAAAACTCATTGAAAAGCTCACCAAACTATTAGTCCTTCATTATTTTGTAATTCAACCACCAAAACCCACTAGAGGTCTAAATGCACTTTTAGTACTAATATAAATTTAGTTATTTATCATTTATGCTTGATATGGAATCTTTATTTATTAGTACAGAAATCAAATTACTAATTTTATTTTTGAAATTCTAAATTTTCTTATAAGTTAATTATATTGGACATGGACTCTTCCATTAAACCTAGGCAATTACATGATCATTAAAATAAATAGCGCATAATCTTCCTTTTTTGATTAATTTCGTTAACTTCTAGACCTTTTGGCTTTTAGCGATACTGACAATTTCTTTTAACACTATTATATATTACCTCCTTCATTTCAAACTATAAGTTTTAGCTTTTTTAGGTACATTGTTTTGTTATATATCTAGATAGAAGCTATGTTTAGATACATAATAAAAATTAAGTATCTAGAAAAATCAAAACAACTTATTTGGAATAAAGGGAATGTATAATAAGACAATAGAAAAGTTTGACGTGACTCCTCAACTTAATCATACTAAACCGTTTTGTTGTGACTCAAGAGATAAGCCATGAGTCACTTCAATCTATTTGGCACGACTCACCTTTTGATCCCGAACGATGTAAATAATTTGGCCGGTGTGACATGATTATTTGTCTCAGATTTTTTTAAATAGAGAACTAATTTTTAACTATAAGAAAACTCTTTAAATAGAGGACTAACAAGTGGGCTAGATCCATGATTATTTGTTGTCAAGACCTAGCCAATTTGGACTAAAATTGTCAATCCACAATAAAATGACCATAATGCCCTATGCTATCCTACCTCTTGGTAGCACACGTAGTTAGCGAAACAATTCCAGTGTTGAACTGACTTTATGTATGATTCCACCTATCAGTTAGCTCTTGTATCCAAAAAATTACATGGCTAATTTGAGCCAGCTAACAATTAGCTTAAGTTGGAGTATTAGCCAGGACAATTAGCCCAGCTAATCTAAAGAAGGTCTCCAGTCATCTGTTTTTATTTTACTAACAATTATCGATGAAACAAGCCTTGTGTGCAATTTGATTTGAGCATAGTGACACACCGTATAGACGCCACGCCAGTGACTCGTGCTTCTGCACCCAAACAATAGTGACACGCCGTGTAATAGCTACGCTGTCTTCAACATCTATCTCAGTGTTGTTCGGTTGATAGTTTCTACGGCTAATAAGTCGGCTAAAGCTAATTAGTTGTGAGAAAAAAACATTGTTCCATAGCTGATAAGCCAGACTGATAATTTCAAGCGAAGCGAACAGGGTAATGCCCGTCTCCAATTTGGTTCAGATGGAACTGAGCTGAAGGAGCAAATTGCACACTGCTTTGAGAAGATTCAGTATTGAGCGGTCTGCGGCAGGCAATGTGTTAAATTGGCGGCCATCCGGCTAGCAAATGGCCACGGCATCGCTTTTCCTACTCGTTTCTTTTTCTTAAAGACTGCCATTGCCACGGAATCGTTGACGATGGCGAACCAGGACGGAGGACTGGCGGCCGGCGTTCGGGGAGGCGTCGCCGTCAAGTGCCATGAAGCAAACGATCGTTGACAACTTCTTCTAGTGCTGACTAGTCGGCTATCGTCACCAGGCACACGCCCTCGCGCCGCGGCTGAACGCACTCCAAAGTCCAAAGCCGCCGCCCGCCGCGCCGTGCCCTGCCAGCCCGGGATGCCGATGAAACGGCAGCGCCCTCTTCCGCAGGACGTAGACACAATCAAATCACCGCGCTCGGGGCGGCCCAAAACAACGCGCTGGGAGCTGAAATATCAGTAGGTTTATAAATCCACACACCACCTATCTATCTACGCCATGGCTGCATCGCATCGTGCGTGCCCAACAAAACGCGTGTATGCGTGACACACAGACACAGGCACTCATCATCAGGCTGAGGCACCAACCGTCGAGGGATAGATACGTCGTCTCGACGCCGCTCCGCCAAGCGGGCACGCGCTTCGGCGAGACGGCGACGCTGAACGGCCCCGCCCGGCGCGTCAGAGCCGTCGCGCGACCCGCTAACCGACCACGCACGGTACGCAGCCCAGCCCCAAGCGAGAGACGGATATTCGCGGCACCGTTCCGGGCGGCCCGGCACCTATTACACAACCGGCTCGGGAGCGCGAGGGGGCGCGGCCGGCGGGCGAGTCGCGAGTTCCAGTTCCAGAGTCCTCCGCCCACACACGGCCACCGCAATCGCCCCCACCCGCACCCCCATCCATCCTCTCCCCAAGAATAGGCGAGCGGCTGGTCCTCGAATCTAGGAGCCCCCGACCTGCGCGTCCGTCCGTCCTCCCTAAATCCGGCCACGCGCCCACGCCCGCCGGTGAGGTGAGGAGAGGCGACGATTGATCAGTCACTCCCGAATGGAAGATTGATCAGTTCCACTAAGTTTCTCGGGGGTCGCCTTCCCCTTGCTTCCCCCTCGTTGTTGCTTTGTCCGGCTCGATCTGGGTCGGTTCCAGAGGAAGGAACAACTCGCTCGCTCGCTCGGCGGCTGTTCGTCCGTCGCGGGAACCGCCACCGCCGGTTGGTTGGGTTATACTCCGTTCCGTTATCTCTGGTGAGTCCTTCTCGGTTTCCTCTTCTCCCTGCCGATTGGACCGGTTCGTCCCCGATCCGCCGACGCGTTTCTTTGCTTTGCTCATCTGGATTGGATGGATGTTCTCTTCTGGCAGTTTCGATCTACTATTTTGGAATCTTTTAGGTCGTCGTCGTCAGCCCGGCGGCTTCCGGAGCCCCATCTGATATCAGGCTGGCCGCCGCGCCGCGCCGCCCTGATTCCTTGCTCCAAAGAAAAAATGCATCCTTTTTTTGGCTGGTTTATTCTGGCGCTCGTCGGAAGGATAATGCTGGCCAGGAAACCCATAACTTGCAAGGCTAGCATCTCATGTGCTGTCGCTCAACTAATGAGCGCGATTAATTGCTCCGCCAGACATGACACATCCGTGTTGCCTTCGTGGGGCGTTTTCATGTCCGCATGCTTGGCTTGATGCTGAAGTGGTTGTTGCTTTCGGGATCCTCTTTCCCTACTAGTCTTTAGGGAAACATTACCTCTTTGACCGCTCTGATGTGAGTTCATCTCGCATTTCAGTAGCTGCTTGGTTAGGTCATTTTTTTATCCGAGATATGGGTTCATACTCTAGTCATCAGAGGAAAAAAAATGAATCTTTGTGTTGTTGTGTGCTCCAGATACGAAGCATGTTTCGGCCTTGGACGCACGTGAATTAAGATGAATACGTGCCCATCCAAACCAGACCTTCTATGGGATTCGTCTCGATCTCGAGGGCCGTCTGTGCAAGTTGATAAATCGTGCTGCGGTTACTGTGCAGGTCTCTGTTACGGGCCATTTCTTCTTCGCGTGCTCTGCTTCCGCTGCTGGCCTCCGTCGAGTGAGAATTTGGGTGAAGCGACACCATGGCCGAGATAGAAGACGCGATTGGTGCGCCGCCAACGGTGACGACAACGGAGTCCGAGGGCACGACCACAGATGAGGACGTGCATCTTTCGCCGACCTGCACCTGCGGCGGCGCGGGCGGAGCTGGTGGTGGCGGAGGTGGAGGCCGCATCAAGATCCTCTGCAGCTTCGGCGGCCGCATCGTGCCCCGCCCGCACGACGGCGTGCTCAAGTACGTCGGCGGGGAGACCCGCGTCCTCGCCGTGCCTCGCTCCATCTGCTTCCGCGGTGGGTGTTCCTTGCCTTCTCGATCCGCTGTGGGGAGCCGCGCTCCGTAACCTGCCCATTCGCCTCTCATCAAGCAGGCCTGTTTGTCGTTGCGCTGTGCAGAGTTGAAGAAGAAGGTGGAGGACATGTTCAAGACGGAGGTTGCGGCCATCAAGTACCAGCTCCTCTCCCTCGCCGAGGAACTCGACGTGCTCGTCTCCGTCACCTGCGACGAGGACCTGGTCCACATGCTGGACGAGTACGACCGCCTCGAGGCGAAGCGTTCGCCGACCACGTCCCCGCGCTTCCGCGTCTACGTCTTCACGCCGCAGGCCGCCGCGCCGCTCACGTCGGCCGCCGCCGCGCCCACCGTGCTGCCCTCCTCTGCCCGCTACGCTGGCCTGTCGCGCCTCCACCCGCATCACCACCACCACCACTATCAGCAACACCACCACTTCCAGCCGGAGGAGCGCTACGTGGCCACCGTGCCAGCCTCGCCCGACGGGAGCCCGCCGTTCTCCGCCCAGACGCACGGCGCCGTCTCGGCGGGCAACTCCCCGCGCGCCAACGCGGTGGGCGCCGAGCCGCCCACCGTGTTCAGGTTCGGGATGCAGCGCGTCCGGAGCTCGCCCAACCTCAGCACCCTGGACGCGGCGGCGCAGCGCTTGCACCAGCACGGCGTGGACGGCAGCATACCGGGCTACGTGAGCGGCTCACCAAGGCACGCAGGCGCGGGGCCCATGCTGTTGCAGAACAACTTCCACCACTACCAGCACCAGTACTCGCCGGCGCCCGTGCCCGTTCCCGGGCCGCACCACGCCGGGCGGCACGACGCGCGCGGGTACGTCCGGGTAGGCAACTACCTGGCGCCGATGGTGCCCGCTGCCAGGCCGCTCTCGAGGGGAGGACCGGCGCCGCACAGCGAGATGGTGACGCCGAAGAAGTCTGCGATTGTATGGGACTGACCCGGCCGGCGGCCGGCCGTACGCCGGAGGGAGCCTGTTGTAACGAATTTTGCTCTCAGTATACGAGGGGCAGTGAGTTGAGTGTAATGAGTGCTTGAGATCCCACATGTGTAAATAGACGGTCGGATGGATGGATGGATGCACGCGGCCTTATTTTAGCTGTTGCGAATGTGTCCACTCTGAATATGTTTGTCCGTTTTTTACTCGTCACATGTTCGCCGGCCGAAGCAGTAAACATAGACTGTTTAACACTTGTGTCACAGAGCCCCGTTTGGTAAACAAGTGACAAATCTCGAGCCCCATTTGATAGAGCTTCAGGGCGGCTCTTGCTCTTAAGTTGGTTTCCTTTCTTCTACCCTTTAATCAATTCCTATAACTATAATTTTGAAAATTGTTTAAATATAAGTTGATTAGAACAAAAAATAAAAGCAAGAAAAGAAAAGTGGCCGCTTATCAGACATTGGGAGTGGATTAGCAGAGTGCCCTACCAATTAGGTTCGGACTTGCTAACGTCCGGACGTCCGATCCGGATGCTAGCGTCCGGATGTTGCCCGCACAGAGAGTGAACGAGCACGTAGCGCGTCAAGTTCGCAACATCGCCCCGGACGTCGTTCGCGCCACTAGCCGCTTTCCACGAGCATCTCATGTGCAACACCCGATCTACTTTTAAAACATACAGATACAACAGTTACAACATAGAAAAGAAAATAGATAAAACACTGTAAACAAGCGTCTGAACTACTTGCAAAAATGGATGAAAAACATTTAAAAACATTACAAACATAAGCAACATCCAGATCTACTTTTGCAAACATACGTATAAAACACCTGCAAACACTTTAAACATATGCTTGCAACATACATGTATATACAACATCTAGATCTACTTTTGCATCATCCAGACAAAACACTTGCAACATTCGTCTGGAACAGAAATATTTGGAGCATACACTTGAAACATACGTGTATAGCCATTACAACACGTACAACATCTCGATCTACTTCTGCAAAACATCTATATACAACAATTGCAACATACCTCGAAAACATCTGTAACATGCACTTTCAGCGTAATATCTGCTTGCTGCTTGGACGAATGGAGGCTCGTCGACACGGAGCTCGAAACCGCGGAGTGGCGCGGAGGTCATAGGTACGGAGTTCGTCGGTGGCACGGACCTCAGTAGGGACAAGAGTAGGCAGATGGAGCACGACCACGATAGGAGGCGTGAGTCCGGGAGCGAGTTGACGAGTGCCTAGCACATCGGGCTCGCTGTGCCCGGCGCGGGCGGGCGGTGGGGGTGCGAGTGGGGGCCACGCGGGCGAGGACGGGGTCCGTCCTGCGAATAGAGCGAGTGGGCGACACGGGCGGGGGCAGCGTGAGCGAGTGCGGGGTCTGTCCGTCCGTGCGGACAGACGCCCATAAGGAGTGTTTTCGAATTAGGTTTGAAGTTGTGACAGGAGGACAATTGACAAAGTACTAATAATTTTTTCATGCCCTGTTTTGCTCATTTGCCTGACTTTTAGGCCATAGTTTGGTGGCTAAGACATGCCTTGGCCTAGCCAGAACTTTTCCCGGAATAATGCACTTGCGGTGCAGTGCAGTGCAGGTTGCTACATCAGTGGATGATTCGTGTGCAGTTTCCGTTAGGTTTAGCTGTTCCCTTTGATGTTTAGGACCTTCTTATGCCAGCCAGGCTCTCTCACGTGTCAATGTTGCTGCCTGCGCCAAAAACTCCTCAACAGCCGGACAGTGCTACTAATTTTCTGATGGCTCAATGCAAGCTGCAAGGCGCGTTGTAGTAGCAGCACGCTTTGTTGGGTGTTGTAAGTTGTACACTTCTACTAACTGATGTTATTCACCAGAATGGGTCATAAGTTTGCAAAAGCACGAATGAAAAAGGAATTGTTCGAACTACATTGCAATTTTGCAAAACTAAACAGCAGGACCCTGTGACTCCACAAGCACATGCACGCATCGTGCTACAACCACTTGGTGTACTGGTAGTAGAGAAATAGCACTCCATTAGTCTGCGGCAATATAATATCACAAGAGAATGCAGGTGGCTGGTCCTGCGTGTATGATGTATCTCAGCTCTGATTTCTGAGACAGTGCTATGCTACCATCCATGAATGATGGTTTCCATGTTCCAGAAAAATCTAGAGGAAACAGAAAAAAAACATTAGAAAAGGGTAAAGCCTGGTGCTGATGATGGTTTTGGTGGATCATCAGAGATTCAGAGATCAGATGGCGGCGCTCCAGACGGCGCCGTCGCCCTCGCCGCAGGCGCTGTGGATGGCCCTCATCCTGTCGACGGACTTGCAGATGCCGCTGCACGACCAGTCGAAGGACGCCGCGCACACGTTCCCGGCCTGCTTCTTCCACTCGCAGTCTGCACACACCACACCCCCAGGGGGCAGGAGCCAAAATCAGCAGCTTTTACCCCATCCGGGCCGTCACACATGCAAAGGATCCCTGCACTACGTACGTACCTGGTGGCGTGGCGCAGCAGAGGCTCCGGTCGTCGACGTGCTCGACCTCCAGCCCGAGGAGCCACGCGCCGAGCGACACGTCCTCGTTGGCGAACCGGTGCAGGATCGGCCTGCAGCATGCGTCGTTTTCGTTCGCGGTGGCGCAGCGTAGGCACGCACATGGATGGTCAGTAACTGTCAGCACGGAGCACCCTTGTGTGCGCGAACGGGTCGGAGCGACGTCGACGGCGATGCCAAATCAGGAACGCTAGCTAGCTTACTGGTTTATGGAGATGTATGAGGCGAGGTCCCTGGAGACGGCGTAGATCTGGCCCGTGGCGTGCCGGAAGTACTTGTTGCCCTCGTCGCCGAACTTCCAGTACTCCTGCTCGTAGTACTTGACGCCCCTGCCATGCCATGCCAACCATGTCTTGGAGTCAGGCATGCACGCAGTGCAGATCAAGCAAGCACAGAGTTCAGATGCATTACTTCTGCGATAGAACCGGGCCGGACTTCATGCAGCCGATGTAGACCCTGGCCGTGGCCCTGTACTTGTTGAGCCTGCTGGTCAGCATGCCCAGGTTGACGTGCACGTCGTCGTCGACCTTGACGTAGAAGTCGGCGTCCCAGGTGGCGACGGCGGTGGCGAAGTAGGTCCGCGTCTTGGCCGACAGCTCGTGGTAGCCCTCCACGTGGTCCAGCCGCAGGAAGTCCGCCGTCGCCGCCGCCTCCGCGTCGACGGCGCGGTCCAGCGCCCCGCCGGGCGTCGCGCTGTGCCCGATCACGAAGCGGACCACCACCCCCTTCTCCTTCTCCAGCCGCCGCAGCTTGTCCCCTCGGGGCACCCAGGTGTCGCGCAGCGAGTCGCGCCGCTTCTTGCTGCTGAAGGCCGTGTTGATGCCGATCACCACGAACGCCTTGGGGAGGCGGCCCCTGGACGGCACGCTCACGCCGAGCCCGCCGTTCTGCTTGGCTCGTTCCACGGCCAGCTCCATCTCCAGCGACGACACCGACTTGTCCAGGGACCTGTGGATGAATGCATGCAGCACGTTATTAGCTCAGTCTTCAGAGTTCAGACCCAGGTTATATAAAAGAAACACTTATGCTACCCACTGGATCGCTAGGTGAGTTCTTGACACCTCCTTCATGATGTCATTGGGGCTGCTCTCGTCCAGCTTCTGAGAGAGGAAGAAGTAGTAAAAGCATTTCATCTCGTGTGTATATAAGTGGTGCTCGAGAAAACTATAAAGGATCGCTCGCTCGATGGTGCATACTCATTAGTTACTTACACGCCTACTCTGGTCGCAGCCATCCGAAAACAGAGGGATCCTGGAGCCGCGGCCAGAAAGCACGTTCGACGGCGGCGTCAGCAGCGTCAACCGGCCGCTGAGCAGCAGCCCCACGAAGAAGCTCGCGGCGCACAGCATGACGATGCCCTTCCCCGACATCGGCCTCGCCCGTGGCGCCTTCTTCTCTAGGTGCGGCTGTCTCTCAGTCAGCAGCGCCTACAATGTCAGTACCAACAGTGCAAGGTCACCCTTGGAGAAATATATGTATATATGTACCTACACACACAGAATCGATCGTGCGCACAACATTTCAGGCCAGCGCAGCTCCAGTATCGCACTACATACCATCGTCGTCGCGGCGACGTTTACACTGGCTCTCTACGGCGAATCCCTGCGCCTCAAGGAACCGGAGAAGGGAGCTGACCCAAATGCATGCGCGCGGAGCTCCGATCGGGCATCGCGCGCGGAACACGCCGCCTATCTGTCATCCGATCGAAGCCCTGCACGGCGAAGCAGTTCAGATGGCCGCAAGGCCCTTTGGCGTGAGGTGGTTCGCCGTTCATGCTGGCGGTGTGAGCCAGAGAGCTTAGTTAGGATGGCACGATTAAGCTGCCAGTGCCAGACCGCTGGGGCGTGACGTGAGGAAAAAAATTGTGTGTGGACCGTCCACACCCGGCGCCGTACGGACGTCCACTCAAACTACGACGCGTGGACAAGTCGACTCCGCCTCCGTGCGCCAGCTCGCGAGTCTGCGTCCCCGCGCGCTCCGATGGAAGCCGGCTAATTTTATTCGGCTCGCAGTCACAGCCTCGTACAGGATAACAGGAAAAGCGCTCCCACGGCTTCGTAGACGTGAAAAGCGCGCAGTCAGTTTTCTTGTGGCGGGAGAGGTCGGGAGCGATCACCATAACTTTTTCTTTCAGGATTCCCTCGACGAGATAAGTGAATCATGCAGAAGTTTCGTTGCCCCATTAGATGATACATTATTACTCTGCAGAACTACTGTTGACTCAACGTAGCGTTTGATTGTACAGTCTGCGATTGATCCGTTATTTCAAGAAATTAAGAAACGATTTCAACCTGAAACCATTAGCTTTTGTACCAACTTTGAATGGAGTTGGTTTCTTTGTTGCAACTGAAATATGTAAAGACTCATGCAAACAGCAACCCAAGCTACCTGAGCAAGTTCATTGTTATGTTAAATTGTTCACATTTCAGCTGATTAGCACTACCTGGGATTCAGGAACATATATGTGTGTGTAGCTTCAAGCTTTTAGTCTCCTTGCATCTTAATCAGCAATCAATCTCATATGCGTGTAGTTGATATCTCTCGCTTATGCCCGCGCAATGTGCCGGGGATTGTCTAGTTGACTATAATTTTTGTAACACATCCATCACAATATAAAGTTCAAAGGGGGCTTAAAATGCCATATTTATTTCACATAAAAATCATCTCTGCATATTACAACATCCGTGCTACTACCTCCTACAAATCCTGAATAGGGTGGAGACGAACATAGCAGCTGCAGTGTCGCCACTAACGAAGCTGCAGCCAGGCTGATTCGCTGTCCCCGTCACAGCCTGCGTATCCGTATGCTTCCCTGGACTGGCAGTGCTAACTGCTCAACTATATGCTGTATTACTGTGCGAGTAAAACAGGACCCCGCGCATCTTCATGGAATCATGGGATTCCAAGTCGACGTGGGTGAAACGAAGTCGGTCGAAGAATCAGAATTCAGAATAGAAAAGTATGGAGAGCTAACAGTGCACTGGGACACATAAACTTTGTGAGCATTTTATTGCACATAGAACTCCAGAAACAGACATATCCGGAGTGAAATTAAAGGGACTTTTTTTTCTATCAGGCCACATTTTAAGATAAATTGAAAACACTAGATAAGACTCCAGTGACCTCCGCAGAGACGGGAGGGACAAAAACATACAACGCATACCAAATGTCACACCCATTCACCGCCGGCGGATACCCACCATACTAGGGACAACGACGGTTCCACCGAACGCCGTCTCAACAGCTTCATCAACAAAGTAGCGCGTAAGAGGGACTCCCCGCTGATCTGTGAGCCTCCCAAGCAACCTCCTGCTAAGCCGGTGCTGCCGCGGTGGAGCAGGTGGTTGGCGGCTGAGAGCCTCTCCCGAGTACCTGTTTCCAAGCGAGGAGAGGTGCTAATCATGCAGCATATGGGCTACACCAAGCTCTTCGACGGCAACCTGTCTGCATCCAACGCCGAAGCGATGAACGCGCTCTTCCCAGCCGTTAGAAAGGGCTCGTTTAGGCAGCCGCGAAGACGCAAAGCCATCTCCTAGATCGCACTGCTGTGTCGGTATTGATCGTTTCCTTTTATGTAATATCGAAACAAAAGGTCTTATGCTAGGATGGTCCAGCTACGACTGTGTTTGGTCGACCTTCTTCGGCGCTCAATAGAAACACGTTGTATGTTTGCTTAAACTCTTCTACTTAATACAATGACACACAAACCTTTTGCGGATTCGAAAAAAAATGTCACACCCATAATTATCTGAATATTGCAAAGCTTTGCTACGCTGCGCCGGCTTTTGAAATGCGTGAACAGAAAAACGGAAACGAACACTAACAAATTTGGTGGAACGGTGGTAAATTTGAAACGGACTGTATAGAGATTATGGAACATCTAAATGGTTATTGTGTTAGAAAATGAATAGAGTAAAGATGAATAATTTTATTAGTTGCTGATAAGTTTATCAACAAAAAAAAATTTAATACTTGTGCAACGTAACATGCAGCACATGTTGCCGGTAGCTATGGTAAATGGTATTGTAAAGTGAATGGAATGAACAAGATTTTAGGAACAACCATCTTTGTTTCATTGATCTGAGGAATATATACATGTGAAGAGTTGCGTCCGTACAGACACAACCGTTCACAAAAAGATGTCTGTACAAAGGAAGCAACTGTTCGCTAGAACAGTGACTAACGAAAGGACCAACTGTTTGCTAGAACAGTGACTAACGAAAGGACATGCCCATTCGTAACATGCTAACTGCTAACATGTTTAACTAACTCCTAATCTTGTATCTTGTGGATGAGATCACACGGTGAGGAGACGTCTCTTCACTAGTGAAGAGGCATGCGTCGATTCACAACAAATAGAACTTGGGTGGTTAAACTTCTGTAATTTCATTGCTGCTATAAGTAATAAAATTTGGTTCGTCTTATATAGAAAAAACAATCACACCAAGACAAGGGCCGAAGTCCTCTGTGCTACCGGCAACTCCTGTCTACATACTATCCCCAAACTGCGGGCAAAATTTGGTGTCTCAGGACGATTGTTCAATTCTGCAGTGACGGAACTTGTGGCACTGCTGTGAGTCGCCGGTAGCACAAAGGACTTCGGCTCCTGCAGTGGCGTAATTTTTTTTCTATATATGACAAACCAAAACTGCAGAAGTTTAACCACCCAAGTTCCGCTTACCATAGCTACCGGTAACATGTGCTGCATGTTACGTTGCACAAGTATTAAATTTTTTTGTTGATAAACTTATTAGCAACTAATAAAATTATTAAACTTATTAGCAACTAATAAAATTATTCATTTTCTAACACAATAACCATTTAGATGTTCCAAATTACCATTTGGTGTCTCGGGACGATTGTTCAATTCTGCAGTGACGGAACTCGTGGCACTGTTGTGAGAAGAAAAACTGCCACAAGGTTCAGATTACCATGAAAGGTTCATTATTTACACAATAAAAATTGTATCGTAAAGGTAAATGGTGCACTGTCATATTTTTTGGTCCCAAATTAATTTCATAGTCTGAGCCTCTATTACGAACTCTGACAGCCTGTAGTTTGGATCCCCAACAGGACTTGGTCAAGTTCCAACTTCAGAAGTATTGATATTTTACCATTCTGTTCTCCGCCTACTGCAGGTACACGAGCTTCACAATCACAGGCAGATACAACGGTCAACTGGTACACGAGCTCACAGTCGCAGTCACGAGGCTTCCAGATATAACCCGACGAGAAATGGGCAGTACCTGACCCATCTTGACCAACAATATTGTGGATTTGTGGTCACCGGCTGGTTTGCGACTCAGAAAGCCAGCTGATTTCTGACTAAGAAGATGGAGTAGCATTACAACAATGCAATATCTAGATAATTCACCAGTTAAGTGAAAATCCAGCAGCACCAGCTTCCACGCTAATGAACTTGGAAATGACAACAGATCAACTTGTAAATACCAGCTAAAGCAGCTAGGTAACAGAAAAGGTAACTTGATCACCCTGAGTGCCAGTTGGGCGATGATGAATGCTTGTGCTGCGACAGACACACAGCTCAAGCAAACAAGTCATATATAGCCAAATATTCATATAATCAAACATCATAAATTGTGGGACTGATTTCACAATTTTCTTATAAAATGATGTTTCTCCTTCAGATGTCCAGGATCCAGGATGAAAAGCACAAAATCCACCACATACTAATATCTCAAACACAAACACACCCTGCTATAACATGGGAAACAGCTAATGGCACTTAATGTTAAAACACAATTGTGAGCAAATTGCCACCCATTCATGTAACTAGGCATGGTAATTCCTAGTGCAGCCATATTAGTGCAGGCATGGCCTTCACACTAGGGAATGAGAGGGACCTAACCAGCAGGGAAAAGTCTCACTACAATGCAAAGAACAGAACAACCCAAAAGACAAGCATATGTCCTACCACCATAACCCATATTTACAGGCATGAAATGGTGAGTACAGAGATAACCTTACAGGTGGCTGAGACAACAGACAACATCTTCAGAGACCTTTTTTTCTGTCAGCATAGAGTCACAGTCACCGGAGCTCAACATGCTAGTAGGACGGGTATGGAACTGGTTCCCTGGTAGCTCGACGGCTAACATCATTCAGAACAGAACCAAATACACGTCTACTATATTCATACGTACCGTTGCTTAGTCCTCTACTCGGTAACCCACTTGACGCCGGTGCTGGTCAAAAGGGGAGTTGTGAGACTTAACGCATAATTCAACACTAAATGACTTGCATTCCAAAAATGACCAGAGTTTTCCTCACCTTGAGAGTGTGTGTCGTATGAATGATTTGGTGAGATACCATAACCAGCACTCCTGCCATTCACAGTTGTATGCTGTGGCAAAGGAGTATCACTATACCTCATAGGTTGAGGTTGCTTTGGCTGTGGTACAGAGTTTAACCTAGGAGTTACAGGGATATTGCCATTTGATGAGGGTTTGTCTTGCCCAGAGATCTGTCGAAAATTGCAGTAATTTCAGAGTTGAATCTTATGGCGATACTAAAAAAACATATAGTAAGTGCAAGTACCTCAATTAGTGAAGTACAAAAATATATGGGGCTGGGCTAAGACCGAGTCCCATGTCCCAACACATACATACATAATAGATACTCACACCATCCCTAAATGTTTGATGTTGGTTAGTTTAATTTTGAACTAATCAACATCAAACATTTAGGGATGGAGGGAGTATTATATAAGATTGAAAAAGGGACAGTAACATTCAACTATCCAGCTATACTAATGTAACTTATGTAAAATGAGGGAGCAAAAAGAAACGCACCGCAAATCTAAGTGTTTTATTTTGAAGTCGAACAAGGCCAGAAAATAGCTTGACAGCATACTGGGCAATCTCCTCTGTTTCATACTCAGCAAAAGCATAACCTTTTGGTCGGCTAGTTTCCTTGTCACGAGGTATGTGTAGGTCTACAACACGACCTACCTGAATAAGAATTTCGTACAGAACCCTCTCAGGAACCTTGTCATCCAAGTTACCTATTTAAGAAAAAGAGCACACAACACTAATATATTATGTCTGACAACAAAAACAAGAGGTAGAATAACAAAACAACCACATAGGTTAAGACGTTAAGTGGTACCAGAGCTGTGCAACAAGCAACAACCATAATAGGTAACAGAATAGCATAACATATACATGAAGCTACGCATAACACCGCAAAAAGGAGTTCATACAGAAGGAAGCCTGAGTGAAGCAAGGAATAGCAAACAGGCAGCCTGAGAACACCTACTAGTCAAACGAAGAACATAACAGACGAGGCTGACGCGAGGCAATTTTTTCGTATTCCTTACTTGGAAAGGACTATAGGATCAAGATCTTCGCTGTAACTGATTAAAATTACCCAAGCTAAACTGCAACATGATGGCATGATAATCACTTCAATACCATGATCATGATGTCCAATTTCCATTGATGGCACCAAGCGATGTCCAAGTAAGGGATTTCTACCTAAGTTCATCCGTCTTCTTCAAAGGGAAAAAGAATTACAAGAGAAGACGGGAAGCTCATGCAATTAATAACCCAGATAAAATCTAAATTCTGTTTTGGGGAATAGCTCCTGCTATATTTGGATCCGCGAGGGCAATCAACAGCCTAACATAAGAGTCCGGGAGGGCAGACCGGAACCTCAGCAAATCACCGTTTCATTCAACTGAGCGGCAAATTAGAAAGCGGAACCCACCAAATTCCCTAGTAAACAGAGAGCCGACGGCGGTTCAGAGAAGGAAGTACGAAACGTCCCGATTTGGGGGCGGAAGCAACAGTTCCAGCGGCCGATGAGAGGATAAGCGTGTGGACAGCGACCCCACGAAGGTTAGATTTCTAGGTTCAACCTCCGCACCCAAAATCAACGTAACCACGGAAGAATTTGAGGAAAGGGAAATACTGAGCCTCCGCGGGAGTCACCGGACCGTCCCGGGCGACTCGGACCTCGAGCAGCCGAGCAGGAAGGGAGCGTGCGGGGGAGGAGGCGAGATCTCACCTATGAAGACGGTGCAGCCCGTGTTCCTCGCCATGGCCGCCGGATCTGAGAGGCGGAGGAAGAGAGACCGCGGGAAGGAAGACGCGTTGACGCCGCTGCGAATGCGAGGAGTCGAGGACGGGGAAGGCAAGCGAGCAAGCGAAGCACGGAAGCAGAGTGGCAAGCCGAGTCGAGGCGAGAGCGCACGGGGTTGGTTGGTAGACACTAGAGATGACTGTTCGGTGTGGCCTGCACCCCTGCCATTTGTTGATTTGTTCAGCGGCTCGGTTGCCGACGCCAGCTGACGACTGACGTACGAACGACTGAACTTTTGGATCTTTTGACTTGGGCCCATATGCAAAAAAAAAAAAAAAAAGTCTTCATCACATCAAAATACTGGCACATATATATATATATAATACTAAATGTAGATGAAATCAAAAACTAATTGCACAATTTTATTGTACTTTGTGAGATGAATATTTTAAGCCTAATTAATCAATGTTTGGACAATTATTATCAAATAAAAACAAAATTACTACAATGTTCAACAGTAAATCAAGACGCCCCGATTCGGTGATCTAAACATGGCCTTGGTTCGGTACCTCTTATGGCAGACGATCTCGACAAGTGTAATAGTTATATGTAAACAAGGGAGGGATCTGGACAGCAGGAGTTCGATTAGAACAACGAGTAGCAACTAGGTGGCCATAACAGTGGAATTGGCGGTCGTCGGCGATCTATCGTGCCGCAGCTCGCCGCCTATGCCAACGCCTACCGAGACAAGTTCTAATTGTTCTCTCCCCTTTCTGTTATACTAGAATGTACAGCTGATTGTCAGCGGTTCATCGGACGCAATCGGTCTTGGATGGCTTCAAGCTTTCCAGTCTAGACCGAATACCTTGGGGTTTGGCTTCTTGGGCCTCTTTCACTTGGGCCATAGTTCAGGTGGTTTGACGCGTACCGTGACATCCCCTTCTTTGGCAACGGCTTGTCCCCAAGCCATAAAGTAAGGAAACACCCGTAGGAGTTCATCTTCATCTTCCCAAGTTGCAAGCTCTGGGGGCCAACCAGACCACTTAACCAGCAGTTGGTAATAAGTGCGGCGGGACCTTGTACAAACACGACGATCCAATACCATCTCCGGTTGCTGTTGAGAGGAAGTATCTAGTGGTAAAGGAGAAAATGGAACATCAACCTTACCAGTTACCTTCTTCAAGAGAGAGACATGGAAGGCAGGATGAATGCTTGAGTGCGATGGAAGCTTCAGCTTATAAGCGACTGGCCCCACTTTTGCTTCGACTTCATAAGGCCAAAAGTACTGATATGACAAATTCTGGTAGATTCTTGCATTCACAGAAGCTTGAGCATAAGGCTGAAGTTTAAGCCAGACATGATCTCCAACTTCAAAATGCCTCTCAGAACGGTGCTTGTTGGCCTGATGCTTCTGGCGTTGTTGAGCCCTCAACAGCTATTGATGTAAGAGTGCATTGACAGCTTTGCAGTGAACTAACCAATCATCCAGCTTAGGTGAAGTACAATTCTTGTTAGAGTTAATGCCAATGTGCACTGGAGAATGTCCATAAAGAACCTCAAATGGAGTGTGCTATAAAGAAGAGTGATAGTAGGTATTGTACCAATATTCAGCAAGGTGAAGCCAATCTAACCACTTAGTTGGACATGAATGAATGAAGCAACACACATAAGCTTCAATGCATTGATTAATGCATTCAATTTGGCCATCACTCTGGGTATGATAAAGCAGAATTCATGCTAAGTTGATGTTAGTATAAATTAAATGCACACAAATAATAACCCAATTTTAATATCGAACCCAAAGGAACAGTTAGTTAGAATAACAAAGTCTTAGTCTTAATCTAACTTCACAATCAAGGTCAGAAAATAGGAATATAAAGAAGACAACTAAGATATGTCTAGTGTTGGGCATTCTTAACGTCATTACCAAAAGTAGACTTAGTTTTCTAATTCTGATAACGGCGCCAAAAATGCCGAACCTATCCCTCATGCCACTTAAGCCAAGTTGTCATCCCCAGCATGACATGAGAGACGCGGTATTGAAATATGCAACTGCTCTTCTAAATAAATAATAAATAAGATCTGCAAGCGCACAGATTAATACCGATGTAGCATTTTAACCGGGAAGTATTCCAGGTATCGTTATTTATATTTTTACCACTGGGAAGGGATTACTAACATCAATGTTGATTATGGAATGGAATATAGGAATGAGTATCAATCATTGCATGTATAAGTGAGAGCATTTATCTATCTCTTGCATACAGGGGTAAGTGTCACATAAAATATAGATAAAGTATGAATGGTGACAAAGATAATTAATCTGATCAGCTAGCCACATATAATAATGATAAGCACCTCAACAGATATTCTAGCAAGTCATTAGCATGGTATTAGGACGAACTACAAGGATATTTCCTAAGTTATTCTTAACTATAAAGTCTAGCATATCATAGTTAGTGCAAGTACACTTGGCAATCATTGCGAGAAAGAACTACGCCCATGCATAGTGATATTATCAAGGAAGATGAGAAACATAGCAATCACTCCCCCGTAATAATGTTGCTCTGCCTGCCTTACACACGGGAGGGGGACTATATAAGAACCAACGAAGCTGTCACCATCGCGGACCACCCCACGATCCGGCATATAAGGTGCAATCGCAGATAAATATGGTCTAAGCACCATGCCTACACAATATTTATCATTTACCCATGGATCCGATGGATAAACGCTATACGATCCTAAACATGTATATAATTCTAATCTAACTAAGCCAAGCGTATAACTACGATAAACTAAGAACAATATAATCACAAACGTAAACAAGTAGAGCATAGTCATAATCAATATATTGAAATAGAACAAAGTTGTATTCATAATATTGAAGAACAAAGATGAACAATGAAGAACAGTAAAGGAATTACCAAGAATCCTCTTGACAGATCCGGAAACCAATCGAAGATTGACTCCTTCTAGTTCTAATCCTATGTAGCTATGCTATACTAGAGATCTAGTTGATGTGGTGGCTCTAGGGCTTGATCAGAGACTCTCCTCCTGAGATTAGGGTTTGAAGAATTGAGAATGAGGGAGTGCCCCCTCCAGGGGCCAGGGGTCCTGCTTATATAGCCCCCTCAAGTGAACGTGGGCCGTCGGATCAAACCGACATTAATCGCATGGTTTTTCTTGATCCCTTAGGTCGGTGGAGCATAATCCGCGAGACGGAGCCTGATTAGCTCTCAGGCGAGGGCGGGCGCCCTAGGGAGCAGGGCGGGTGCCCTGCCTCCGGGCCCGTTCGGCCTCCCGTTCGATCTCGTGGCTTCTGGAGTCTTCTAGATGATTGAAAATCAGTGAACACGTTATTATCTCTATGTAAACCCGACGTGTGGGCCTTTCCTCCGTATTTTCTGATAACCCCCTGCAGAAACAGACAAACACCAAAACTCGTGGAATTCTGTCAGATAAAACCCTAAGTCTAGGTGTTGGTTGCATTTGGATCCTTTTCTTTATTTATTTGATAACTATATTTGGTACTTAAGGACCGTCAACAGACTCCCCCAAGCTTACCTCTTGCTCGTCCCTGAGCAAGGATAGACTCATTATGGATCAGAAGTTGCTGCAACGCCTTTGAACGTTGACGGTACATATGCTTTCAAATAAGGTCTCATCCCTGAGTTAGAGTAAACTGTCAAGACTTAAAACTTACTCATTTTACCTTTCACCATGGGGCTTGCAACCGTCACCTGCATCTTGAGTGGTTAAAAGATAGAACGATCTAGTCAAACGCCATGTCTCTTAGTCTTGATCAGCTATAGCTCTGGAGTTTTTTTTGCAGATTTTCAAATAAAACTCAGAGATTCCTTGTATGACTTTCTTGGGTCTCTCTTTTGTGGTATTTCTGGATCCTTACCAAGGCAGTAATGGTATATGCCTTCTCTCTCAAAGTATGTGGTATTTATGGTATAAGGCGTAGTGACATTGCCTTCTCTCTCACCCTACTCTAATAAGGCTTTGATATCTGGAGCTCATAGATGGGAGATACAGTATACATACTCATAGAACATTTATTGCATAGTCAAACCATGGATCCAGAGAAACAAGTCAATAAGTCAAATCAAGATGTGCATGTGTGGTGAATGAGTGGTGTATGGTGATGATGGTGATAACAAAAGTCTAATGCTCTTTTTAAGGGAATACATACCTTTCTTGCTTTTTAAAACTTTTGAGGGGAATGAGATGCTCTATTTTTTTTCTCTCAGGTGGGTATCTTGTACCCATAATTCTACTGTCGGACACTTGTCCATTTTTACCTCTCGTCTCACTTTTTCTTTCTTCGAGGTTCCGAGCACTTGCTCCTTTTTATTTCCTCGTATATATATATATATATATATATATTTTAGAGCAATCTCCCTCTTTTGCAATCTCCCTCTTTTGAAAATATAGCAAGTGGTAGTAGAAATGACTTGAGCATTAATTTCACAGGGAATAACAGGAATGGGATAATATTTTTGGCTATTCTCTCCCGGGTCAGGAGTAGAATAATTTTGGGTGAATCTGGAGATGGAAATGAGTGGATATATGTGGATGCGTACTTCCAGAGTAGAAGCAGCATGTATGAGTGAACGTGCAAGTGAATCTTGATTTTAACCACATGACAAGTTCCTAAGGGTCTACACAGCTTGACCACACTCAATGCCCATAAGCAGTAAGTAGTAAAAGTGCGACTCTTAATCTAACAAGCATGTATATATGACTGTGGTAGGAATTTAAACTCTCATCATACAGGAACTCATCATGCAACATTTTAAAGATTTTCAAAGATAAAATTCTCCAGAATTCTAGCATCTCTAGGAACAGATAAACAGCAGCTCAACCTTCCCATATCATATCCGCTAACAACTTAGACTTCAGATCAAGTTCTCTTCCCACTAGTTCAGGTTTAGAGCCAGTTTTAAATTATAACAGTTATGTCTAAACTAGAGAGAGAACAAATTTGAAAATTAGGCAGAGCAACTATTCATCATATCCATGCTAGAGTTTTATTTTCAAGATTCAGTTTAGCATAGCTACTTTATTTATTTATTTATTAAACTAAGCAAATATATATAAACACAAAATATTTATTTGGGTTTTCATGATTATGCATCTTTTTATTTTAATAAAGCATAGGTATAAATGTAGATAAAAATACTTATCGGGATAAATGGGGGTGCTTTCTCCCAAGCTGGATCTTGACGTAATTTCTTCTGATATAGTTAGCAGGTGCAGAGGTGTATTTGAATATCGGCAGCACCCTGACAACGATTAGGATGTCCTCCATCTGCTAGTCTTCCTGAATTATGTGGAGCTCAAATAGACAACAAAGCTTCGTGGAACTTGATTAAGCGTTAGCATAAATATCTAGCCTTTATCATGTTTGAGCTTCCTTGATAAATGTCACTCTCTATTTTTATTTTCATTTTTATAGAACAGAAAAAATATATATTATTATTATTTTATTTTTTTTATGCCACCACAGTGAATGTACTTATGGGTTTTATGCCACTCGCATACTCACATGGGGCTTACTGTTTTCAACATTTTTTTAGACAGAATGAACATGATTAACTGAGCAATAATTAAAGGGAAAATGATAACTACCAAGTTTACCTCTTGGCACGGCGTTCGGTGTTTTTAAGTCCTCCGAACAGGACTTCTTTTCTTCTTAGTTGTCCTGGGATTTGGGTGGCGTAGACGGTGGTTCCGGCAGCGCCTTCTCTTCTTGTGTAACTGTCTTCGCTTTCCATACCCGACTTGGTGCTTCGGTCTCCTGTTGTGTATCCTCGGGCCTTATGACCTCTCCTTCATAGTCTGCCCATACGTCCTTGATGGTTTGCCTCCTTTGGTTACGGTTACGTCGCCTTCTTCTTGTCCTGACCTGCTTAGAATCTTCAACTATATAGTTAGGGTCATTAAAGTAGCGGCGTACCTTCTCAGAGGGAAAATGCATATGGACTTCTTCAGTTCCAATGTAGATGATTGCTTTGACGGTGCCTAGGAACGGTCTTCCTAGGATGATGGGTGGATCGTACTCGTCGTCTCCCATGTCAATGACCTGAAAGTCTGTATGGACAAAATGATCGTTAATTTTAACAGGGACATCGGTTACTATACCTTCGACCTTTCGGGATGTCTGATCTGCCATCTGGAGCTGAGTGTATGTTGGTTTTAAGGGCATGGTTCCGTACAAGAGCTGATAGGTGACTGTGGCCATTATGTTAACGCCTGATCCAGTGTCGTAGAGCGCCTTCTGAAAGGAGTATCCATTGATTGAGCACTCAATGCTTGGCATACCTGGGTCGTCCTTCTTGTTCAGGAAGGGCGACTTGAGTCGACCATCTTGACCTCCTTGAACTGCAGTGACCATCTTAGCTGATTCGGTCCATCCTTGGTTGTTCTTGTTCTGCTTGTTCCTCCTGTTGGTCCTCTTCCTTGGTTCATGTTGGGGTTGCTCTGGGATTTGTGTAATCTTGTTCTTGAAGGAAAACGTCTCCTTCATCCCCTTGATGTTGAAGTTGATCTTCGCAGCGCTGGCGTAGATGACAGCTCCCGAGATGTTCAGGAATGGCCTTCCCAGAATAACTGGTGACCTCTCATCGGACCCGGTCTCTATCACCACGAAGTCAGCTGGAGCGTACGAGGTACCAACTCGGACACACATGTTCTTTAATATTCCTTTAGGAAAGCTTAGTGTCCGATCTGCAAGCTGCAAACATATAGTTATTTCTGATAAAGGATATATAAAGAATTTTTCATAGAGTACCCTGGGCATAATGTTGACGCTGGAGCCAAAGTCGCAGAGTGCTTCTGGGAAGTCCACCATGCCGATGGAGATCGGGATGACGGGGCGTCCTGGATCGCCTCTCTTGACTGGCAGAAGGTCATTATGTACTCCGACAGCGGGATTACTCCAATAGTTACCTGCATCAAACATGTCTACAAGATTTGCAGATTCTAATCCTTCCGGTTGTGATGGTATACCGGGGTTAGTAGCAGGAACAGCAGCAGCTATTTGATTTAACTGAGATTCAATCATTTTATTAAAGTTAATTTGGTTTTTGATGGCAGTAGAGAAATTATCCATTCTATTATTTATGTTTTCTAGTATTTTATCATTGGATGCCAATTTCTTAGACAAGTTATCCATTAGCTTTCCTTGATTAGACACTAACTCTCTCAGGGGTGGAAAATTATTATTGTTGTTGTAAGAGTTATTACCTTGATAATTACCTGAGTAGTTACCTGAGTAGTTAGGCCTCTGTTGATTCCAACCTTGATTTTGTTGAGGACGGTTGTAGTTGTTGTTGTTGTTGATGTACCTTGCATCCTCAAGCATCTCAGGGCAGTGATTGCCTGAGTGTCCAGTGTCTCCACATTCCTCACAAGTCATTGAGAGTCGTAGACGTTCATGACTTCTCTTTTGTCTCCAGCTTTGTCATCGAGCTTTTTCATGAGTAGGTCTAACTTTGCAGACAGCATGTCTACCTCCTTGAGCTGGTGCATACCTCCACCCTTCTTGCGTGTTTGAGTCCTCTCTTCGTTCCAATCTTGGTTGGACGCCATCTTCTCCACAAGGGCTGTAGCTTGTGGTATGGTGAGTGATAGAAATGCGCCTCCAGCTGCAGCATCCATGGTCTCACGAGCACTAGTGATGAGCCCATGATAGAAAGTCTGCATAAGTAGCCAGCTTTCCATTCCATGATGGGGACATTCTAGGATGTAATCTTGAAAGCGCTCCCATGCTTCTGGAACGGATTCATCATGTTGTTGCTGAAAACTTGTAATCTTCCCACAGAGAGCATTGGTCTTGCCCATGGGAAAGAACTTAGCCAGAAAGTTCGTAGAGCAGAGTGCCCACGTATTGTTCTTATCCTTCGTCGCGTAGAACCACTGCTTCGCTCTCCCCAATAGTAAGAATGGGAAAAGGCGAAGTAGTATGGCGTCTCTGGGAACATCTAATATAGTGAATGTGCTGCAAATCTCCAAGAAGTGTTGGAGATGAGCACTTGCATCTTCGTGCGGCTTCCCACAAAACTGGTTGGCTTGTACCATGTTGATGAGCCCTGGCTTGAGCTCAAAGTTCTTGTCGATGGCCGCGGCAGGTCCAGTGCGGATGTTGTCCATAGTGGGAGCTGAGAACTCGCGGATCGTCTTGTTCGCCATGGCTGCGAACTCTGTTGACAAATTCCGGATGAAACTTCGGCGGTCTTCTGGATTGGATGAAGTGTTGCGTCGAAGTGTTGACTTCTTGAGCTTGGCTCTTGCCTTTCTGATTAATGCTTCGGGGTTGTCAACAAAATTTTTTAGAAGATGTCCTCTATTCATACATCACCCTGCAAAATAATAAGAATAGAAAAATACAGGGGTAAATCTGTATGGGAGAATTGATGATCTCAATCACTTAATGATGCGAATGATGACTCAAATTCCGTATTCATTCCTTGTTAGTAAATCAACCTTCCCCGGCAACGGCGCCAAAAATGCTTGTTGGGCATTCTTAACGTCATTACTAAAAGTAGACTTAGTTTTCTAATTCTGATAACGGCGCCAAAAATGCCGAACCTATCCCTCATGCCACTTAAGCCAAGTTGTCATCCCCAGCATGACATGAGAGACGCGGTATTGAAATATGCAACTGCTCTTCTAAATAAATAATAAATAAGATCTGCAAGCGCACAGATTAATACCGTTGTAGCATTTTAACCGGGAAGTATTCCAGGTATCGTTATTTATATTTTTACCACTGAGAAGGGATTAATAACATCAATGTTGATTATGGAATGGAATATAGGAATGAGTATCAATCATTGCATGTATAAGTGAGAGCATTCATCTATCTCTTGCATACAGGGGTAAGTGTCACATAAAATATAGATAAAGTATAAATGGTGACAAAGATAATTAATCTGATCAGCTAGCCACATATAATAATGATAAGCACCTCAACAGATATTCTAGCAAGTCATTAGCATGGTATTAGGACGAACTACAAGGATATTTCCTAAGTTATTCTTAACTATAAAGTCTAGCATATCATAGTTAGTGCAAGTACACTTGGCAATCATTGCGAGAAAGGACTACGCCCATGCATAGTGATATTATCAAGGAAGATGAGAAACATAGCAATCACTCCCCCGTAATAATGTTGCTCTGCCTGCCTTACACACGGGAGGGGGACTATATAAGAACCAACGAAGCTGTCACCATCGCGGACCACCCCACGATCCGGCATATAAGGTGCAATCGCAGATAAATATGGTCTAAGAACCATGCCTACACAATAATTATCATTTACCCATGGATCCAATGGATAAACGCTATACGATCCTAAACATGTATATAATTCCAATCTAACTAAGCCAAGCGTATAACTACGATAAACTAAGAACAATATAATCGCAAACGTAAACAAGTAGAGCATAGTCATAATCAATATATTGAAATAGAACAAAGTTGTATTCATAATATTGAAGAACAAAGATGAACAATGAAGAACAGTAAAGGAATTACCAAGAATCCTCTTGACAGATCCAGAAACCAATCGAAGATTGACTCCTTCTAGTTCTAATCCTATGTAGCTATGCTATACTAGAGATCTAGTTGATGTGGTGGCTCTAGGGCTTGATCAGAGACTCTCCTCCTGAGATTAGAGTTTGAAGAATTGAGAATGAGGGAGTGCCCCCTCCAGGGGCCAGGGGTCCTGCTTATATAGCCCCCTCAAGTGAACGTGGGCCGTCGGATCAAACCGACATTAATCGCACGGTTTTCCTTGATCCCTTAGGTCGGTGGAGCATAATCCGCGAGACGGAGCCTGATTGGCTCTCAGGCGAGGGCGGGCGCCCTAGGGAGCAGGGCGGGCGCCCTGCCTCCGGGCCCGTTCGGCCTCCCGTTCGATCTCGTGGCTTCTGGAGTCTTCTAGATGATAAAAAATCGGTGAACACGTTATTATCTCTATGTAAACCCGACGTGTGGGCCTTTCCTCCGTATTTTCTGATAACCCCCTGTAGAAATAGACAAACACCAAAACTCGTGGAATTCTGTCAGATAAAACCCTAAGTCTAGGTGTTGGTTGCATTTGGATCCTTTTCTTTATTTATTTGATAACTATATTTGGTACTTAAGGACCGTCAACATCTAGTTCCAATCTTAATAAGCTTTGTCTTCTATTGTTCTATCGTGGGAGATGTCTTATAAGGAATAAATTCAGAGTTTCTTCCTTAAAAGCGATCAATTTCCTGCTAATCCTATTCACGAGAGGTGGACTACAGAGGATTCAACAAAGCTATAAAAGTCACCTTCGCGAGCTGCCACTAATCCAAAAAATGAGGGTGCATTTACGAGTAACCCTAGTCTAAGCACCACACTTACACTACGAATACTACTTTAATCTAGAGCCACCAAGATCAAAGCACTTAAAAGAGAGTCGTAAACTTAAAGAACAATATAAACAAGATGCTTATTTGAATCAGAAGTTGATTACCAGAGAAATCTCAGAAGCAAGCCAGTAGAACTTGATTCCGCCAGAGTATAGCCGTAGAGAGAGCACCGACAGGCTAAAACTCTTTCAAAACTCTACTCTCTCACTCTATCTCTCTATCTCTAATACAAGATTAGATCATATGAAGGACTAATCTTCTCTTGATTGCTAGCCCTAGATCCTGGTGGAAATATGGATTAGGGTTTCTGGCCTTGTAGCTCTTAGGATCCAGACTTGGCTTCTCTCCAAGGGGGCGCATGCCTATATTTATAGCCCTAGGGGTGCAACGCGAGCCCTTGGATCAAACCGACTTAAGAAATGGCGTAGATGCAATCCTAGGAGGCAGTGGAGGAACATTCTGGAAGCTCCTGATGAGTGGACCCCATAGGAGGCCGGGTGGCATGGTGGTGGGGCCGACCGACCCTACCCGTCATCCTCTCGGGGTCTGCTGCGGTGTGGTGTCTTTAAGTTTGATTCTATTTGATGTTTTGATCCTCCCTACTGATTTTCTGATTAAATCCTGCTGGAAACACAGATTCACCAAAACTCATGGAATTTATCAGTATAAATCTCCTATTCTATGATATTGATCTATTTTCACCATTTATGCAAGGTAGGTTGATGATTTATGATATACATTAACTACCATCAACAGTTGAGTACCAGACAAGGTGAACAATTCTCTCCACAAATGGCTTGTGAAAATTTTATCCTGGTCAGATACTATGGCTCGAGGCATTCCATGTAGCTTGTACACATGTTCCATATAAGTCTTAGCAATTTGCAAGGCAGAGAAAGGATGTTTTAACTTAATGAAGTGTGCATATTTGGAAAATTTATCCACCACTACCAGGATACAGTTAAAAAGGTTTGAAGTGGGCAGACCTTCTATAAAATCCATAGTTACTACTTTCCAAGCCTGGTCAGGGACAGGGAGTGGTTGCAACAGACCTGGATAAGGAATATGCTCAGCTTTGGCTTGTTGGCATATAGAACAGGCTTCAACAAATGACTTAATGGTGTTCTTCATATGAGGCCAATAGAATAATTTTCTGATCCTCTGATATGTAACTAAGTAACTAGAATGGCCTCCAATGGGGCTGGCATGCAATTGCTCAGTTACTTGCTATGGAAATTCCTCTGAATGGCCTAACCAAATGGAATGCTTATATTTAATGGTCCCCTAGTCCAAATAATAGTAGCTTTGACTGGTTTGAAGAGCTAGAGCTTGAAGCAGTTGTTGTGCTTGAGGAGAGTCAGAATAGGATTTCTACAAGTCTTCTAACCAGGTGGGCAGAGCCACAGCTAAAGCATGCAACATACTAGATGGTTGAGGGTCTCTAGATAAGGCATCAGTAGCACAATTGGAGGTACCCTTTTTTGTAGCAAATCTTATACTAGTAGCCCAAGAGTTTAGTCATCACTTTATGTTGCCAATAAGAGTGCAACTGTTGATCAGGGAGATTAACAAGATTTTTTTGATCAGTGTTGATTATGAATTCAGCAGGAAGAAGATAAGCTTTTCACTGTTCCACAGCTAACAAGATAGCCAAGCTTTCTTTTTCATAAGTAGATAAGCCTTGTGTTCTAGGTCCCAAGGCCTTACTCACATAAGCTATGGGATGGCCATCTTGGTGTAAAACTGCCCTAATTCCATGATCAGATGCATCAGTTTCAACTATAAAGGTTTGTTAAAATCAGACAGAGCTAATATAAGAGCAGAGATCAGGGCCTTTTTTAAGAAGTTGAAAGGTAGACTCTGTGATAGAAGTCAAGTAAACATGACTCCTTTCTTGAGTAGATCAGTAAATGGCTTGGTAAGTAGCCCAAAGTCCTTGACAAATCTTCTATAGTACCCAGCAAGTCCTAGAAAGCTTCTGAGCTCTTTGACATTAGTAGGGCTAGGCCAATTAGAGACATCAACATCTTAGAAGGATCAGTGGACACTCCATCTGGACTCAAAACATGTCCCAAGTACTTGAGTTGTTGTTGAGCAAATGAACATTTTTCCAAATTGACTTTGAAGTGATGCTCAAATAACAGTTGAAAGACTTGCTGAATATGTTGTATATGCTCTTCATAAGTAGAACTATAAATGAGGATATCATCTATAAAAATAACAATACATTTTCTCAATAAAGTAGCCAGTATGTGGTTCATGATAAACTAAAATGTGGCTGGTGCTCCAGTAAGGCCATAAGGCATGACCTTATACTCAAAGTGCCCATGGTGAGTCCGAAATGCTATTTTGAATTGGTCATCTTGGTGAACCATCTAATGAAATCTAGATTTCAGATCTAAGGTTGTGAACCATTGAGCTCCATGTAATTCTTCAAAGAGTTCTTCAATAATAGGCAATGGAAACTTGTTTTTGACAATGTAAGCATTAAGTTTCCTATATTCAACACAGAGCCACCGCTCACCATTCTTAGGAATGAAAATGGTAAAAAACGATCGATAGGAGGTCAAATCATTTTTAGTTTCATATTTTTTTTGAAAACGAAATCGATATGATATTGTCGGAAACGAGTACGACACTGATATTCCGATAAATTCAGAAACAAAACTATTCGATCAAAAGTACATCGATAACGATAGAAAATTATAAAAGCAATACCTAAAATACAATAAACACACCAATATGTACATCATGACAATAGCTATATAGATTAACCCATGTCACATGAAAAATAACAATGTATTAGTAATGATCCATGGTACAAGAGGCAAAACACACATATTATATGCAATAAAATGACATGACACAAAGGTTATGCACCGTGCTGTAGTCTGAGGCTGAAGATGTGAGGTGCCCTCAAGGCCTCAAAGGCTGAGGATGATTAGCGGGCTTGGCCAATGGGCCTGGGTGCTCAGCGAAGATGAGATCGTGTGTCTCTGCCTGAGTTCGGTAATTATATCGACGGTAAATTATTGACTAAATATGATATTTTTTTTAAAATGATTGGAAGAGAGTTAAATCACTTTCATTTTTATTTTCAGATGTTTTTACCGTTCTTGTTTCCATTTTATCGGTTACCAGAATCGGTAATTTCTCAAAAATAATTTCCGGTAATTAAGAATTATCGTTTTCATTTTCAACCCTAACCTTTCTTCTTTTTGACCAGCAAGGCAGGAGATGCAAATGGGCTAGAACTTTCCTATATCATCTTGGTTTTCAGAAGATGGGCCACTCATCTTTCTATTTCATCTTTTTGAGCTAGAGTATATCTATAAGGCTTCAATCTAAAAGATTGAGCACCAGGTATGAGAGGTATTGTATGAGAGTGAGACCGAGTTGGTGGTGTGCTAGTAGGCTCAGCAAACAATTTAGCGAATTGTTCTATCAACTATGAAACTTCAGGAGGCAAAGGTGGAGGTTCAGTACTAGGAACTAACTCATCAGGGTAAACTTGAACTAAGGCCCAAATATCACTAGATTTCTCCATAGCCGTGAGCTGATTAAGAGTGACCTCCTTTGCTGCTGTCAGATTCTCCTGAATACCTTGCAGCTTGACCTCCTTGCCCTGGTAGTCAAAACACAACCATTTCTCCTTCTACTGAACTTGCATTGGACTAAAGGATTCCAACCATTCCATGCCCAGTATTGCATCATAGGAGTCCAGAGACAAGATTTTGAAAGTAGTGGTGAAAAGAGTTCCCTGAACAGACCAGGAATAATTGACTATCTCATGAGAACATCTAACTGCAGCACCATCAGTAACTCTCACAGTCATAGAATGAGGTAAGGGTGTCCATGGTGTTAACTGAGAAGCAAAATGTTCATTGATAAAATTATGTGAGCTTCCAGAGTCCACCAGAATTATTGACTTGTAATTATGAATGGAAGCAGCTAACTTCAGAGTGTGTGGAGCACTGATGCCTTTGAGAGCATGTTCTGAGAGAGCCATTAATTCATCATCATCAGACTCAGAGCTAGACTCTAGATTAGAATCTTGGTCAGCAATCATGTGCCACACCTCTTCCACCAAATGTAGAGGGACTGTAGCTGCACACTTGTGTTGTGGGCCCCATTTGGCACCACACTTGAAGCATAAACCCAGAGCCTTCTTGTAAGCCATAAGTGATGAAAGCTTCTCATCTGCCTTGCCAGAAGAGTGAACATTCTTGTTAACAGATGAAGGAGTGGACTCGGTAGTGCCAGGTCTATGAGAAGGACTAGAAGCAGATTGCTCGAACTTCTGATAGCCTTTAGAATGATGTGAATTATCCAATTTCTTGAAGTCATGAGTTGGTTGCCCCAACAACAATTCCTCCTGTAAAATAGCAAGAGAGCTAGCAGTATCCAAGTCTTTTGGGCGTTGTAACAAAACAACAGACTTAATATCATCATGAAGACCATCAATGAATTTGTTCATGAGGAAAGCAGGGTTAACAAGGGGATCATGAGCAAGTAATTGATGCATCAATTCATCCAAAAGAGTGATATATTCAAGGACAGTGCTAGTTTGCTTAACATGAAAGAACTAACAAATGAAATGGTTAAGTTGATCTCTGTCAAAATGGGACACTACATTCTGACAGAGAACATCCCAAGGGACCTGACGCAGATTGAGCTCAATAGTCTGCATCCAAAAGGCTGCGGTACCCTTGAAATTAATGGTGGCCAATTTAACCCAATTATCAGGAGGAATATCATAGAGGTCAAAGTATGATTCACACTGCTTAATCCATAGTTTAGGATTAGAGCCAGAAAACTTGGGAAAATCAGTTTTTGGTAGGTTGAGGTTGAAGTTACGATGATTACAACAAGCATGATACTGATGTGAATCCAGACAGCGAGGTGAGGTTGGGGGTGTTGGGGGCTCACCTTTGATCGGAGGTGGTTTGAGGGTTGCACCGCCCCCAAACCAGACCTCCGGTGACTAGGATCAACGTCGTGGCCACATGGCCCCATCGTTGCCTTAGAACAGGACGCACCCAGATGAGCGGGCACCGACGATTTGAAGAAGACTGATCTGTGCTCCGGTGATGCTAGATGCGAGGTCAGAGACATGGATGAGGACTTGAGCTCATTGATTTGTTGACAGAGTGAGTCGACGCAGTCGAAGAGGTTGAAGACCTTGGTGTCGACTTGCAGACGCCAGCGCTCAAAGTCGGCCTTAGCCGCCTTGAGCTCCTTGATCGAGCTCTAAACATCAGTGATCTTGCGATTGATGTCGTGGATACCCTTGGATTGATCGTCGAGCTTGGTGAGGATAAGGGTGAGTTGATCTTCAACCTTCATCGTCACCTGGAGGCGGGTACGATGGTTGTGCGCTAGAGCTTCGATTGTCGACCCAATAGACCTTGAATCGGACCTATGAACTTGCGCAATCAACCCCGAAGTGGATCACGGAGCTCTGCCGACGGAGATTACAGTTGCGATCAAGGTGAAATGAATCAGAGGTAGCACAAACACAAATCCAAGGTGGAATAGGATGAGGATGATAGGATCAAAAGCGAATCCGATACCAAATGTAATAGTTCTAGGTAGACAAGGGATGGATCTGGGTAGCAGGAGTTTGATTAGAACAACGAGTAGCAACTAGGTAGGATGTAACAGTGGAATTGGTGGTCGCCAGTGATCTATCGAGCCGCAGCTCACCACCTATGCCAACGCCTACCAAGAAAAGTTCTAGCTGTTCTCTCCCCTTTCTGTTATACTAGAGCGTACAACTGATTACCAGCGGTTCACCGGACGCAACCAGGCTTGGACGACTTCAGGCTTTCCATTATGGACCGGATACCTTGGGGTTTGGCTTCTTGGGCCTCTTTGACTTGGGCTGTGGTTCAGGTGGCTTGATGCATACCATGACAACAAGATATGTAGTTCTGAAAAAATGATAAAAATAGGACATAGGACCTGATTGGGTGACCTGTGAGGCTAGCATCAACGCACGAGCATGGCTATTGCCTATTGGCCTCGTGGAGCCATGTAGGCTTGAATGTGGCATGAAGGAAAGAGAGCATGAGATGGTAGTTTCATAGTCTAACAGAGGTGCTGCAGAAGAACTTGTAGCTTGGTCAAAAAAAAGTAGAGGTTTGAGGAGAGAGAAGAATATGGATGAAAGAAAAGAGTGCTTTTGGTCCTGTTGGTGGACTAGGTGTACAGGTGAAGCACCAATTTTTTATTAGACGCATGTGTGCCGGTATTGTTACGGGCACATGGGGTGGGTGGGAGGCGCGCGGTGTCCTCATCGTCAGCCATGGTGGTGGACGAGGCGAGCGGCAGCGGGGAAGACGAGCTCAAGGCGTCTTCCTCTTGGTTAGGGGAGGGCGGTGGGCACACAGGAGGCACACGGGATGAGGCGGTCGGAGCGGCATGGCGGTATCCTATCCGCCGGCCGTGGGCAATGGTAGGGAAGACAGGCTTAGGGTTAGGGTTGGAGCTTTGAAGAAATATCCAATCTCCTCCGACCCTATGTTGACACTAGCTAACACCACTTGAATACTAGGTTGTCATCCCTAGCATGGTGCTAGAGCGTACTAAGGTATTTATAAACATAAGGGCTCTCTAGAAAATAATCTATTCTATCCGCAAGCGTACAGATAAAATACCTCATTGTAGCATTTCACCAGGATAAGTATTTCAGGGATCGTTATTTATAATTTTGCTTAAGAGAACGGCGAAAGCGAAAACAGGGGTAAAATCTATCAAGGCTTAGACTAGAGATAAACTTGCAAGAACATGATTACTACTGAGAAACTCGTCACACAGTCACTTGCTTTGGCAGGGGGTAAGCCATAATAATAAAGATAATGAAATATAAGCTCATGGGTAAATAACACAGCGATTAGAAATAGACTACTCCACATAAATGTAAGGTGACGTCGGACTAGCAAGAGAATGGATTCTAAGTATCTACTATTTACTAAGTCATAATCTACTCTAAGCATCTACAAGATCATATATAGCACAAAAGACTCTTCATTCATGTATAAGGAACATTGCTAAAGTAAATCAGAACATAGCAAGACTTACTCCGCAATACAAATTCTGCCTGTCCTATCAACGGAGGGTGGACTATATAAGAATCAACGAAGCTGTCACCATCGCGAACTACCACACGACCCGGCCAATAGGATACATTTGCAGGTAAATAACATCTAAGCACCACGCCTACATGTGATCTACCACTTAACTCCCACGTGAAAAGAGCTAAGCACTTTGCAAACTCATGCATGAACTCATCATCAATCATAACTATATCACTTATAGAACTAGAGCAAACTAGGAACATAATAAATAAAGACATAATGCAATTAGAATAAAGTCGTAGAGAAAGATATGAAATAATACCAATCTTTATTGACGAAGATCTGAAATCTAGAGCGCTAGGCCCTACTTCTCTAATTCTATCTAATCAATCCTATAAAACTTGAAAGAATTGGGAGTAGCTAAATCTAATTCTCTGCGGGAGAGAGTTTCTAAACCCTAAACTTGATGGCTTCCTCTGATAATGATTTCTCCTCCTCCCCTGGGGTGGAGAGGCCCTGCTTATATAGCCCCCTCAAATGATCGTGGGCCGTCGGATCAAACCGACATTAATCGCACGGTTTTCCTTGATCCTTTAGGTCGGTGGAGCATAATCCGCGAAGTTGACGCTGATTGGCCACGGGAGTAGGGTGGCCGCCCCAAACCCTAGGGCGGGCGCCCTGGGCTGGGCCCCGTTCGGCCTCCCGTTCGTTCATGTGTCTTCTGGAGTCTTCTAGATGATAGAAAATTAGCGCACATGTTAATATCTCTATGTAAACCCGATGTGTGGGCCTTCTCTCTGTATTTTCTGATAACCCCCTGCAGAAATAGACAAACACCAAAACTCGTGGAATTCTATCAGATAAAACCCTAATTCTAGATGTCTAGTGCATATTGATCCTTTTCCATGTTTAGTTGACCATTAAATTTGATACTTAAGGATCGTCAACACCCTAGAGGGATGGCCGGAGCGATGGGCAGTCCTACAGTGGTGGCGTTTGAGGGTGTAAGGTCCAAATGGCTAGAGGGGGTGAATAGCCTATTTAAAAATCTACAAGCTTCACTAAACAACCATGTTAGTATAAAAGATGGCTAAGCTAATTCTAGCACTAGCTCAACTACACTATGCAAGCCACCTATACAATTCTAGTGAAGCAAGGCTATGATCTCTAATACACACCAACAAGGCTAAGTCACTAAGCTACTTACTCCTATGTGATAAAGGCGACACTAAGCAAACTACACAAAGAATAGTACAAGAAAGTAAAGAGCAAGTGACTTGATTCTTATACCAATGATGTGGAGAAGCAATGCACTCGAAGAATCAGTCACAATGAGCAATCACAAGAGAAATCCTCGGTAAAGAGATGACACAAGATTTTTTACCGAGGTTCACTTGCTTCCCGGCAAGCTACTCCCTGTTTTGGCGATGCACCCACTTGATGGATCAAGAGCTAATCAACTATCAAGAGTTGAACCCTCAGCGGGTGCCGCACATCTACTCACAAGATGGGGATCCTCCAAGCCACGTGCTTCACTAGAGTAGCCAATTCGCGAACTCCCGCGGGGAAGGCTCAAGAACCCCTCTGAAAGGTCTTGATGGCTAGAGGGGGTGAATAGCCTTTTAAAATCTTCTACAAAGACAAGCTAAACAAGTTTATCAAAATAACAAATAGCGAGATGCGAGTTTTGCTTAACCTATCCAATTCACAATTCTAGTATAATGGCACTCAACCGCACAAGTCAAATCGAGAAGGTAACTACAACTACAACTAGCAAGCTACACAAAAGAGCTACTCTAGCAAAGCTAACTAGCTAGCAAAGATAACTAAGAAAGTAATGCGGAGTTGAGTTAGGAGAGTTTCACCGAGGGGCGAAGTATTGAGCCAACCAATATGATCAACAATGAATACCAAGATAACCGAACACCGGGATCAATCAATCACAATATGAAAGTGATGACACGAAGATTTATCCCGAGGTTCACGTGCTTGCCGGCACGCTAGTCCCCGTTGTGTCCCCCTTCACCACGTGGTTCGGTGGCTAATCGGTCTCACACCGAGCCTCTCAAAAGGCGCCACAAGAACCTACCAAATGGCAAAAGGTTGCAATAACACGAGCAATTTACTAATGTTGCCTTTGGTGCTTCACCGAGGTAGGCACAAACCCCTCACAATCACCGGAGGTGGCCAAGAACAATCACCAACTCTTGCCAACGCCTCCAAGCTGCTCTAAGCCGTCTAGGTGGCGGCAACAACCAAGAGAAACAAGAATCCCGCAGCAAATCAACAACAAAGTGCCAACTAGATGCAATCTCACAATGCAAATACACTTGGATCACTCAATCTCACTTCGAATATGCAAAGAAGCAAGAGAGATGAGTGGGAGGGGAGTTGCTTAGCTCAAAGTGCTCACAAGTATGTCAAATGTCCAAGAGAGAGAGCCTTGAGCCGTCCAACGAGTATTTATAGACGTACCCCTTCGAATATAGCCGTTACTCACTTGAAACAGCTGAAGTCGCGCTGACCGGACGCGCTGGTCAAACTGACCGGACGCGCTGATCGCACAACGGCTACTTTCACGAACCACCGACCGGACGCGCTGCACGCAACGACCGGACGCGCTGGGCTCGACCGGACGCGCTAGTCCCGTAACTGACCGGACACGCTGGTCAGGCCTAAGCAGCGCACAACGAAACAGCGATCGGACGCGCTGGAGAACTACCGGACGCCACAGTGCTCGCGTCCGGTTGGAGTCCAGTAAGCTCCCTCAACAACCGGACGCGTCCGGTCGGTCGTGACCGGATGCACTGCGCGTCCGATTAACAAACTGAAACTCGCGCAGACGCTGAACGCTGACCGGACGCGTCCGGTCAAACAGAGACCGCGTCCGGTCCAGCGTCCGGTCACCACTGTGACCTCTGTTCGCTTCCGTTCGATTTCCAACTTCCGGCGTAGTGGAAAATAGTCGTTTCAACTCCTCAAAAACACCTAAAAATAGTCGATTTCCGACTTCTGACTTCCGGAGAGAGGACCCCAAACCCTCTCTACCGCTCAAACTCCACCGCCTTCGCAAATCTGCTAACACAACCAAGTGATCACGTCATGTGCGAGTGTGTTAGCATTTTCACAATCATTTTTTGAGGCATTATTAGTTCTATCCAAATGCATATGATTATGAAATGCACACCTTGAGGCACTTAGGAGTTCAATAGCCACGTCATTCCCCTCTTTATAGTACAGCTATCTATCCTATAATGTAACCACACCCACTAGGTGTCTTGGTTACTAAAACACAACCCTTAAGCATATACCTTTGCCTTGATCACGTAGGGTTGCGTCTAAATCCAAGTGTGGCCATCATGATCACCATGTCCATCTTGCCACCAACCTTGGAATGTACTAATCCTCATATGCTACATACAACTTAGGCATAGGATTAGTACTTAGGCATTGTCACTAATTACCAACACCAAACATAGAGCTTTCACCCTCACAATCAACTTGGTGAGGCTCGAAACAATCTCCAAGGTCAAGCTCAACACCACCGCTGCTCCAAGCCATCTAGGGTGTCGAGAAACACCCAAGAGTAACAAGCAATCCACAGCAAACACGAAGATCAAGTGCCACTAGATGCAACTCTCAATGCAATGCACTTGAATCTCACTCAATCTCTCTAGAGTATGCAACCAAGCAAGGAGATGAGTGGAGGGAGTGTTCTCTAGCTCAAAGTGTGCCTCAATATCTCAAATGTGCAAGAGAGAACCTCCAAGGGCTGACCACCTCTTATTTATAACGTTTCACTCAAGAGCTAGCCGTTATCAACTTCATTGGACAATTTTCAGGGGCTGCACAGTAGCGTTCGTCGCTCCTACGCGTGCCACGTGTCCCAGTGACCGAAAACCAACGGTCGAAAACTCACGCGTCAGACGCGTACGTCGTGGCAGAGTCCAGCGTCTGTCACGATGACAGACGTGGTCCAGAGAGTCCATTTTCGCCGAACGCTCGACGGACGCATCTGTTGACTCAACGACAGATGTAGTCCAGCGTTTGTCACAGCCACCGCGTGCTCGCCTTCGCTGCTCGCGCCAACACGCGACAGACGCGTCTATCATGACTGATAGATGCCACCTCGCCACCATCAGACGCGGTCCAGTGGCCACATTATCACGCCGGAGCGTCAGACGCGTCCGGTGCCTGGCCGATGGATGCGTCTGTCGCGTAGAACCGCGACGCGCCCACGCGACAGACGCGGCAACAGTGCCATGCACGGCGTCTGTCGCGGTCACGTCCCCTCGTCTGTCGCACCCGTGCGCATAGGCTGAGCTAGAGTTTGGCGTCAGACGCTGCACCCCGCGTCTGTCGCCAGCAAGCCGAGCGTCTATCGCTCATTTCTTCGTGATGCTTTGTCAAAAACTCATTCCGCTTGATCTGCCCTTTCACTTATGAGCTACTCTCCATATGTGTATCACTAAAGCACATGTTTTAGCTCATAAAACACTTCCATGCTTTCACCACTTTTTCAACCTCCGGTGCAATGGAAAATAGACATTTCATTTCCCCAAAAACGCCTGAACCCCTCACTACCGCTCAAACACCGCCACCTTCGCAAATGTGCCAACACCATCATGTGTAAAACACCATGTGCATATGTGCTAGCATTTTCACAATCATTTTTCATGGCGTTATGTTAGCTCTCTACTAGATCCTAATGCATATGCTCAAGATGATGACCTAGTATCACTTGATTCACGAGCTAACCGTGATTGACCCTCTTGATAGTCGGCTATCAATCCTAAACCCGGTCAATCACTTCTCTACTTATTTTAGACCGGCAAAAGCAAACCCTATGATTATACATTTGCCTTGATCACTTTGTTCCATGTCCATCTCCTCATGCTTGATCACCATGACCATCATTTCATGTCCATGCACCATCTCTATGTGATCTTATGGCCACCACTCCATGCCACATGCACCTTCATCACATGTGTTGCTTATGCCTAACTTAAACCACTTAACACATGGCATTAGCAACTTGGTGTCATTAATTACCAAAACCAAACTTGGGCTTTCAGAGGGCGGCGAGGTGCGGCGACGGTGGTACCACCGGCTAAGTGGCGAATGACAACTGATGGACAGGGTCAGCGACGGGGGTGGGGGCGACCGAGCGTAGTGTTAGTGAAGGGCAAGGTCAGCGGCGGGGGCGACCGAGCATAGCGTTAGTGAAGGGCGAGGCCGCTGTAACACCCTAGGTGTTTATCACTAGTTAAGTAAGGGTTTTTGAGTTCAAACATGACATGTGAAGTGGTAATGAAGATATTGAAGCCAAGTCTATGGAATAGAGTCCCAACTTAAACTTGAATATTGCACCATTGCTTTACATATAGGCCATTTTCAAGATATATGCTTGGATGGTGTTATTGCAATATCTTCGTGTTTCTCACCTTGGTACCTATCTATATTGATCCCTGAAAAAGTTTCTTGAAGTTTAGAATAAAAAAGTCACATAAAAGGATAAGTCATATCCTTCTTGGAATGGCGTGATTAAGTGAATGGAATTATAGATCATCAACCAAACCTTATAAACTTTTCCTATTGACTCTAGATGAACTATACAACAAAAGTCATGAAGGCATATTGAGCAAATGCCAAGAAAATGCCCTAATTGGCCTAAAACCCTAGTTTAGGCTTTATCAAGTTGCTACTTTGACCAAAGTGAAAGTTTAACTTCTGTACCAGTTATGAGGTTTGAACTTAAACAAAAGTTGTAGTTAATCTTGTGTAGAACAAACTTTGTTTAATGGTCAAGAGCTAGTTTGACCTCTAACCTAGTCAAATAGCGCTCAAAAGGAGGAATCAGCTGCTGTTACAGAGTCCAAGAATTTGGCTAAGTCATAACTGGTGTTTTAGTTCATGTGCCTTACTTTGGAGCCTTATATCTCACAACCCAAGCCGATCTAGACTTTGAGCCTTAAATGAAAGTTGTAGTTCAATTCGTGCTCTGCAAATAATGTTTTTGGTCCGAGGGTTGGATTTGCTTGGAAATAAGTCAAACCATGGCCCAAAGTTTGAATTTGTTGCAGTTGTTTCAGACTTAGAAATATTCCAAGTCCGGGAATTCTAGCACCAATACCGGTTGGCATGCCGCGTTCTCATGTTTTTGTCAAGCAACTTGATTTGATCTGAAAATAGTAGCTGGAGCTAACCCTATGGAGAAGGTCTAGCAAAAAGTTGCATTAAGTTTGACTAAGTTTTGGCCGTGAATTTTAGGTCAAAGATGGGCAAGCTTAATCGGATTCAAGTTGCTGACACTGTCACTTTGGAGCATAATTACTCGCTAATCCATAGCTCTAATGGTCGTGGTCCCTTAATGAAATTTGTAGAGCATCAAGGGTACAACAAACTTCATTTTGGGCCCATGGACTAAGTTGGCCTAGAAGCGGCCCAAATGGCGTCCCACCTTGGCCACCTCGCTGCACGCCACGTGCTTGATGATTTGCCTCCATGGAGACCATGCAAGGCAGACGCGCGTCCTCCTCCTTGCCACGCGCCCCAGCTCCTCCAGAGCGGATGCCGAGCTCCTCCACGCCTCCCTGACCTCACTCTCCCCCTCAGGCGCTCACTTTCGCTTTCCCTCTAGCGCTCGTGCTACCGCGACCACGCTCACCATTGTCGGCCGAGCTGAGCACCACGACCGCTGCCCTCGCTCGTCCTCTGGACCTCCTCCGTCCCAACCGCCACCACCAGAAGCTTCTCCACCCTCTCACGAGTCTAATGCACCACTTCCCTGCCTCCCTCGTCGCCGGAGCGTCGCTGCAGCTTGCCATGGCCGACAGGCCACGGACTGCCATCATGGTCGCACCACCGAGGGCCGCCTCGGGCCCAGCCGAGTTGTCCCCTAGACGCGCGCGGACGTGGTGAGGCTCCCCATCCACTTCCCCGTCACCGCCGGCCCTACTCTGAGCCCCAGCGCCGCCGTCCGCCATTGCCTTCGTGGCTGCGGCCCCCGAACCACCGTGCTTACATGGCCAGGTGGCCGGCCACCTCCGGCCGAGCCGTGACTACCCACGGGAGCGCGCAGGTCCCCTGTTGCTCCGCCGCCACCCCATCATCACCGACGAGCCCCCTATGACCGAAACCGACGACCTCCAACGCCTCCTCTGTATTGATTCGCGACCAGGGACCTCGAGTCAGAATTTGAGAAAAGGCAGGGGCCTAACTGCAATGTCATAGACTCATATGAATAGTACCATAAGGACTGATTTGTGGTAGTTTTTGCTGATTTTTGAAAATTCATAGTAAATCATATAAAATTTGTAAAATAGTAAATGAGAACTTTTTGGAATCCTTGTGAAATTATTTATGCAGCAGATCTATTATATATCATGTTTTAGTTTAATATTTTAGCTGCAAAAATAGATTTATGCAACTAGGTTTTCAATGCTAGTTGTATTTGTCATTTTCATAACTGCAAATTTAGGGCTCCAAATGAAGTGAAATTTTTGTGCCATGCTACTCATGTGGTGTTTGATGTGTGGTAAAAATTTCATGAATTTTGGGTGCTTTATGGGTGGGTTATTAGTGTATCTTGCTCTCACATGATTTATTGTAATAGTCATTTGTCTTTTTCATAGAGGTTGACATACAGGTCCAAATGGATTGAAATTTTGACAGTAGGCTATTGGGAGCATATTTAGGCCACTGTAATTTTGGTAGAATTTATTGTATACTTTTGCTATGTGTTCATAATTCCACCTAATTATCTAAATAAATTAAGAAAATGCATTAAAAGAATTTATTTAGAAATGGACACTATATTTTCTGGTGTTCATTAGTCATATGTGACATGTTGGTAAAGTTGGTTTTGTCCAATTATATGCTTGCATCATAAGTTAATAATTATTTCTTGCAAATGAGGTTTCTAGACAGATCTGGGAACTTAGCAAAGTTCTTCATGATAATGTACTTTGTTGTAAACCTTGTTTATACAAAAGTTGTAGATAATTTATTTATGTAGCTGCTGTTAAAATTTGGTGGCATTTAGCCATGTGGTTTAGGAGTTATAGCTGTTTAAAGTTAGGTTACAGAATTGCTTGCTCTCTGTTTGTCAGGAACAGATTCTGGAACTTTGTAATTTTGACTTATTTAACTTATGAATCATGCTGTGATGATATTATATGAAATGTAGAGAATTTTATATGCTTTCCATAATGTCTTCTTGCAAGTCATTTGGATTTATAAAACTCTAGATATGATTAATTTATGAAGCTACTGTTTGCAAGTCCAGAAATTGGCATATTCCAGTTATCGTTGTTGCTTCATCTTGACTTGCTTTGCATGTTGCTAAGTGTGATTCATGTACTTGGTGATGAAGTTAGTACATATGAGACTTTGTAAATCTTGTGTCATGCTTGGTATTGCTTTCCTTGCTATCTTAGCATGATAGGTGGTGTAATGTTTCTTTAAGCAATGTGAAGTGCTTATGTGTATTTAGCGTAACCTTATACTTGCCTTGATTAGTGTGTAATGCATCATCTATTGCATTCCCATGTATTCATATGCCTACATCTTGCATCTCATCTAGGTACGCTAGATGTACCACGTGAAGGACAGGATGTGGAGCTAACCGAAGATGGTGTTGGTGGATCTATCCTGAAGATGGAAGGATCGGACAAGTGCTATGATGGGAGATGCTCGCCAAGCGTGGGTCATCTAACAAACACTGACTAGTGTTGGATCCTAGGCAAGCCCCAGAGCATTATAAGCCTCCTACTTTTAAAGCAATTAATTATATATGTTATATATGTATTGTTGCATTAAGTGGTAGGAGTTGATTGGAACCCCCTTGCTGTATTATATCATTCCTTGTCCAGAGATATGAATCCATAAATCCTATGTAGACAGGATCGACTCTATGCTTAGCCCTACTTAATTAGAACGGTAATGTCAGGTGATCTCCTATCACCTATAAGATAGAAAGTATTGAGTCACAGTTGGCTATATTTGCTATCGTGGAAAAGAACCAAGTGTTAATAATGAACTTAGACCGAGCGGGATGTCGATAGTGAAGCAACAAGGCATGGAGGTCTTAGGTGTGGAACTATCCTCGTCTGTGTCGATTAAGGACCGAGACCTGGAGCCTTCTATGTCATTTTGAACGCATGTGTGAAATTTAGCTGGCTGGCCTGAGGTTGCTGACCGCGAAGCCTAGTAGCTCAACTCAGGCTGCGAAGTCGAAAAGTGGAAGTCACCTTAGAAGGGAGCCAGGGGGTCCAAGGGCAGGTGAGTTAAAAGTCCTGAGCATCCTGGCCACTGGTATCCCCGAGAACGCGGCACTGTTCGGGCCCACCCTGAGTTGTACCAAAGGTTATATACGGCTACCTTTAGCGGGGTTTGCCGGGTGAGTGTCAGGAATACCCCCTCAGCTGAGTTGGAATCGATTCAAGTCGTCGTCTCTCCCGGATAGTGAGAAACTTGACTGGTTATCTCCAGCGTAGATACACTAATTATAATGATGGTTCGGAATTGATGATGATGATGATGATGGCCTTATTATACCTGCTATGGTTAATATTGTTTGCTCCTAATAAAGTGAATGCTATAGTATAGGTGTTAATCTAGATGACAAGTTAATAATGATTAACTGGATGTTTAAAGCGATAATGATTACTTATCTGTACTTAAGCTTTTATGCAAATGTGTCAAGCTAGCCCCACTTATATAAAGCCTTGCATACTCCTTGGTGTCACTTTATTTCTGGTTTTTGACGGGTAAGTCTAGCTGAGTACATTCTCGTACTCAGGGTTTTATTCCAACTTGTTGCAGGTTGTGATGTATCATGGCTACCGCAAGAATTGGATGACTCCTGCCGTAGTGGCGGAGTGTGATCACGGGCATGATCCTTCTGAGTTATCTTGTCTCTAATGCTTTTGTTGGAAGTCGACCTTGGTACTGGCATGTATTTGAAATAAGAGTACTGTTAGTTTCAAATTACTTTGCTTCAGCTACTTTTCAACTGAAGTTGTAATAACTATGTTGAACTCTGTTGTATATTGAATTACTTGTGAAATGGATGTAACATGTGACTTGTTATGTTGAATCACTACGATCTTGGCTTGTATGTTGGTTGGTTTGAAATCCCTCGTGATTTTATTAGACTACCGGAGTTATATGGGCTCAAGTGTGAGAATTTGATCACTTCGGTGATTGTTTTTGTACTTGTGCTCTTATAATTTGGACGGTTCCGTGATAGCCGCGATGGGGGGAGGTGGACGGTGAGGTCCTGACGACCTAGGTGGCAGGGGAAGCGGCGAGGAAAGGGGAAGATGGCTAGAGGAGGAAGACGATGTGTGCTCTACTATCTCAACTAACACGCGCGCGTCAAGGGGTCGGGTGAAGCAACACTCCTACTTTTGCTGCATTGGGACAATAGCTGTTCCACATGTTCAAAGCCTATATGACAATAACTTTTTGCTCAAGGTCCTAGATATGGTCTACGTTGGGGCTGCTCTGAGGCAAAGATAGAGAGGGGTAGACGGGTGGCGGTGTTCTCTCGAGGATTCTCAACTTCTTATTTTTCCTGGTAGCGTAGTTACGTTTGTGTACCTAAAATTCAACATCATCGGTTGGCTTGTGCAGTGGACGTTTTGTTGACAATGCTAAGGCATGTTCCGATCCCTAAAGCTACGTAGTCTCCAATCAGAGCTAAAAAATAGTCTAAATTAGTTAGAGTTTAATTAGCTAGTTAGCTAACAACTAATTAAAAATTTAGTTAAAAATTAATCCACCTATTAGCCCTCCTATTTGGATGCGTTAAAAAAATTTAGTAACTAACAATTGGCCAATATCTAAATAGGTCTTAAATTTCAGTCGCGCAAGACTGACCATTTTGCACATTCCATACTAGAATTGAAAACTCATAATGATTTCTATTTTTGGTATTTTTCTCCCAACATATAACTCATAATTATGATTTCTATCTTTCAGCATTTTTTCTAACGTAGGAACATGTCATGCATAGAAAGATGTGTTCGACATTACCAGTGTGCAGTGGCGAAGTTGGAGCAAATTGAATTAAGGACGGTGCATAAACATATGTCTAGGAGTGCAAATTGAATTAAGGAGGGTGCATAAACATATGTCTAGGAGTGCATATATGGTAGAATTTTAGCTAAAATTATTGTTTTTTCATTTTGAGAGGGGTGCATTTGCACCCCTGGCTATAACATAGCTTCTCCCTGCTAGTGTGTTGATCAAACGCCGCCGTGATTCCCCGTCGCCGTCCTCGGCCAACGATGTTGTCATCATTATTGTCCATACCACCCACCGCCCTTCACCACTCCATCTCATTCCTTCACTAATCGAGAGGAGGTTGCTCGCCCCTGCCATCGCCGCCATCCGCAACCAAATGTTGCCTCCGCTACCACCAGCCCTCATCACAACATTCTTTCACTCCCTCTTATGGTGATGCCTCCTGCCACCTACATCGCCCAACTAGGCTTTTCCACCATCCCTTTGGTCAACACATTTACTATGCTCCATCACCGGTCCACCGACCTCCAAAAGATCTCTTTATAGTTGCAAATATAGCAACCCTAACCTAAAAGTGTGAACCTTGAAACCCTAATCGTTTATCTTGCTTGGCCGCTTGGGTCACCAGATCTCTCGCTTAAGGTCATCAGATCTACTTGAATTGTTGGAGGAGACCTTGGCAGCCTTGAATTTGAGAGGAAGAGATGAGAAAGACAGAGAATGAAAGGAATACGAGATGGACATGTCCATGTATATCCATCTAAACTAGCATAGTTCGTGGTGGTAGCATGAACCACTGTTAATGGAACTTGTGCTGTAAATCTCTATACTATTTATGTGTTGAACTTGTGTGAACTATGTACTCCCTTTTTATATGCAGTGGTCGACTACATTTTTGTCAATTATGTTAAATCAAGTATGGTTAATAATTGACAACTTGATTTAATATTATTAATTGAAGGGTCCTCGCATTATCAATCTACATCTTTATGCTTATGATGGTAGCCATTCACCATGCCCATACATATCATGAAGTAATAAGCAATCACCCAATTATACTACACCAATGGAAAAAACGAAGCTTGTTAAGCACGTTATAAATTTGGAGGAAAATCAAACCATATTGAAAATACCACAAGTACTTTTGCCACAAAATGATTTATAGAGGGGAGAGACAAAGTCAAATCGGCATATAGCCATATAGGGGGTTTCTGCAATTTTTCCCGAATCTGGGCCGAATTTTAGGACATTTCTGTAGCCCGCCGCCCGGGACAAAATGAGCAGTACTTTTGCCACGCCTTGTCAGTCCAGCCTGTAGCCCGCCGCCATTGTTAACTGGCTCTATTTCGTTAACCCAGCCCAGCCCTTCCAAGCCCATACAGCACTCCCGAGTCCCCGTCCAGGCTCGAGCGGTCGAGCCGCTCTCTGCTCCTGCGCCCTGCGGCCTTGCTTCTTGCCGGCTTTCGGGCAGACGAGAAGAGCAGCCGCATGATGAAGCAGGTAACTACTTTGCTGGCAGTCGGCACCGTGTAACCCTAGGAGGCGAGGGGGCAGACGGGCCAGCGCCGCGCCCCGCGCGCGGGCAATGAGGGAATACTGTGATTGCGCCGCTGCCGGTGGCTGAGCAGGCAGCTTTGGTAATCACCTTTCTACCCTTTTCGCCGTTTCATCTAATTGATTATCTTTGGTTGGGGGTTGGGGGGTTTGGGGTTTCGCAATAGGACATAATGAAAATGGAAGCCTTGTGATCGCACTGTGTGATGTTGATTTCAACTAAGTCGTGTACTTGTGTTGCAGTTATGCGTGATTCTGGACTTGTTGCATCGGTCACCGATATTGTGAATCTATTGTTCAATACAATGAACTTTGTGCCTGCAGCTGAGCTGTGTCTGTGTGTACCCCGAGGTGACATTTAACTAATTCACTAGTTGTATCTTATGTCAAGGGCGTAGGACTACCAAGGGAATATGATACTGGATTAGGTTGCGCTGGATGCTTTATTTTTGTTTGGGGCAGTGTAAACCCAGATCCACCTGATTAACTTAAGGATGAAGTTGGTCATGGCTTGCTAGGTTTGTCTTTTTCTTTGCAAGTTAGTGGCCTCACAAGTCTGATTCGCCAGATTGTGTGTATAGTGGGCATGTATTCTAAGCAACCGAATAACTAGAGCAAAATGTTGTGTCAATTGTTTGACTTCGTTACTAACGAAGAAGGAGCTTGCTAGGAAGTTCCGTTAGCCATTAGTACCCACACAGCTCTGTATATACTAGAAGTTGAGGACGGAACATAGCAGTTCTGGCTATGCAAATGTATTCCATTGCAACTTATTCATCTGGCACTGGAATACATGGCAGCAAGGCACACTCCACACACAATGAAGCACGAATTGCTCAAAGCTGTTTCCACAGGCGATGCAGGCCTATTAGAACAAGTTCTAGGCTTACAGTCTTCAGCAACAGTTGAGGAGGGAGAAGAGAGCTGCCTCAAAGGCATCACGGCAGAGGGAAGCTCGGCGCTCCACATTGCAGCCAGCTGTGGGTACCTGGAGCTCGTCAAGATGGTCTGTGCTCAGGACATCTCGCTTATCAAGGCAAGGAATAATCTGTGTGATACACCTCTGATCTGTGCTGCGAGGGCTGGGCATGTTGATGTAGCCAATTACCTCATAGAGTGTGCTATAGATGAGCAAGAAGATTTGAGGGCGAGGAATTTGGATGGGGCGACCGCAATGCATGAGGCAGTCAGGAATGGCCATGTGCTTATCTTGCAGAGACTCATGTCGAAGGATAGTGGGCTGGCTGCAGTAGAAGATGAGAGGTGTGTGTCTCCACTTTACTTGGCAGTTGCGTCCAATCGGGCAGACATGGTCAAAGTCTTGATTGGAGAATCTTCGAACAGTGTGACACGGGTGAGCTACTCTGGGCCAGATGGACAAACTGCATTGCATGCTGCGGTCTACATCAGCAGAGGTAACTTGAATTCTTACAGTTCTGTTGGAGCCATGAACTTTGTACACTTAAAAAGTAGTGTAGCATTTTCTCATAAATAAATTCCTGTAAGAATTTAAACCAAATTTCTATCTATAAGTCATCTCTCTCTTTTTTAAATCGAAGTATCTTCTTGTGGTTGGATCTCTATTAGAACTAACTGGTTATTTAACTGGATGTGATCTACTGAATAAAAGTATGACTTATTGTTGACAAAAGGTAAGCCCACTGACCCACAAAAAAAAAAAGATACGCCTGCTTACAGGACAATCTCAAATTGGAAAAACGTACTTATCTAGTGCAGAATGAAAGTGAAGAAAAAGTGAATGCAAATGTCTCCATTGGGAAGAGAAAGTGGGCTCTACTAAGCACTAAGTGGCCTTAGTTGTAGTCCAATGTACGGGGGTTTTCCCTTTATTTTTTCTGTGAGAAAAGATAACATGGAAATAAAATGAAATACAAAAAAGAAAAGGAAAGGAAAAGAGAAAGCAAACTGGCATTTTGGACCGAGCAGCACAGTCTGGTCCACCTTGGTGTCTCCATTGATCCCTCATTTGTGTTCCTTGACGTGATCACTGAGGTGGATTTTCCGGGACTGAACGACCATTTTCACTGGGCCTTCCCGCTTAGGCATACACATTGAGTTCCCTTGTTGCCTTAGTCAGTTTAAATTTTTGCCTAATTGTGCAATTTGCTACTTCTTTTAGAGGTGGGGATGATTGCATGACTGTGATGCTGTGAGAGGCACTTTATTGCTCAATGGTGATAGCATCTTACTGATGATTAGTGTGAATGTGTGATAGTATCAATCCAAAGGTTTCAGGGTGTTCATTCTTTTGCTGATGAAGAATTATATTACTTCCTTTAGCACATTACTTGTGCAGGACTCCAATTATAATCATCATATAGTTTGCAGCTGTTGTTAAATATTTAAATTGATTGTATGGTAATATAGCTTTGTTGTTAGCCTTTAATTGTTAGTCTAAAACCTTAAAATTGTCTAATTGGAACTTTCAAACTATTATGAGATCTAAGATAGCCAATAGCTCAATATGACCGTGGAAGGCTACCTAGAGTAGTAACCTGTATCTGAGAGCAAAACTTAATAAAACTAATCATGTTGAAGCTATTCTCTGTTTTATATTTTCCGTGCTTAATGTAACCTCCGCCTCTGTGTTCTCCTGTGATTACGATATTTGATAATATTTTTTTAGGTTGTTTATTTATTTAATTAATTTAAATAATGTAACAAATCAATGGCTCAAATTGTTTTGAGCTATTACCGCCTAGTAGGTAACTGGTGTACTGTAGCATTATGTCTGACATTACATTCATCCCTACTTTACCAGCAGTCCAAGTTGTACAAATTTCTTTGGTATTAGGTCCCAATATTAGAGCCCATGAGAAGTCCTCAACATTGTGTTTATAGCAACTAGCAAAATCTATGTGTTGTAGTTAGGGCCACTTTGGACTCTTTACATTGAAGATGCCTTATATAGATATGTGTTGCATGGATTAGTTCATCATCTTGGTTCTCATTTTGATGAGTATTTTGATTTTGTCAAATGTTAATTCTGTCTTCTTTCTGTTTCTAGAAATAGGTGAGTCCCTGCAATGTTGGGATCCAACACTTGCCAGAGTGGTCGATGATTATGGAAGAACTGCCCTTCACTATGCAACATTAGCTAAAAACATTGGACAAGTGAAACATTTATTGGCAAACAGCTCTCTTGCGTACATTCCAGATAAAGAGGGTCTATATCCTGTGCACATTGCCTCAATAGTGGGCAACGTTAATATTATCTGCAAGTTGATGGAAATTTGCCTGAACTATGATGAGTTGCTTGACAACAAACGCAGAAATATTCTACATTGCGCCGTTGAACATGGCAGGATTCAGGTGGTGTGGCACATCTGCAGAAATCCAAAGTCTGCGAGGATGATGAATGCGAGGGATGGTGAAGGAAACACACCACTACATCTGGCTGTAAAGAAGGGGCACACACTGATCTTCTCCTTACTTATGATGGATACTATGGTGAATCTTGACATTATGAACAATGAGGGATTGACACCTCTAGATGTTGCCTTCAGTACGATACACAGTGATTATACTTTTTCATCGGTAAGTTACCATTGTGTGCATTCCGCTCTTCCAAAATTTGATTTGTTTTCTTACTCTCTTTGTTTCCCTTTTCATAACCAGTTCACAAACACTTCCATCATCACATGCTTAACCCTCTGTGAAGCTTCCGGCAGCCCATGCCATCAGGCTAGAAACTTGACAGATAAGTGGTGCTTGGAAGAAAAGAAGGAATCAAGCAGTTTTGCTAATGTGTCCCAGAGCATTTTATACATCTCTATATTCATTGTAGTTGGTTCACTCACTGCTGCTTTTACTCCACCTGGTGGCTATATTGCAGTAGGCAAGGATGCCAATAAGCCAGTATTTGGAGGAAGAACTGGCTTCTGGATATTCATAGTTGCAAACAGCATGTCGTTCTATCTATCTACAACAGCGATATTTCTGTTTGTGTTTGCCAGACTGACAAGGCACCGCCGTTTTTACCTCATTTTGTCTGGTGCACTGGTTTTTGGAGCAGTTCTGTCCATGGTCGTCGCATTTGCAACGGTAGTTGGGCTGACACTGGACCCTGCAAACAGCTGGGACGAGTATATTCTCATTTGGTTAGTGTCAAATTTAGCATTTCCCATAAGTCTGCGGGTTGCAATGCAGTTATGGACGAGCAAACACCGGTGGCAGGACATATCTAAAGTAGTTGCCCAAGCTATCCTTGTTGTTTATGTGATCCGCGCTTCCATCATTGGCATGCAATCCCTGGTTAAAAGCGTACTCATTGGCAGACATGAACCCTGCAGCTGGCCATGGTGTGCAATCCAAGGTGATGCAGCTTTCTTGTACCCTACATGAGGTTTGTGAAATCTCTCTGCAGATTCTGAAATTGCTCTGTACCAACTTAGGCATTTTGCTTTTCTTAGCTAGAGTTATTCCGTGTCGTAGTAAGATCTGTTCAGTAACATCAGCTGCAGCCCTGTTCGTTTCGCTGAACTTTGGCGGCTGCTGATGCTAATTTGTTGTGAGAGGAAAACACTGTTCTTTCGCTGAAAAACAGGACCTCGAACTGTCAGACACCTTGGAAGGCTGTACTATAGTTGACAGTGTTAGTTCTTTGTAACAGTTTTTGTTTTAGTGATTGTATATTAATTAAAACTGCCTAACAGCGTAATGAATGCAAGGTTGCTGTTTTCTGTGCAGCAAGATTGTTATCATGTTTGATGATCTGTGCATACACAGGATACAGGATCTCTGAGTAAGGTGATAAATCGATGGAGCCACGTAAAAGAAACAAACGACAAAGATCACCGTATCCCGTTCTTGTAGATTTTTACAACCATTTAGGAGTAGATTATTATTAGCTCAAAAACAGAACCTCTTCTAATCTATGTACACGCTGTAGAGTCCTGTCCCGAGTTGTCTGTCAACAGAAGCGCCTAACAAAATTTTACACGACACGAAACCGTCACAGGACGCACGCAGTTTCAGTTCATCATCATCAGCAAGCTTCATTCGCAGCCTCTCAATATCTCGGCGAGCCCCTTCCGCTGCTCGTCCGTGAGGTTCTCAGGGAACACGACGTCGAACTTTACCATGAGGTCCCCGTGCGCGCCTCTGTCCCCGCCGGCGACGGGCATGCCGCGGCCCTTGACGACCTTCACGTAGCCGGGGCAGATGACCTCGTCCCGGAACGCGTACCTGAACCTGTCGCCGCCGAGCAGCCTGAACGAGAGCTGCCACCCGGTGAGCGCGCTGACCAGCGGCACCCGGGCCCTGAGCACCAGGTCGTCGCCGAGCCGCTTGAACCGCTTGTGCTTCTTCTCGGAGATGACGAACACGGCGTCGCCCGTGAGGCAGCCCGGCCGCTCGTCGCCCGCGCCCTCCAGCGTCACCGTCGCGCCTTTCCTCATCCCGGGCTTCACCCGGACGGTCCGCGTCACCTCCTTCTTGGTGATCAGTCTGTCATCAGTCAGGACAGGAAATGTACGAGGTTGAGTGTGATCCATATGAGCAGGGTAAGTGGTCAGTCCAATCAGCAGCACAAGGCAGGCAGAACTGCACAGGCAGGGAAGTGCAGGGTCAGTGTCTGTAGCTTGTCCCTGCTCGATCGGCCAGCGTCCTCACATGCAATGCAAGCAGAGGCAGCAAGGATTACTTTACACACCACCTATAATGCCCAAAAGGACCACTTGTGATACGTGGTAGTCTCCGAAAGCAAGGCATTCTAACAAATATTAGCTTTCAGAAATAGACCACTCAAGGTAAAGCTGTGGGACACTGGTTCCCCGTTCCCAGCTTCAGAACGTTGCTCATCTTGAATTGCTATGTACTCCCTCTGTCTCAGTTTATTTGTTGTTTCTAGTTTTCGTGCCATAAGTTTAACTCGATTTATAGAAAATACGTGTAACATTTTTTATCTCCAAATAAATGTATTAAAAAACTAGATTCGAAGATCTTTCCAATGATACTAATTATATACTATAAATATTAATATTTTTTAATATGTATTTTATTAAAGTTGTTTCTCGAGAAGTGAGAACGATATATATTTTAGGACGCAGGGAGTATTACGTTGGACATAGCCTTCCAACTACAGGGTAGATGCATAATTTTCACATGGCAGGAGCCGGACAGCAAAGGACGCTCGAGTATAGATTTATTAAGCGACTGATACTGCAGAGCATGTTAAGAGTCTGTTGGGTTAGAGGTGTTAAAGTTTAACAAACACTTTAGCACTTTCGTCTTATTTGATAAAAAGTTTTCAATTTTGGACTAATTAGGCTTAATAGATTCGTCTTGTAAATTACTCCTAATCTGTACCGACATACATGCAATTAATCTACATTTAGAACTTCATGTATTTACCGTAACATTGATATAATGAGAGTTAAACTAAATGATTCAGAAACCAGACAGGGCCTAATATTTTGACGGCAAATGCGGCTTCTGACTAGCTACCTGCTAGTGAAACTAACCCAACCTGAAAAACAGTACTCCGTACGGATGTACAACTTCAGTGTCGAATCTCCCTTAACGTGGAGAGCTTGTTAAGATTTTATTGCATTAAACACACCGCATGACTCGGGCCCTGTTTAGTTTCTCCTAAAAACTTTACAACATATCTTATCGAATGTTTGACACATGCATGGAGCATTAAATATAGATAAAAAAATAACTAATTACATAGTTTGTATGTATTTTATGAGACGAATCTTTTAAGCCTAATTAGTCTATGATTGGATATTAATTGCTATAGTTACATATGTGCTATAGTACCTCGAAAACTTTACATCCTCTGAACTAAACACGCCATTGGCATAAAGTGGATTTGGTGTCACAGTAACAGCTCTCCTTAAGTAGCCAGTTTGTCTGAATCTTTCAAAATACAAGCTTTTTTTTCCTTCTGCAAAGAGAAATACATGCATTTTCTCTAGCACATGTTACACTGTACGGTGAATATTATTTTAGTCAAACAGAAAAGGAAAATAAGGGCACTTCCAATGCAGAAACTGTCATAGTTTCTATGCACATTAATTGTATTACCATCTACGTGTTTTGTTGATATGGCAAGATAGTTATTAAAGAGAGCAAAAATCATGAAAACGGGGTCTAAGTTAGAAACCATATCTACACGAGAACCAAGACATAAAGGGATGTGATTGGTAGAAAATAGAGAGAATGTACGTAATTGGATAAAAAATTATTCTGTAGAAACTATCTATTAGAACCATTGTTTCTATATATAGTGTCTATGAAAATTAATAGATATAGAAATTACATGTAGTTTTTAGCATTGGGACTACCCTAACATTAGCAGAATGGGTATTTGCTAAAACACATAGTGATTCAAAATGTTGCTTTCTAATGCTATGTATTTTGCGGAGTGCTCTCGGAGAAAGAAGTTTCAGGAGATATTGCGGTGGCTAGCATCATGGTATATATAGCTCGAAGATCGTTCAGACTTGAGAAATGGACATTTATGCTATCCTCTTCTCAGACAACTTCGATTCATTATGCACAGCTCAGCTTTCTTTTTTTTTATCGCTACATCGATAATGCTGGCATACGAGCGTCCGTCCAGGCTCCGTCCGGACGGCTCGTTTCCGGGTCTGTCTAAAGATCGGACCTAACATGCCTCCTCCGTTCCACCTTCAGTATCACATGGTTTCTCTCAAAAAATAAAATAAAAAACACAGCAACATTTCTTTCCCCACTGCCGCACGCATGTTACCGCTACGGGCGCATCCACCACGTCGTCCGCCCGCACTGGCTTTCTCCAACGCGGCGGCCTTCTCCAGTCGCGCCCTTCCCATCTGGACGCCGCGCACCTACTCTGCCTTGCTGCTGCCGCACGCCCATCCCACGCCGCTCACTCCCGCCCATCGCACTCACCTGTAACGTCCCGCCTCTACGAGGCTGGGCCCGCTTACATATAGTAGCTTTTTAAGACATAGACTGCTCTCAAAGACCCACACAAAGTTTTCTGCACACTTTGTCCTCACTCATGCGCACTTGGGAAGGACTTCACGGTCGGTCACCCATCCTGAAATTGCTCTAAGCCAAGCACGCTTAACCTCAGAGTTCTTTGGAGATAGACTTTCAGAAAAGAAGTTGCAACTTGTTGGTATGAGTATCCTATTAATCTTGTTAAGTCCTGAATCGGGATGTTACATCCTCACCCCCTTAAGAGATCGACGTCCTCGTGCCAGAAACGTCCCCTCTTGGCCATGTGACCACTCTAGGTTCACTCCAGCCATGCACACCGCGCAACTGCGACACAAGCGCCCGTGAAACCATGAGAATCGGCTCCGGCCTGCTTACATCGGTAGCTTTTCTAGAACATAGACTGCCCTCACAGACTCACACAAGTCTTTTTTGCGTACTTTGTCCTCACTCATTCGCACCCGGGAAGGACTTCCCAGTCGGTCACCTATCCTAAAATTGCTCTAGGCCAAGCACACTTAACCTCAGAGTTCTTTGGAGATGGGCTTCAGGAAAAAAGTTATAACTTGTTGGTATGAGTATCCTATTAATCATGTTAAGCTCTGGACAGGGATGTTACATCACCCATCCCGCGCCACTCACTCCGGCCCGGCTGAGCCAAGCCCGGTGCTACTAGCGATGATGGTGGTGGTGGTGACGGTGGTGGTGCTCGCGCGACGCCGGCTCCGACCCCAACGGCTGGAATCGCCCGATTCCGGGCTCCACCATCTTGTAAGCGCATATTTCAAGCGTTTTCAGATGTTCCGTAGGTATATTTGAAGTGTTTTATGCGGATGTTGCAAAATAAATCGAGATGTTGCATATGTTGCAATGATTGTACACATATATTGCAAGTGTCTATTCCCAATGTTTCATCTGTTTTTTTTTCAGACGTATGTTGCGAGTGTGTTTATCAGGATGTTGCATATGTTTTACACATATGTTGTAAGTATTTTATCTAAATGTTGCATATGATTACAATTGTTTTTCAAGTATTTTTCATGTATTTTTGCATATGTTTCATGCAAATATTTTGAATGTTGAAGCTGTTTTGTAAGTATGTTATAATTATTTTATTTGGATGTTTTAAAAGTAGATTTATCGTAGTTGTCTGCTACTGCTACTGGGACGCTGTGAATGGAAGGGAGCGGCGCAGCAGACGTGGATGGGCGCGGGAAGCAGAGAAGTGTGGGGGTGGCGTAGGTGGGCTCCGCCTGTGTGTTCAGCAAGGCGCTGGCGCTATATTATACAAGTACTAGCATATACCGATATACGTATATACGCGGAGTTATAAAAAGGTAAAATTGCACCGACATGAATGGATGTCACTATTTGTCCTACGGCTCGTCTCTACGCGATCATAGGTGAGCGACAGCTTACCCGTTCTTGGTGACGACGTCGCGGGTGTACCTGACCTCCTTGCTGCACCCGGTGCAGAGCTCCTCGAGGGTGCACTCCACCCTGCGCTCCAGCGGCGGCGCCTTGCGCACCACGTAGCTGGAGAACTCGGCGAACGCGCGCCGGCCCCGGCCGCCGCCGCCGACGTTGCTACAGGCGCTGTACACCTTCTTGACGACCGGCTCCTCCCGCGCCGGCGGCGTGCAGGGCGCGCCGCGGCCGGCCTTCTCGCTCCGTGCCGCCCTGCCTGGCACCGCCGCGGCGGCGCCGTCCTCGCCGCCGCCACGGTCATCCTTGTCAGCTGGCCTGCTGCTCCCGCCGCGGTCGCGCGCGGCGAACGCCGTCCTGTTCTCCTGCTGGTCCAGCAGCGCCTGCATGCACGCGCGCGAAAGCCAGAGACGGTGCACAATATAATCAGCACAGCGCCACCGTGCACGCAGCAAGAATTAGTGGCGCCATGAACAACGGACCTCGTAGGCCTCGGTGATGGCCTTGAACCGGGCCTCCGCCTCCGGCCTGGACTCCGGCGGGTGCTTGTCGGGGTGCCATTGGCGGACCAGGCTCCTGTACGCCGCCCTGACCCCCTGCGGGGAGGCGTCCCTGGCGACGTGCAGGATCTCGTAGTACAGCTCCGGCGGCGGCTTGTTCCCCATTGGCCGGCCCTCCTGTAGCCTCTCCGCTCGCCAGGGCCGAGAAAGACGGACGGACGAACAGCAGAGAGTGAGCGAGCGAGTGTGTGTGTGTGTGAGAGAGAGAGGATTCAGGAGGTGCGGTAGCCTGTCACTGCTATAACGGGGCAGCGACGCGAGCTGAGGGGGTAGTCGGTAGTGGTAGTGGATCGACGTGTAGGGCAACAAGCTAGGGGCCACGAGGGACATGGATGGTGACATGCATGCCTTGTCGGAACGTGCGGAGGGCTCCCGCCATTGCCATTCGCCATGCATCAGGACATCAGGTGGGTGAGCTAGCGAGAGGTCGGGGAAGGCGCGCGCAGCGCAACGCAACGCAAGGGAGCAGGCCTGCAAATGTTCTTTGGCAAGGATTGGTTAGGAGACATTACTGTGGGCGTGGCGAGGCAGAGCGATGAGGGCCCTGCATCATGCATGTGTCGAACCGGAGCTAGCAGTATAGCACCGTACGTGCGAAAACGTACAGTTCCGGACGCTGTACTACGTCCGTTTGCGTTGCTGTACTTGTCAGGTGCGTGCGACCAAAAGAACGCAGGCGAGCCGGCAGCCGGAGCAGGACTGCGGCAACTGATGAACCAGCTACCACAGTGGAGTGCCTAGCAGTTAACGATGGAGCCACGGCCCCCGCCAGCTGGGCCGTCGGTTTTGGTCATACGGCTATGATCATTTCAGCCATCTGGTATAAATTATGGTGCGTGCAGAAATGTTAATCTCGTACTGTACGCTTTCTACGTCAATCGTCAGGCCAAGCATTTCTGAATCACCCATTGGATTGTCGGCATAAGGTGAAAATTCTGAATCGAATTGCAGCCGAACAAAAACACTCGTACACTTGCGTACGACGGCTGTGCTGCTCGCTCGTTGCGTCGGTTAGGCTTGTTTAGTTCGAATAAAAAAAATTTAAATGTCACGTCGGATGTTTCATGAGATATCAGAAAAGGTTTTTTAAATACTAATTAAAAAATTAATTACTGGAAACCACGAGACAAATCTTTTAAACCTAATTAGTCTATGATTAGCCTTAAGTGCTACAGTAACACACATGTGCTAATGACGGCTTAATTAGGCTTAATAAATTCGTCTCGTGGTTTCAACCAAACTGTGTAATTAGTTTTTTTTCGTCTACATTTAATACTCTATGCATGTGTCAAATATTCAATGTAATGGGGTAAAAAAATTTTACGTGGAAACTAAACACAGCCTTAATCAGCGGCAGGTTTTCCTCAGATCCAAATCACCCAATCCAGACACACGGTTCGCGTACAATGCTGTGTGCTGCTGTAGCTGTACGCTGCTTCAGGCTTCGCTGAAGTGTGTCAGTTACTCGCGTGCTCTGCTCCTGCGGTCCAGATGTCCAGTATTATATACTACTGTAGTGTACCTTATATAGTAAGTAGCTCTGTACCTTCTGTCAAGATCCAAGCACGCATGTGTGCATGTCGAAAGCGGGGGTGCAAGGCCAGTGGAAATGAGTCTCCTGAAATGATTATTAGGTACCGTTTAGATGCCAAAAATCTTACCAAATTTTTCAGATTTCCCGTCACATCGAATTTTTGGACGTATGCATGAAGCATTAAATATAGATAAAAAATAAAACTAATTACACAGTTTAGACGAAATGGACGAGACAAATCTTTTAAGCCTAAAAGACTATGTTTGGACACTAATTGCCAAATAACAACGAAACTGCTACGGTTACACTTCGCCAAAAATTTTGCCAACTAAACAAGGCCTTACTCAATTCTAAAAAAAAAAAAGATTACTACTCATTGCCATCTAGGAGTAAATCTCTGACGATCCGTGTACCGAGCAGGACAATTACACGCATTTTTTTACAGCTCCATCCATAAGTTACTGTTCTCTGAAAATCCTCGCAGCATCTTACGTATTGAACATTACTCTAGAGAAATGGGATGTCAGTCACGGAGAGCAAAGAAGATAGAGACAACTATGCAAGGGCCAAGCAGAGAGTAGAACTGCCTGCTTGTAGGTAGGGGGTCACTTCAGCCCCACACAAGAATGTGAAAAATCTAAACGGACTTAAAGAAAGAAAGAAAAAAAAACTTGAAGAAATGAAGATTTATATAGGATTCTTGATCCACATCCGTGAGGTATTTTCAGCTTACACGTCACAAACTTATCTCCCTGGAGCCAATGCCGCCACACAACATTTGGAAAAAAATTTTAGTTGCAGTCACAAAAGGGATGCTAGTATGCTACCCCACAGGCCACAGGAAGCAGATGATACATTTGTACATCAGGCAGTGTCCAAGTTGTAAATCTTTATACATGTACTACATCTTCAGTCTCTGAATTTCCCAATCATTGCACCTAGTTTCTGTGTTTTTGTATGCAAAGGTGAGGATATGGTTCTTCTAAGAAATACTGATATTTATCAACGTGTCCTTCATATAAAGGTATCCATATCCCAATGGATAGCATTGTTATAGCAACGGCTAGTCCAAATATTGTCACCTGATAATGATTTCCAGGTCAGTGAGTAGATGCGAGGGATCAGGGGTGTGATGACTATTTGCCAGGCGCTCCTGCAGTCAATACTATATCAGGTTAACGATTTCCTTTACATAAGGCAGGCTATTCACATTTTTGGATGAGTCTCGTGGAGTTGGATAATCATAAATAAAAAAAATCTAATACTCAATACTATTACTATTGTACGTAGCAAACAAACAAAGGTTGCAGATGTTCAGTATCTCTTAATGTTTCTTTTAGTAGAGCATTAGTGGGTGAAAAACTAAATGGCTAGTATTAATTTGCAAGAAGGTCATGATGTATTTATTTCGCACTTGTACAAGAGTGATATTTTCTTGGGGCTCGTTTAGATGCCATCCACATTCCAAATTTTTTCACTCTCTCTCCATCACATCAATTTTTAATCGCTTGCATGGAGTATTAAATGTAGGTAAAAAAATAATTAATTACACAGTTTAGTTGGAAATCACGAGATGAATCTTTTGAGTCTTAATTACACAGTTTAGTTGGAAATCACGAGATGAATCTTTTGAGTCTAGTTGGTCCACGATTGGATAATATTTGTCAAATAAGACGAAAGTGGTACTATTCATCAGGTTCACTTTTTTTGCAATCTAAACAAGCCCTTGGTATCCTCTATGTATAAATTCCTTGTCAGTAACAGGATCAAAGTTTCACAGATGGTTTGGCGACTAAAGATACCACTAAAGTTTAGAAAAAACTTTGTTTGGTTATTTAAAAAGGGATCGTTCACACAAAAAGGTAATGCCAAAAGAGAGGAATGGAGACACGACTTGCTAATTCTGCATTAATCCATAAACCATCCAACATATCTTCTTTGAGTGCACTTATGCTAAAATTTTGCGAAAGGTTGTTAATATGGTACTAAAAACCTTCCTTAAATGTCCACAACTTATTTGATAATTGGATTGGTATCCTATGAAAGATGAAACATTTAGATCATTTTGAGTTTTTAACTGACACGTGCAATGACAATTTGTTAGTTTATTTGACTAACATGAAATGAAATTGTTTTTGGCACATGTCGACACAAAAATTTGTGAAGGTACTATTATGGGACATATATGCAATGATGTGAGCCATAGGAGTTTGTGTCAGAGACATGCTGCAAGATAGAGATTGTGACTATGAGGTTTTATTTCTAGAATTGAGTTATGAGTCGTGTTTGCATGTAAACTTAAGGTGGTCGTATAGTGTGAGTTTGTAATAAGTTAATCTAATTTCTAAAAGGTACAAAGTTAGATTTTCTTTCTACTCTCTTCATTCCAAATTATAAATCGTTCTGGCTTTTGCTATGTGCCCATGTATTTGAAACCAAAGTACCTTATAATTTGGAACTAATGTAGTAGTATCTAAAAAAGACATTTCCTTTATGCCTACTGATTTGGCCTCTTCTCCCTCGATGCTGATATTTTTGCCATCAGCGAATGACCTGTGTAACATGAAAGATACTACCTCTGAGAACGAATGGCTTGGAGACATCATCTATTGGGGACTCAATTCGCGATAAGCTGACATGGTAGCAGGCTAAAAGTCGGTGGTAGTTCTCGGCATTAGTCGGCAAACAGATTTTTTTTCTCGATCGGGTGTTTAACCCGTTTTTCATTAAGAGAAAGTAGGCAAAGTGCCAAAGTTACACAAGCGATCCACAATGGTGGCAAGGGGCCATCGTTAGCGAATCACAATAGCCCTAGTGGGCAAACAGTCGGCAAACAAATTGCCAACTAGATCATTTGCCACTCTACACCATGTTCACGATAGCACAGAAATTGGGTTGGATAGAATGGAAAGGAAGGAATAGCCACACTACACATATATTGATGGTTCGACATTCAACGTTTGGTTTTGGGATCAAGTAGGACAAGATGAACACATTCTATTTTTTCAGGTTACGATGATCCAATTTCCTATTTTATTGTGAAGAGACGGAGCCATCCCTTATTTTTATTTAGGTCAGGGACAGTAAACTAAGGACAAGCCACTAACACGTAAGGTCTATCTATCTGTCTTCCCTCTTCTCTTTCCTCCATCCACACACCACATTGATGGTCGCGCCTCCTCCTTCCCATGGCCCGGCTATGCCCCTCCTCTACCTTAGAGCAAGTATAATAGCAGGGTGTAAGCCGGCTGAAAGCTGAGGTGGAGAAGACAAGAGAGAAGAGAGAAGAGAAGCGGACTGTAAGCTTACAGCCGACTTAGACACAAGAACCAAAAAACTTTGTGAGAGAGACGAGTGGGCCATGTATTAATAGTGAAGAGCTAACTACTATATAGGTGGGCTAAGAGAAGGCTGCAAAGATCTTTACAACCGGTTTGCCGGCTGTATTATTAGTCTTGCTCTTATAGCTTGAACTCGCTCTAGCTGCATTGGGAGTTCAAGCTCGCCCATGCATCGTGAGGTTCACTTACTTTGTGCCATGGCATCGCCAAGCATAGGGCATCCACATTGCCACCAAGAACCCCCGTGTGTCATTGTCGAGTTCGCTTGTGCCATGTTGTTCCACCTCCGAGCATGACCCCCACACCCATGCCGACCTCACCCTAGTTATGTTGCGCCGAGCATAGCCTCGCACATTGCTGTCATCCCTCTTTCTCTCTCCATTGACACACCACTCCCTGGCTTGCCTCGTATTTTCGTGCCTACTACACATGGAGAAGGAGGACAAGCCCGTCCACTTGTTTTGGAGGAAACATGTTCATACTATATATGAGCCAAATATTTCATGTAGGGGATGAACATATTCCTAGTAGGGATGTTAATAGAGAATTCCACGCCGTAGGTTAAGTTCCCATCCTCGTCCCCATGGGGGAGAATTTTTCCGGTCCTCGTCCCTGCGGCTGTCATAGGGGACCATTTCTTCCCCATCTCCATTCCCATGTAAACTTCTCGCAAAATCAACAATAGATAAACAACCAATAGATCAACAAAGCCATCAGCTTATGATCAAAAGATATCAAATCACCTAATCTCCATATATTTAGTATATTGCAGATATATGAAAATAACAGATTGATACAAAAATGTCATTCATAGAAACAATACACTAATACTACCAAATTGTATAGCCACAAGAGTAAGAGTGTTTCATGGGGTGAGTACATGAAAAAGGTTACCTGTCCTCATCTCCACAACTCCATAAAACCTAATGGAGACTATTTTATCCACATTTTAGTCCTAGTGGGACATCGGTCCTGTTTTTATCCGCTAATAAGGCCTCGTTTGGATATAGTCGGATCCGCATCAATTCATATGTATTGGAGTAGATTGGATTGGAACTTGAACTAAATTTCACCCTAATCCACCCTAACACATGTGCGAATACGGTAACATCCGAACAAGAGCTAATAGAGGAATTTTCCATGGAGAATCGATAATTGAGGTCCATTGTCATCTCTAGTCCCCGATGTTCCTAAATCAAACATCCTGGACACATTCGCCAAAAAAAAAAAGAAAGAAGGACACGGGATCGACTCATTCATCTCCTTTCGTCCTCAAAACCAATCACATGTTCAGTTTAAAAAAAAAAACACATGTACCAGGAGTACAGGAGTACAGGACTCAAGCAAGTAGACGGGCCGCTGCGTCCGCCCGCGCGGGCCGCCGCGGGTTCGATCCCCCCTGATCCCGGCCCGCCTCCCCGAGCGTACACCTACAGTCCTGGAACTGGAAGCTGTGGCCGGCGCAAGCCCCCACCTCTCTCGGTCCCTCCCTGGCGATCGCCGAGCGCCTCCGTCCCATGGATCTGCAGCGGGGATGGATTGGTTGCTTGGGCAGGGATGACCGCTGTTGTAAGTGATTCTTCTCTTCTCCCTGGTAATCTAATATAGTAGTACGTACTAGTGGATGTTCTTCCCCTTAGTTGTACTAGTGAATGTTCTTCCCCTTAGTTAATCCTTGATGTGTTGATGCGCGTTGTTCCGCACTTCCGGTGACGCGAAAGGGTTTTGGTTTCCGGTGCTAGTTGCACGGTGCGCCGTGCGCGAGGGATGCGATCAGATGGGAGGCGGAGGCGCTAGAAATGAATGATATAGTGTATTTCTGAATTATTAAGATGGGAGGCGCTACAAATGAATGATATCGCGTATTTCTTAATCATCATATAAACCATAAAATAATGAGCCGTCATTCAGGCAAAATCGATGTACATATAACACGTATCTATGCCAGGTCAAAACATCTGGTAAATCGGGTCTACCAACTACGCCTCAATTCATCAACTGCCTGCCTAATAACAATTGCTGCTTGTTTTGATTTATGCTTCCCTTCCTCACTGCTGTTCTTCTCATTTTGCAACTCATCTTTTATTTTTATACTCGTCTAATTTCTTTGCTGTGATGTATACTTGTATGACTGTCGTCATCTGCAATTCGCCACAACTAGAAGAGATTTTTGGATTCCAGGGCATGGATCGCCTCCGAATTTGGTAGGTGTTATGGGAATAGAGCACCCACTTTTACCCAAGCAAGCCTGAAAAAGCTTAAAGAAGTTATACAGGCTAGCTAACATGACAGAACGTTATGGCATAGCTCTGGGTAGCTTAGAGATGATTTGGCTGTGTTCTGACCTGTTTCACAACGGATTCTGATGATCCTGCATGGCAGCTTCCGAAACTAAATCTTTTGCAGTCACCTACAGGATTTCCGTAGCTTGCAAACTCAATTGCCGAGATCTGTTTGCCTTCCTGACACCAGAAATCTACTGCTGGTTCCTTAACCTTGTATTGAAGCGATGGAGCGGAGAGCTCATTCACATTGCCACACACTCTTGTGACCGACACTGTGTTCACTGTTATCTGTTGTGGGTTGCCTCCCATTTCCTTAAAAAGGACCAGGATATTGTCTTGAGGGTTTAGAAATTGCCGTGGTATATGATACCTTAGGAATGTTGGGTCAGTGAAACATTTGCTTGTGAGATTGTAGGGAAGGGATGGATATAGTGGCGAGAGAGTGGGAGTTGGAACTAACTCTACTTACAGTGATTGTGAAGGATTGCCGCTAGGAGCCTTGAAAGAGACCCAGTATCGTCCGATGCTCTCTCCGTTGACCCATACTTCGCCCTTACCCATACCAGTAAGGTTCAGTGTCACTGCATCATTTCCCGCGGGTGTGGAAAATGTAGTCTGGGTCACAGAACAAATGATGCCAGTTATGGTTCCTGTAAATAATGGACAGACGGGAATTTTTGAACCATTGTTCTGTACTATACCTTGTACCAAGTAAGTGGGCTATATGCCAAATTGTCGATAGTTGTCCATTCAACACTTTTTGATCCTTCTTGTGTGTAGATGCTATTCCTTTCCCCAAATAAGCCAACCTGCATTTAGTAAGAAAACTCAAAATCATGCATCTAATATTGGCCTCTATTTTCATTTATAATATTAACTTGATTTTGACTTACTTGGTACCCCCATAGCTCATTGTTGAGCAGATGTCCTGGCTCTTGTCCCTGTTGTATGCTCACTTTCCGAATTCCAAATACTCTCCTTTCCATATGAGCACCGGAATCCTTTAAGTTAGTAGATGAAAGCTCAGTATATTGAATGTGTGTTATTCAATGGCATCTAGTTTTGAAAGTTTCGGTACCTGTGCTTGGCAAAATATGCTATGTAAAACTGATCTGATGACAATGTTTTATCACAAGTTTGATACACCATTTACTAAGTTTGATACACTATTTACTTTGTATATGGAGGACCTATTGGCCATTGTAGAACATCTTGATCCCCACTTTTAGTTTTCCCTAATTGTTAATCCTTTATAGTTCACTAAATAGTAGGGTTATATGATTTATACCGGTGATCCAACCATAGCACTTAGCAATGATATGGTGTTTGGCCCTTGCTTTAGAGAAATATTCGTGTTGAGAATGATATTGGCAGGTCCACCATGGCTCCCATGTATTCTACCTAAAATGTCATGGAAAAGACTTACATCAAACACAAATTAGATAAGAGGGAACACTTCTAGAGCATACATATAATTTAACGCATTAATTGTAACAACGAGAATAGTGTAATCTGGAACATTGTATGGTTTCATAAAGAGATAAATATACTTGAAGAACTTTGGGAAAACGACAGTAATTTAATAAGATAGTAAGATACTTGCCCACATATGCATTGTTGACAAAGGCATGCAATATATGTGCTCGTGACTCAACATTAATCAGCACAAGCTGGTCGTCATCACTCGGTGTATATTCATAGCTGTATTTGAGAGAGTTTTCCCTTATCACGTGTTTAAGATAGTGATGAAACAAGTAACTGTAGTAAAGAAGATCAAATGATGGAGCAAAAGATCTTTGGGAAAGTTTATCTTACCCAACAATGTACCATAGATAATCGGTATCATCTTTAGTGGTTGATAGATGTTCAAAGAGCTGGTTTCCACTGTACGCAGCTTTACTCACATCTTGTGGAATTGGTTCCTTGAATGCCATCCAAGTATTAATGCCACTGAAAGACTGCACTTCTTCAGCTGTTCTTGATCCATGCTGAGCAGTTACCTGTGACACACACGCAAAAATCAGACAATGAAGACATCTTCCTCTATCCTGTGGTTATAGAGCGAAAAAAATAAAGGACATGCCATAAATGGTATGTAGGCTTACTCACCTTAGCTGTTTCAAAAACTACCCTCTTACAATCTGAGAGAATGCTGATTGATTTGGGGGCCAGTTCCAGTGATATATTACGAAATACTACTTCTGATATATGATGCCGGTCAAAGTTGACTAGGAAAGCCACACATTGTGATTCTGTTTCAAAAATATGTGCCTGGAGTACATCATACATTATGTCCTTATCTTGGTGGAGTCTATTGAAAAAAAGTATCAACTTTTCCTTTCTGTAATTTTACCTCTTGTTCTTGACCTAAAGAAAGATTGGAGTATGTCCCAAATAGTAGTGGTTCTGATGACTGTTTTACTGCAGCATGCAGTTCTCTGAGATGACCCCATGTTGGTTGCCATATCAAACCTGGATATGATTCAATTAAATTTATTGATGTGATAATTTATTAACAAAATTGTGTAAATATGTTTAGCACGCTTCCATTTTGTGCAAATATTTACCATATTCGTCAAGAGGAGCTCCATCATAGTAGCTTGTTGTTACATATGAAGAAGCAAACCTCCCGAAGTTTGTTCCTCCATGATACTTTATCATAATCAGTAGACAACAACAACAAATCATTTTATGATAATCAACAAAAAATGAGAAACTGAGAGGTATTTCTAGGAAATATTCAATTCTTTTTCAGAAAGTTAATACCATGTAGTAGCTCACATAGCTTCCATTCTTCCTTGCTATAAAGTATGCAACTGCAAAGGCGATATCTTCTGGAGACCTCAATTTTGTATCATTACCGTATATAAGATAGCTGGATGCATGAACATTCTACCATTAAGCATGTTGTATTCCATCACGATTAGAAAATGTTAAATTAACAAGTGAAAATATTGTAGCACATATACCGTGAGGTCCAATTTTCTGTCCATAATGCAGGCTTGTTAGCTGAGTTTGGTCCAACAAATGTTTCTCCACAAATGAGCCCGTTGCATGTATTGATCTAATCATGAAGTTGTTATTAGACTCGTTGGAACTTTCTGCTAGCATTGTGGAAGTCAAGTGGAATAGTATGAGAATGAATACTGACAACTGGATCTGGAGCATCATTTTGCTTGCACATTGTCCAGGGAACACCTGTTTGAAGGTCTACAGCCATTGCAGCTGCCCAACTGACATAACGTTGCCCACTTGAGCCAAATGCAGGCTCAACCATTTGGTATTCGTTCTCAATCTGCATATACTTTATGTAGTTAGATGATGTGCACGCCAAAAATCGATAATTTTGTTGTTTTACAGACCTGAGAAGTTATAATGGGTCCTCCTTGTGGGTAGTAAAGCCCTTCATGTTTCATCATGTTTACTATATCTGTAACAAATCTCTGCATATGTTGCTGCATAGATCAAATGTAAGTAATTTAGTATGATGCCTTAAAACAGGTTTTATCATGATAAATTATTGATGAAAGTACTAAAGCAGTGCTTCATTTGGATCTTGGTAAATCGAACCCTACTTTTTGTCCGGTCTTTCATTAAAAAAAAATTGAGTTTAAAAATCCCACATCACAAGTTTGCTTACCTTAAAGGGTTCATTGTCACTTCGGAAGGTAATGTTTGGTACATCATGTAGCCAAAACGGAAATCCTCTGCATGGACCAAACAAAAGATATTCAGCATTTGTTGAGGTAATATCTAGTTTTATTTTACTTAGATGTTATATAGTTCCTTAAATCTTTTTTGAGATGCTTCTCTAAAATATTTTAGTTCAGCGAGAATATATGCTTTATTTGTATCTATTTCATTCATACCCATATTTCCATTCAGACTCTATGAAGGGACCAATCCTGAGGCTTACGTAGAGGCCTTGAGCTTGAATTTCCTTGATGAACCTGACAAGATCATATCTTCCCTCGAAGTTGTACTGGTGAAATGATACCATTTACACATCTCTTAGTACTTGGCCTCTCACATACAGGATATTTTTCAGGTGCTTTGACAGGTGTTCATATGAAGCTGAGAAGAGCGCTTACCTGGCCCTGGATAGGCTCATGAACATTCCAGAATACATAGGTCTGTATCACATCAAGGCCACCTTCCTTTGCTTTAGCAATGAGTTTTGGCCACATCTGCATTTTTTCGAGAACATTTTTAGAAGAAAAGGTATAACTGAAACATGCAGCGACATAAGCCAGAAAACGTTACTCAATTCATTTATTATTTTTGAAGTTTGTCCTATAACTCTCAACCAAAGGATTTTGTGTGCATGCCCTCATTTTCTGAAATGCCTGGCACCTGGCCTGTGGCCTCTAAGTCAATTCAGCTGTGCTTATCATAATCCTGAAACTCAGGATTACTGGTCACTCTGAATGACACATCCAAAAAAAATACTGAGGTGTTCCCAAATGAGTGTGTACACCACAGAAAAAACATGCCATTTGTATGACATGCGGTCTCTAATTTATAATTGTTTATAAAATATGTGTGCTTGTAGAAATGGCAATATTATATGTAAGGTCAGTGAGGGCAATTAGAGGAGACAAGTAATTTTTTTCTCTGCTTGAGCGCTCCTGTGAAAACGTGGGGCTTAAAATTAAATAGCTTGGTGGCATACAGAAACTAATGTAAAACCACTCTTTTGCAATGAACAAGAAGTATTTCCGTAGCTCTTCCAGATCTGCTCTGAGCTTGATATAACGGTGGCCAGACCACTAGTTGGGGTGGGTACACTATGCATTGGCTCTGGGTGATTGGGAGCAGCTCATGTCCATCAGCTCCCTGATATGATCATACTAGTTGTGCTTTGAACCGAACCGAATTACAACTTGATATCTATGATGACTTATGCAAAGATAAATTGCCGATAATAGAGATTACAAATTTTCTTTGGCATTTTTCCTACCAGGCAATGGCGTGCACTAACCTCAGGGGTGCTTCTGGTGTAGTGCATCTCACCGGCGAACAGCAGCCTCCTATTGCCATCGACTACCAAGGCCCTAGTATCGTGGGACACCTGTCTTGCCACCCCATCTTCCACCGGCCACCGGATCTCTGCCACCACCGCGGCCGGTGGCATGCACAACAAGGCTGCCAACACAGCGAGCAATGCTGTGGCGGCAATGTTTATTGGCATTTCTATGATCACTAGGATATATAGTTCAGGGTTTCCAGTCTATGCTCATGTCAGTTGGAAGGGAGAAGCTATATATATATATATATATATATATATATATATATATATATATATATATATATATATATAGAACTATTACCCTACAGCTGGCTACAAAATAACTTATTCTGTAGCCACTTTAAGTTACGATAATTGCTATGCTAATTTACGAGATTATAGTAACTCCTTACTATATGATTTACTATAAAATTATGGTAAATATCCCATGTGTTATAGTAATTCAACTATCGTAAATATATACTGACATTATCGTAAATTAGTATATAAAATTATCGTAAATAGAGGTGGCTACAGAATAACTTATTCTATAGCCAGCTATAGAGTATACTCTCCCTATATATATATATATATATATATATATATATATATATATATATATATATATATATATATATATATATATATATATATTCAGTTGGAAGGGAGAAGCTATATATATATATACGCTGAGACGTTGGGGAAGTCATGCATGTCTGCGCTAAGCGTATCTAATCTACTTTTTGCCAAATCTCCTCGACGGCTGCAAGTTTTGGTCAAGGTATGCATTGCAAACAATTGGCAAACGAGTGATCCCATGCAGCATAGATCTCTGTGTCATCGTATCCGCCAACAAGAGTAGAGTGCTCAACACGTTACAACTAGCAAATATGCTAGGCCCGTTTGGATCATTGGAATTGAATTTATTCTAATAATTACAATATAGATATAGATTAATTAAGTTAATATAGTTATATATGAAATATATTTGTATATTTATTGTTAGGCATACGAGGAATATACTTATATGTTGTATTTCTATTGTAGAGAAGTGAATTGAAGAGTGTGCTATAAGTTAAAGAATAGAATTATAGCATAGTGATCTATATAACTTATTTCTATCTTCCACCCTATGAATTTGAGATAGGTTTATTTGTGAGCTTAGGAATGTTGAATTTCAAGCCAAATAACCTAATTCATTATGTATATTTTAATTCCTCTGAAATGAAGTGATCAACTGTCCTTACAGATATTTGCATCTTGTCCCCTGCTAGCCTCGAGAACGGCAGTTTCAAAACTTGGCATTGACTGGTGGAGTGTGGAAGTAAGAGTATAATGCAGTCAAGATGGTTTCTACATTCTACACCTCCTGTCGGTTTCGTGCTGTGTGTATTCAGATGAACCGTGATAGATCTAGCAATTTACAGTGATCGGGGCATCCCAAAACTCTCTGCATGTTCCGTGGACACTGGACAAGTGATACCACTCACCCTAGAATAGATCGAGATGTGTTATTTGACCAGAGATCGAGATGTGTTCATCCTTATTTTATTTTGTGTAGCCGTAGACCTATATGCGTACACATATGCCGCATCACCGGACACGCCTAGTAGTAAAATCCCTGGCAAACAAACTAAATGCAGCAACACGCGACCCAAATAATGAGCAAATCGACAACTAAGGGCACTTGCCACGTCACAACACACGGCTAAATGGAAACTTGTACAGTAAACCATCTATTTCACCGCAAACTGTTTAATGCATACACCCATGTATGATCAAGAATTAATAAGATTTTTGTAAGTCACTTTGTTGTTTATTTGATACAAATGAATAAGATGGATGTATATATAAATATTTCTATAGAATCATCTATATTAATTATCAATCGTTTGCAGCCTAAAAAATTATCAGAGCCTCACAGAACCAAAACAAGTTCATATAACAGTCCTTCTCAGAAGTACACAAGGTCACAGCACTTAACAGCAAGGTGACAAGATCAAAAGAAGACAACGTGCAGGCCAATGGAGTTGGGCGGCCTGGGGATAGTGGACCTTAAGCTTGCGAGCTATGCTCTTCAGGCACAATGGCTGTGGCTACAGAAAACAGACAGCCAGCGAGCATGGAGCCAGCTACAGATCAAGGTTGACCCGGAGGTGTCTGCGTTCTTCCGTGCTTCCACGTATACGGTCCTCGGAGACGGGAGAACGGCCTTATTCTGGGAGGATCGGTGGATTGATGGAGAGTCTCCGAGGGATATTGCGCCGAAACTAGCACTGATGGTGCCTGCTAGGACCAGGCTCGTATGTCTGTCCTCCAAGGGCTCACCTCCAGGAACTGGACGCGCGGTATCTCGGGGGGGCCTCAACACGACAACGGCAGCGGAGTACCTTGCGGAGTACCTTGACCTCTGGCACGCTACAGCCCACGTACAACTTCTGGACCGTCCTAACTAGACGAGATGGCGCTGGACTCCTGACGGAACGTACTCCGCCAAGTCCGCCTACTCCATGATGCACACGGGAGCCATACCTTTCCGAGGACATGCTCTGATCTGGAAGAGCTGGGCACCCATGAAGGTCAAGATCTTCCTTTGGCCGGCGTTCAGGAGGCGACACTGGACGAACGATCGGCGTGCCCGACATGGTCTCGAGGGACGAGAGGAGTGCTACCTGTGCGATTAGGCGCCGGAGACAATTGACCATCTCCTGCCATGCTGCCCGTATGCTAGGGAGGTTTGGCTCTTCATCAGCAGTGCTTTGGGCCGGCCACTACCGCCATCAGCACATACCGTGCGGGCTTGGTGGAGACGGCTGAGGGCCGGACTACAACCAAGTCAAAGAAAGGGCTTCGACTCGCTATTCGCATTGGTGTCCTGGCAGCTGTGGAAGGAACGCAACGCCCGATGTTTTAGAGAGTCCGCAGCCCCTGCTGCTGGTTATCAAGGCTTAGGCGGACCTGTGGGTGCAGGCCAGGGCGAAGCGCTTAGGGAGTCTTTTGTCGGGAGGGTAGCTAGCTACCTACCGAGTTCATGGGAGTAGTGTTCAAATGTAGCGTTGCGTTTTCCGGCTTCGGCCATCGTTTGTATTTGCTAACTGACCTTTCTTTCTTAATGCAATGATATGCACTCTCGTGCATATTCGAGAAAAAAAAAGTTCCATTGTTTACATGCTCACACAGCATAACTTCAGAAGACATGGCTGACCAAATTAGCTAATAAGCATGTAAGCTGAAAATTCAGAAGTGAATAGATATTGCTCAGAGGCTATTGTCAGGTCTCAAATACACACAAAAGCTACATATCCTATTGCCATTTTATTTCTAGCCATGCCAGTACACGCCATGAAATTCACAACCAGCTCAATAGGAAACTCATCTTTTTTCAGAACTAAGTTCAGAGGTCAGCTCAGTTTCAGTCATTGCTGACATCTCTGCTCTGTTTTTGTGCAAAATTTGTGAAGACAGAATCCATGAAGGTGTAGCTTCAGATATTCCAGTCTGAACGTGCATGTGAAATACTGAAATGTTCCACGTTCCCATGTTAGATCAGTTGACTAATAACTATTTTGCCAGTTGATCAATAGTCAACTCACCAAAAAACTTATCTCGAGATATTAATGTACTATGGTTATGAACTGTTACAATCTATAATTTCGTTGCTATAGTAATGAAATTCGGTTTTACCGGTGTGGAAAAAAGATATTAATGTACTGTGGAATACTGCGTCCAATCATGTCACATGCAATCAAGGGATTTGGAGATTGCCAGGCTGCAGAGCCTGAAGCTTGATGCTGCAACATTGGAGGAGACACCGAGCTACTGCAGGCAGCCGCATCCCACGATGCTGGACCTGCACGAGGGAGGATGGCCGGCGTCGGCGGAGCCATGGTTGTCGAGGCACATGCACGCGTCCATTTGTGTGGCCTCGATCCAAGTGCAGTGCTAGCGAGTATGCTACCGCCGGACTACTAGCTAGCTCACTCGAACTTGAACGTGTGGGAGGCAGAGATGCATCCATATCATGCTCGAGTCAAGTGAATAATAGAGCAAGCGACGATAACTAGCATAGGAGAGAACAGAGAAGAGATGAAGAGCAGGGGCAGGTCACGGCTTCCAACTTTCAGTTGGCAATCACGTTGACGTACCGGGAGGTAGGTTATTTCCGCTTTTGCGCTTTCCAGTACGCGGCGACCATACCACACACTGATGGCGTTTCATGTTTCAATCAATGTTTTTATCAACCGCAAGCAGTTGTGCCTGCGCCCTGCACGCGGCGTTTCTTTTAATTTTCGCTTCCCGGCACCTTTCGTTAAAGCCGGCCGGGTGGATCGTGGAGGCGTTGATCGTCCACTCCAACTTCCACTAGGACTAGCGAAATGCATGGTTGCGGTACTACTAGCCACTAAGCCACAGGACGTTCAGTGGCCAGGGGCGCCGCGGGCAGTGTGCTCCAGCAGAGTATGCGAGCGTTTGCGTTTGCCTTGAGCACCGGGGGGCGGGCGGTGGAACACGCACGCCGCGCCGACGCCGTGCCAGTGTGCCACCGCCACGCGCGGTCCGCCAGGCCGAGCGCCAAACCGATGACGATGAGCGAGAGGCGCGGGCGGGTTGGCCGAGGCAAACGCGCCTGCAGTCCGATCCTCCATCTGTGTGACTGACTCGTGAGAGCCGGCGGAGCATTACGTTAAAAAAAAAACCCGGCGGTGCCATCCTCCATCCGTAGCTAGTGCCAGCCTAGTTCGACTATTCGTACGTACGACCGTGCATACTTCCACGTCGATCGCTGCTCCGAGCCTCCGAAAAATGCCAGCAGTCCCTAACCGTGAGGCAAGCAGAATCTACAAATCTAAGCGTTTCATCCTCACTCATGGATCCATTTTCTTCTACGTGCAATCAAACGACTGACTCAGGTGAAATTCCTGCGCCTGCCCTAAGTATATAGCAATAAAGCTTACATGGATCTTATTACTTTATTAGAGCACTACACGGAGCAAAATTATGCAAGAAAAAGTGCAGGCGGGCACGCAGCAGCATTACCTCCGGCGTGCTCCGTGGATAGTGCATCTCCCCGGCGAACAGCATCCTCCTGGTGCCGTTCAGCACCAGGGCCCTGTGATCGTACATCACCTCTCCCCGCATGCCACCACAGTCCTCCTCCCTCCATCGTCGCGCACTCGTCCCTGCCGCCGCCGACGATGTCGTCGTGCACAACATGAGCCCGAGAAGCAGAGTCACGACGACGGCGACTACTACCTCCGCGACGGCCATCTCTCTCTCACTCAATCTCTCCCACGGCCGGTATCCTTGGTGATGATCGATCGATCAGCTGGCCTCGTGCCTGGACCTCCCGGCTCTCGGACCAGTTGCTTCTTGTGTTCCTCTGCTACTTATACCTGAGCTGAGGGCTGAGGAGGCAGCAGAAACGGGCACGTTTGCAGAGCATTGGCTGGCACGGCCGGGATGCCCGCATATCTCCTGCTGGCTTGCTATGTGTGTCTATAACTCTATATGATAAAGTTGGCCAGTTATTAATTAATTGTTCCGCTTCTTGTGTGAATGAATATCTGGCTTTGGGATCTGATGAAAACAGAAGAAGATATCTACCATCATATATGCATGACTTCGGCGTTCTCACGCGCTTTGTGTTTGTTAATTGGTAGTCACATTTTTTTTGGAAGGTACTCATCAGCTTAGTGACAGTTTGATGATGGATAGTAAGCTCCGAACCTAACCGAGCAATTTGTTTGTTTGTTTATTTTCGTGACGAAACCAATTGATTTGTTTTGAGGAATGAAATGTTAAATGAGATGGCGATTTTGATCTATCACCACCTCACCCCCTGCAGGAGTACTAGTGAGCAACCAATATTCATGAGACGAGACGGCCTTAAGGTGGACCACTCCATTCTAGGTTAGATGAGTCGATCCCTCAAACAAACACGGGGCTTTTAGTCTACAAGAAGAGTTGGTCGCTGCATCCACTTACAGTTTGGACGGTGACCATGATTGACCAGCGATGACAACCGCGACCTTATGACGCTGATGGACAGTTGCGCCACGGCATGCGTCCTTCCCGTTAAAGTCGAAACCGGGGGATGCTCCAACTGGAAGGCAGTTGTGCAGTGCCGGTACACAAATAAACTGGCCACCATGCATTTCGTCTGAAATGTACACGCGCGCCCCGGCCGGTGAAGCATCCGGCATCCGGCATCCGCGTCGCGTGCGCTGCCGAATGGCAGGCGTGCGTAGCCGAGGTAGGAGTAGGACGGCGACCCGATTGATCACTGATCAGTGAGTGAGCCATATCCCATATTTGGTGGTCCTTGAGACGTGCGGGGATGGACCTCTCGCGTTTTTGCCTAGTGCCCTCTGGCCTATCTCCACTTTGCTTCTTCGCGTGATCGATCAGGGCGCGCCGTCGGGATTTCGGATTCTAGCCATTTTTGGCTATGGGCGTGGCCATTTTTAAACGGGATGGCCGGGTTTTGTTTTGTGATAAGGTTAGGTCAGCTGGCAACGACGGGCACCAGCTGCAGAGACGCGTCATCGCGTCTACTCATCGTAGTCTGTACGTAGTGCCGTAGTGGCGTAGTGCTGGCGTGCTGCTGCTGGTTTGCGACTCAGAGAGGCAACGTCAATATAGAGTTCGTTGGGCTTGGGCCGAACCGGGACGGCGGCACACGCCGGACCGGACGACGAATCCGGTGCGCGTCTCAGAGCCACAAGGCGAAGCCGCAGAGCGACATGTATATGGGCCGCTGTCGCCAGCCCATTCCAGGTTCCCACTGTGGTCCAAGAGGAGCCCGCGAACCAAACACTCGCGGCCGTGCTCCACGCTCAGCTCAAGCTCGACTATTAGGCCATGTTTGTTTTATAGCTTATAATCAATTCGTTTATAATCACACCATATGCTGCAGGCTCTTTCGATTCTTAAATCTTGATTGTACCAGTTCAAAATTCTGAAATGGTTCCTTAAAATAAATTTTGAAGTGGCCATAAAAAAATAATCAAAGCGTCCGGTAGAATTCTTGCTTTCTTCTCACTAAGAATCCGTTTATAAGAAAAAAAAATCATGACCTAAATGAGATTCAACATCGCCTTGTATGTAATAGCTCTTTTCTGTTGATATTTATCTCTATGTTGTGATCAAACACTTTCCAGTTTAGGCCCTCTATAGAATATGAGATTTTTTCTACAAAAATAAATTGATTCCCGTGAAATTCCTATAAAATCTTTTGCATTCCGAAGAGCCTAAGAACTTTCTTTTCATGATGGGAGCTGCTAGCTCCTGGACATCCGATCGGATACCGATCCGTTGGATAGTAACATGGCCACAAGCTCAGCGAGCAGCCCATCCATGCAGCTCCCGCACGCGCGCCCATCCTGCGCCACATCCCGCCCAATCAGCCACGCCCGTTACCGTTCAGCCCTTGGCTGTGCCCGCAAGGTCCCATCCCCGCCGCGTCACGTCACCCCTAGCATCTCGTCCTCGCTGCTCCTGTGTCTGCGGCCTCCATCTTCGCCATCGGCCCTTACGCTAGGGAGCCATAGCAGCCGGCCTTCTACGTGTCCGCTGGCCTCACCGAGGCACCTATCGTGCCTCTCACACCCCCGCGAGAGTCCAGCTTCCACCTGCTGGCGACCACACTGTCGCCGCCGGAGGTCCCCGTCACCTGCTTCCTATGGTCGTTTGTCATGGCAGACCAGTAGCCACCACACTGCTCGGGTAGCAACACGACCACCGAGGGCTTGAGCTTCCTCCACGCCTACATCTCGATCTGCTTTTTGCAACACCCAGATAAACCATTGTAACATAAGTCCGAAACAGATGAAACATTTAGAACATACACTTGCAACGTAGCCATTGCAATATATAGCAATATCCAGATCTACTTTTGCAACACCCAGATGAAACAATTACAGCATATGTTTGAAAACAGATGAAACATTTGGGACATACACTTGCAATATAGCCATTGCAACATATGTAATATTTAGATCTACTTTTGCAACACCCAGATGAAAACACTTACAATATACGTCTGAAATAGATGAAATATTTAGAACATACAATTGCAACATACGTGCATAGCCATGGCAACAAATGCAACATCCAGATCTACATTTGCAACACCCAGATGAAACACTTGCAACATATGTCTAAAACGAATAAAATATTTAGAACATACACTTAAAACATACGTGTATAGTCATTGCAACATATACACCATCTAGATCTACTTTTACAATATTCATGTGAAACACTTGTGATGAGAACATGACACCATCGGATACGACCGTTGATTATAAGGTGAGATCGTTCCTACAATTGCATAGTGATTTTGGGTACAATTCACTTGGTTCCACATGTATATGTCATTATTTGCTTATAGGTACAAATATGTCCCAAAGTGTAAGTCCATCAAAGTTGAACTTTCAGTTCATCGGCGGCCCGACAATACTTCATTGGGAAGGCCATAACTCATTCATCCGGATTGCAATCGAGGTCAATGAGCACGTGATGGAAAGCTTGTTTGATAAGCTTTCAAATAGATTTGGTCCCACCTCAATATCACGTCGACAAGACCTCCAAATCATCAAGATATTATGTCACTGTTTCTACCGGGAGCTACATCGTCCTCATGGGCTTGTTATTCATCCTTAGGACCCTGACCCAAGTGGGAGCACGTTCCAAGGAGATGGATAACTTACCAAGAAAGCCCTTGGACGTCCTCCTCCTTGGCCACCTCCATAGGAGGCCAGCAAGGGCGTCCAAACCAAGCCGGAGGCCTAATCCAACTTGAGTTCAAGTCTGCCTCAGTCTTCATGACCAGTTTACAATAAAACGGATGTCCAGGATGCATCTGGACTCCGTTTTTTATGATCCATATATGGATGAAAAGATAATTTTATAAGCTAACTAATGGCTTTGGTCTGAGGTCTAAATTCTATCGGAGTAAACGGTAACCGTTGAAACAAGTCAGCGTCCAAAATCTGTTAGGTGTTGCGCCACCACTTTTGGTCCGTTGGGCTGTGTATCGTCTTTGAGCCTGTTAGGAGGGTGCGTCTAGGGGGAGCGACGATCCTTAGACCTTATATTCAGCCACCACCGGTTGGAGGTTTTGCTTAGATCATTCTGTCATTGGGAGTGCAGTTTGTAGAACCCCAACTCGTGTGCTTAATCATTCATCTGTAGTTTGTCCCCAGCTGTGTTCTTTCGAGTTCTTGCTTGTGTTCTTCATTTCGCAGGCAGGGATTAGCCTTCGTGGCGAGGTCAACCGGTTGGAGACACAGTTGATAACCTGAGGAGTAGTGGTGCTAAGATTGCAGGATTTTGGTCTTTTGATCTGAAGTCAGATCGGTGTGTTGTGCTCTACCAAAACGATAGTTATCATCAACCTGACGGAAGATCGGGAATCATGTTCCCATCAACTTGCAACATACATCTGAAACACTTTGAAATATACATTTGCAACATGTGCTTTCACCGTAGCATCTCCTTGTTACTTTGGTGAATGGAGGCTCATCGACGTGTGCAGTTCATCGGTGGTGCGAAGCTTGTCAGCAACACGAGGCTGGGCGGCGGTGCACAAAGGGAAGGTGGGGGCGGCGCGATGGACGATGCTGAGGGCGGGTGGGATGACCCGTGGGTGCCCGAACGCTGTGGACGCCCTACATGAAACGTCATTCGTCCTTGCGGTGGGCTGTTGGACGTCACGGCCCACCAGCAGAAGCGTCCGCAGGCCCAGAAAACCAGCGTCCGGACAGATCGACGCCAGGAAGCATTTTCGTCTGGCGGTCAGTTTGCGCATCTTCTATACCCTTACTCCCCCTCTGCTTCATCTTACAGCACGAGGTAAAACAGTACAACTGAAAAGAAAAGGTTCACCGTACACCATCACGAGACCGAGAAAGAAGGAAGCGTAACTGCCGCCTCTCCTTCATCTTCCCGCACGAGAAACGAGATCAAACAGTAGAACTGAAAAGAAAAAAGGTTCGCTCCGCAGAACCGCAGCCGGGAAGCGTACATAACTGCCGCAATCAGGGCAGCCGGAGTGAATTGCTCCGCAGAACCGCAGCGGAACGGCTGAGTCTTTACCTAAATTCACCCGAAGGGTTGTTTAGTCGGTGAAAAAGTTCAGGTTCGGCTACTGTAGCACTTTTCGTTTTTATTTGGCAATTTGTGTCCAATTATAGACTAATTAGGCTCAAAAGATTTGTCTCGTGATTTACAACTAAACTGTGTAATTAGTTTTTTCTTTCGTCTACATTTAGTACTCAATGCATGTGCCGCAAGATTTGATGTGACAGGTACTGTAGCACTTTTTGGGTTTACTTTTTGGGTTGTACACCCAACTAAACAGGCTCCAAATTCTAATATACAAAAAAAAGATTTCCCATCACGTCAAAATATCGGCACATATATAGAATACTAAATGTAGATAAAATCAAAAACTAATTACACAGTTTTGTTATACTTTGCGAGACAAATATTTAAGCCTAATTAATCAATGTTTGGATAATTATTATCAAATAAAAACAAAATTATTATACTGTAACAGGACACTTACTATGTAAAGTTTGATTTTAAAATTTAGAATCTAAACAAGGCATGAGAGTATGAGACCAACCCAGCCAGCAGCCAGCCTTCGACTCCCGGGAATGATGATTCATGATGAGCCCGCCTGCACCCAACCAGCACCCGTGGTGGCAAAAGCCTGCGCCCAGCCCAGCTACGTAGCACCACCACCCTCGCCGCACCATCATGGCGCCCCGCGATGCCGAGCGGGAACGGGCGCGATCGTCGACCATCCGGCTCCCGTCAGCTTTGCCATCTCCGCGGCCGGGCCGGCCATAATTGTGCTGGCGCGGTGGCGCCACACACACGACACACCGGCTCGCGCCCTGTGCGGCAGTGAAGAAGATTCAAGGCGAGCAATGGTCCCTGACTCCCTGCCGGATTTGTCGCCGTGTCCGGCGTCCCCGCGCGGGCCGAGGCCGTTTGTTCTCGGATCCTGGGCTGGGGTCTGGGGACTGGGGACGGGGACACCGTGCGACGTGCGTTGCGCGCTGCTGACTACCATGCCCGTTTTGGCCAATTTTAATGGGAGTTTCGTAGAGTTTTATAGGCATTAAATATGTTGACATAACACTGTATCGACGAGGAGAGAGATGATGAAAGTTTTATGGGAGTAGAGAGAGTTTTATGGAGATGAAACTCTTCTGCACTGTTTTCAAAATATGAATGTGTTGAAAACTGGGCCATAAAACTCCCACTGAAACTGGCCTTAGGAGCCTGGGCTGGCTGATCTGAACCAGTCATCACTGCTGCGTGTTATTGAATCTGGCCATCTGGGCCAGGCGGTGGACGAGGGTTCAAACTAGGCTGTCGTCCTATTGTAGTTGTAGGTAGTCACTCCAGTTAGTAGCACTGATTACTACGTACTACTTACTGTAAGTCAAATGCATGGGCTTAGTTTTGACATCGAATCAGAGTTTGTTTGACACAATAGGCTTCCAGCGTTTTGGAGAGCATGTTGCAGGGGCATGTTGAGGGAGCAAGAGGGGACAGTTGGTCAAACACATCATCCGTTCATTATGGAACTCCGTGCTCAGCATTTCAGCAAGCAAGCAAACAAACACATCGCACAATACACAAATTCTAGTTTACGCAATGCAATGCAAATGTACTACTACGGACGTACGTCCTGCGCTCCTGCATCCTGCTCCACAAACAGACAGATTTCCCGCAGAACAGACAGGGTACACGGAGCGGGTCAGCAGCGCTTTAGACTGTAAGCAGTGGCATACTCTAAATGATACTCTAAAGCTTTAGAGTATGAATATAGAGTAAAAACTGCTGTACTAGATACTCTAAAACGATACTCTATCATTTCTCTTACTCTATATTTAGAGTAGTACAGTGTTTACTCTATAGTGCACAGTGGCAGGCCCTACTAGCTAAACCAAGAAAAAAAATGTTATAACTCACAAACCAAAAATCCAAATTAAATTTCAATTGCACCATTAAATTCGTCTCAATAAATCCTTCAAAACTAGATCACTCATGGATATATTTAGATAAAGTGACAAGTGGGTCCTACAGTAAATAGAGTGGATAGAGGATGATATAGAGGATGGATGGGTGCGGGAGAATTGAGTATAGAGGAGAGAATCTTGCTGATTAGGACGTATAGAGGATGAATATAGAGGACCATGAGTGCGGATAGCCTTACTACACAACAATTACAGGCTACAGCAGCACAGCTAACCAAGACGATAGAATACAGCAGCACATCAGAGAGAGAGAGGATCAGGCACACGCACACTGGCACACCCTAGGACACTGGATGTTATAGTAGATCAATAGATGCAGTAGTGGTTACTTATTGGCCTTGTAAAAAGCTTAGCCCGGGGAGTAAAAATCTTGCATCCAAGGAAGGGAGGCTTGTGGATCGATCAAGCGAGGAGCCAGAAGTTCTTCTGCCACCGGGTGCTGACGAGGTAGCCGCCGACGCCCTTGCTCTGCCGCCGCACCGCCAGCGTCAGGCACTCCGCCCGGTTGATGCACTCCTCCACCAGCTCCTCGCTGCTGCTCCGCAGGAAGCTGCAATGTTTGTTCACAACGGCCACCGACGACCCATCAGCAATGAGCAATCTACTACTCTACTAGCGGGTGTAGCTACAGAAACAACTGCATAAACATGGCAGGTTAATTTGATTATATACAAGTGGTGAAAAAGGTAACTTTCCCTTAGTAACTTTTTTCTGACGCTGTATGTAAAGCTTTTTCGTGTGGTTTTAAGCTTTTCTTTCCGGATGTTTTTACTTTCACAGGCAGGCGTACAAGAGCAACGACTGCAGGGCACACAGTGACAGTACCCCTACGGTTCTTGCTGCTTGCTTTGCTGCATTCGGGAGATCGAATCGAATTTAAACTGCAAGGACAAGGGAAAGGCATCTCCGGTTTATGGATGGCACATGGCTGTTGCTGTCCGCTAGTTTTTGACCATCCCATCCCTGTCCCTGCACTGTTCTCTGTTAAAGTCCATGTTCTTCTTAAAGTTGACAGCTTGTCAAACAGTTCTTGCTACCAAGAAAGAAAACTTCAGCTTCAGCTGCTAAAAATGTAGATGCTCTCTGGGAGTTCCAGGCATTTGTTTCTGAATTCTGAAGAATAATAGGCAGGAAGAGCCGTGTGATAGGCTGTGCCAGCTCCGCGAGATTCTATTCCCTCTTTCACCTTTGCAGTTTGCACAGACCAACTGAATGATACCATCCGTGACGAGGGACACATCACAGGCGGCGGATGTGAAGGCGGTGCGTGCACATGACATGCGTGTTGTGTGTGTGTGTGTGTGCTGTGCAGGGCTTACCAGCAGAAAGGCGAGGGCTTGCGTTGGCTGAGCACCAGAACGGACGCCTCCAGCTTCTTCACCTGGCTGAGGATGGTCGACAGCTTGGACCCCTGGATCACAAGCGCCTCCACCTCCACCTGTAACCGTCCATCACCAAACAAATTTTTTTGTATCATATCATATCGCACCAGAGATACCATGATGCATGAGCACACCCGTTTCACGGGCTAAAAGACGAGCACCTGCGCATGCTTCCACTGCAACACACAGTGACTCAAGTACACCCAAATATGCCACAGTAGTTTTTCTTTTGTATATAAACAAACGATAAGGCATAAGGGGGGGGGGGGGGGGGGGGGTTACAGTTTGACTGTACTTGTTATTAGTTCCTATTAAACAAGGTCAGAAAATTTGTACTTGTTATTAGTTCCTAATAAAGGCATTTCTTTCTCAATTGTTATGGAGATCAGGATATAATTCTGAGCATCTTGCTTTTTACGAAGTTGGGACCCTTTTTTAGCTTTAGGCCTGCCATGATCCATCAATAAAAGGGTGGCTATGATGCCATCTCTTTTCATGAACGTTCGGATCTGATCTAGCCACCTACTCGCATAACTCTTGCGTCCAGGCAGTCAGTGAGTAGTGGCCCAAGAACCCAAACAACTTGATCCAAGAAAAAGCCACAGGGCCAACCTTATGACTCTGTAAGTACACATTTCACCACATGCACTGCATAAAGAAGCAAAGCTTTTGAATTTGGACTAACCAACTCGGTAAAGGTAGCATTTTTTATTTCCATCAGGATTCAGCTCCCTGCACTTGTGAGCTTGAAAGTTCAGTCTCTTAGGTCTCTGGGAATCGTAGGAATTTTATAGAAATTGTACAGAGAGTTTATAAGAATCAATTTATTTTTATGGAAAAAAACCACAGGAAACGGGGAAAAAAATCCCGCAATCCAAACCGGGCCTTATTATTGTTAGCGCAGATTAAGGTCATAATGCACATTGTTGAACACCTCACGGCATGCTCAAAGGTCTTAAAATGAACTCCAAAGCAATGTCCATATTTGCCGAATCAAATGCTAAATGAGAACGTCAAACACCTATCTCTTCAGTTCAGTGTAACTGAAGTTCTGAAACAAAATGCGACGAGCATGCCTTGTCTATTTACCGTGGATACAGCATGTAGAAACAAGCTGCGCATGAGTGAAGAAGTAGACGCACCTCAGGCTTGCATGCCTTGCAAAGCGCGCCGAGGGAGTTGGCGAGCGCGGAGGCGTCCTCCGCAACGCCGCGGCTGCCGCCGCCGCCGCCGCTCCCGCTCTGCGGCGGCAGGACGTGGAGCAGGGTGAGGAAATCGCCCTTGTTGGCGACGTGGGTGAGCGCCCACATCATGGCGTGCTTGGCGCCGGAGCTCTGGTCCACCACCACCATCACCCGCTTCCGCCCCGCCGCCTCCTCCGTCTTGCAGAACCGGCGGTGTCCCCGCGCCCTGCTGGCCTTCTTCCTGGACCAGCGCCGCGACCCGCGCCTGCTGCCGGTGCCGGTGCCGCCGCCGCACTCCCACTCCCGCAGCTGCAGCTGGTGCGGCGCGCCGCCGCCGTCGCTCGAACTCAGCTGCCGCAGGAAGTGCTCGCTGCTGCCCCCGCTGCTGCCCATCGATCTACTCCCGCTGCCGCCGCGAGGTGCGTGTCGTGTGCGCGCGGCTCGGTGCGTGTGCGCGCTGTGGTGTGGTGGTGTCGAGCGCTGGGCTTGGCTTTGGTGCGCGTGTGTGCGTGATGTAACGTTCTTTCTTGTTTTAAAGTGGAGGCGGGCACACCCGCACAGGTCAGAGTTAATATACGCCCGGACGCCCCCCCTCTAGCAAGGCCCTGCCATCTCTTTTAGACTACCCGCACTTATGGACCTCTATATTCATCCTCTATACGTCCTAGTCAGCAAGATTCTTTCCTCTATACTCAATTCTTCCGCACCCATCCATCCTCTATATCATCCTCTATCCACTCTATCCACTGTGGGACCCACTTGTTACTTTATCTAAATATATTCATGTGTGATCTAGTTTTGAAGGATTTATTGAGACGAATTTAATGGTGCAATCGAAATTTAATTTGGATTTTTGGTTTGTGAGTTATAACATTTTTTCCCTTTGTTTAGCTAGTGGGGCCCGTCACTGTAGAGTATAGAGTAAGTACTGTACTACTCTAAATATAAAGTGAGAGAAAGGATAGAGTATCGTTTTAGAGTATCTAGTGCAGCAGTTTTTACTCTATATTCATACTCTAAAGCTTTAGAGTATCGTTTTAGAGTACCCACTGCGGGTAGCGGGTAGTCTTACCTACCTTTTAGCCTCGTGGATGCGAACGAGGGCTAAAAGTTAGGGCTAAAAGTGAGGGCACACCCGCACAGGTCAGAGTTAAAATACGCCCCCGTTAGGTCCCGCCTATCTCTTTTAGTCCTGATGATCCAAATAACAGAGCTAAAAATGGAAGCTAAACTTTAGTCTACTCTTTTTCCGTTAGCCTCTCTAAGGTGAGCTTAAGAGAGCTAAAAGTGGTTTCTTCGTAGCAAAAGACGCATATTACCTCCACCCACCCCTTTTAGTTCTATGCATGAGTATTAATTAGAGGCAAATGAGTCATTGTAAAGTATATGACTAATCTTTAGCTCCTGAATCCAAATAATACTGTGAGCTATCTTTAGCCTCTTCATTGTAAGGGCTAATGTTTAGGTCTGATCTAAAGTTTAGCCTCATGGATAACATAGCCTGAATCATGGCCCTGTTCGGCAGGCTGTTTTTTTTTCTTATAAGCCGGCTGTAGCTGATTTGCTGTGAGAGAAAAATACTGTTCCACGGCTGATAAGCCGTGCTGATAAGCTCAGCCAAACAGGGGCATGTGTTTTGTTGAAGTACGGTCAACATAGTTTAATAGAGGAGTACTACTTCGATCAGCATAGAAAATACTAACTCTCAAGGCCCAGTTTTTTTTAGTCCGTTTGCAACTCCAGTTTGTTTTCCATCGACAAAATACAAATAGAGGTGGTGTGAAGGTGAGCTGCGAATATGTATATGTCATGCATATGTTGGGGTGGGGTGGAGATACAGGTTTGGTTTTTCTGAAGGATAAACATGAGAATTGAGAGATGAGATAAAAATAAGCTAACTAGCTGATGGTCTTTTTGAATCCCTCGGTCTAATAGTTAGGGCTAATTTGGAGGTAAGAGGAGGCAAACCCAGAGATGGAAAACCCCTCCATGAAGAACTAAATAATTGTTATTTAAATTATTTTTCCTTGGATTTTTCACCTTAAAAAAAGTTAGGGATCCCAAGAGGATTTGAGTTTCCAAATTAGCTCTAGAGTGTGATTGGTTCACTGTGTAAACTCCAGTCAGTCCCTTGCTCATAAGAATAGTCAGTCTCAATCTGACTATTAAGATAAGGCATATTTGGGAGTTTCTTCGGGCCAGTCTTGCCGGATACGAGCAATTATCTATATAATGACATTGTTAGATCATCTCCAACAGTTTTAGATAAATTACTACATCCGTCTCTAAAAGAATGCAACTATGAGTTGCGTATTACGAAAAGTGATTCATGTTTGACTAAATTTATAGTGAATGGTATTCACATTTATGACTCTAAATTAATTTATTATGAAAATACATTTCATAATTAATCTAATGGTATTAATTTGATACTATAAATATTTACATTTTTTATTCATAATTGGTCAAACTTGATATACTAAAACACGACGTTGTTCTAAAATTGCATTCTTTTAGGGACGGAGGTAGTACTTACCAAATCTATGATTTAGCTACCTCCTCTCTATTCAAGCATTTAAATTTATCCCAAATTATAAGGGATTTTAAATGTACAAACTCTTCGAAAGACAACATTCACATAAATATCTACCATATATATATATATATATATATATATATATATATATATATATATATATATATATATATATATATATATATATATAATGGTAATCAGATAGGGATGGTTCTGCCTTCCTTCGTCAAACGTCCTCTTCCAGCGGTGTCATGGCCATCGTGACCACGACCACCGCTGCTGCCCACTCCTCTGCCCCGGCTAGAAGTAGCCCCTGATGAAAGAATCTAATAAAACAACTAATATAATTAGGTACAATTATAAGACGATGGAACAATAAAACAAATAACAATATATGTTGTCTTGTATATTTTTTTATATACTATATAATGCCCGTGCGTTGCACTGGGACTATGAACTTTTTTACTGAGCTCAGTAATCGGACACGGACGCAGACACATGAGTTTCGAGGATTTTGTATCGAACACAGACACGTGAATCCAGTCTTCGTATCAAAACAACTTTAGCCACTGAGTAGCAGCAACAAATCTTTACAATTTGCCAGTGTTGTATATAGGACTGGTAACATCTAGGCATGAAATACAATCTTGAAGTCATGAAATCGAATATTCAAAAAATAAAGAGGAATAATTATTAGTTTTTGATTGAGAGATCGAAGGATGGAGAAATTAGCCTCACTTTTGATCTCCTGTGCGACAGCTGCCGTGATGCAGCTCGAGCATGTACGTAGACTGGGAGGAGGGGCACCATGATGTTGCTGCGATGATCCCGTGGACATGTATGTGCCTTTTGGAATTATATTATCTGTACGTGCTTTCTGGATTTATAAATAATGTGATGAGGCCGCCGACCTTCTTCAAAGCGAACTTTGCAGAAGTTTGTTCTGACGCAGACTTTGTGCGTAGGTGCACTCGAGCCAACCGTTTCCCGATTTCTTGGACTTCTGGCGCGGAGGCGCGAAGGTGTGCGGACTTCAGACTTTTGTGCAGGAACACCAATAGGATAGTATACGGGTTTGGTATCACCGGGTAGATGATTACTTTATAGTATTTTAGGTGTAGAAGAGATTAAAAATAGTAATTACACTTAGCAGAGACGACGTGGATAACTCGAGTTAAAAGGTCAAAAGTTAGTAGCGGCGTTGCTGTTGGTATCACGAATAAATTTTAGTGGATTGTATGGTATTGCTGACGTGGACAAATAAATACATGTTAGTGGATGATGTGGCTTGTTGACGTATGTAGTTTGCATGAGTAGATATGTGTTATAATTACATGCATTAATGAGCTGCTTATACTGATGGCTTCCATGTTGAGATTATTTTTTTTATCTCTTCCATGTTGAGATTGGCTTCTATAGTGGGGTTTAAGATTATGTTAGCCATCCACGGTTCATCCTGTCCTAATAGGACAACGATTCACTTGCATACGTACTCATCAATATTTCCTGATTAGAATATAACTAGCAAAAATGCTCGTGCATTGCTACAGGAGACGTATAGTTCATAGTCTAATCACTTGGATGACATGAAGTCCAGAAGATTTGTTCAACAATCGTGTCATGCGTTCTCATTTATCTTGGAATCAAACTCTATAACATGTCAGGACATGCTCTACACAAATTCATATATGTAAAGGACGTTTGAAGTTTTATCCAATGATGAGGTCATACATTTCAATTTGTCTTAGAATCGAACTCCCCACCATGTCTCAACACAGTACTCTAAGTCATAAAAGTATGGGAGAGAGCAAATGATAACAAAAACACTAATATTTACTCAAAATATATCATAACCTTAATTTTCATCCTATCCAGGTGTTGGTATAGTTAAATATCTATTTTTATGACTTACTATGAGGACCCATAAGAATATGTAGTTCATCTTATTAAACCCAAAAATATTTACTTGAAAATATATCCTAACCTTAATTTTCATACTATCCATGTGTTGGTATAGTTAAGTATCGAGTTTTGTGACTTACTTTGAGAACCCATATACCGAGTTTTGTGACTTACTTTGATGACCCATAAAAATTTATAATTCATCTTATTAAAAGTAACAAGAATTTAGTTACTGATGTGGCAAGGTAGAGGTAGCCTGTAACAGAACCGACCAATTATACGAAATTAAGTAAGAAAATCACCCACCGAAGCAGATAATTTAACAAACTTAAGCCCGTATAACCCGGTAATCCGTGAAACCACGACGGATTTCAAACCAACTAATATACAAACCAAGATCGTACAAGTTTAGCAGCCATAATCACATATTACATAAAGTTCGCAACAACATTAAAATACATTGGAGTTTAAAACATAAAGTTATTACAAATCAAGTTCATAATAAAGTAGCGAAAGTAAATAGTTTTGAAACCACACACACGTTTAGTTCAGATACAGTGCTAGTTGATAGTCATGTCCAACAAAAACATCAGGTAAGACGTACGGAGCGACCATGCCCTTGGTCTTAGTTGTCACCCATCGCAGGGTACAGGCAGTTGATGCAATAACCATAGTACATCTAACCATCTGCAACAACAATAGGAACAACGCCCTGAGTACGAGAAAGTACTCAGCTAGACTTACCCGTCTTAAACTAAAATAAAGTGACATCAAGGAGTATGTAAGGCTTTCTTTTAGTGGACTAGCTGATTCATTTGTGAAAGAGCAATAAGTTAATATAATGAACCATTTAAGTACTTTGCATCATCTTTATTATGCCTTATCAATCTAGGTAAGCACCTATGCTATAGCAATCACTTGATTAACCATTAACATCTAGTTAATAACTTAGATTTAGCATTTCTAACATCATTCATATAACCATCAGTGTTCCATCATCATTACTACGATGCCGTAACTCGAGTCAAGTGCTCACTATCCAGGAGTGATGGCAATTTGAATCGATTCCTAACCAGCTAGTGATTTGTTTCTCACATAAACCACACTCACCGATCAAGTGAGTCACATACACTATTTAGGTAAACATCGCGGGATAAATCGGGGCCGCAGTACCCAGGGACCACCTGACTGCCAGGAATCATGCCTTGCCTACCCTTGGGCTCACTCTTCGTGCCCCTATCATACCTCCTTCAGCACCAATACACGCACCTATGTAGATCCCGGCCCGAATAATGCCACTAGCTTCGCGGTCGAAAGGTACTTTATTCGGCCAGCTAAATGTGAGGCATGCGTTCAACATGACAAGAGGGACACGCAATGATCAGTCCTTAACCGACATAGACGGAAAACTACGAGCACCCCAGAACCTTGTCTGGTTGCCGCCAACTATTCCGCCCAGTCTCCAATTATCCATCAACACATGGTTATTTCCAGGATATCATCCATTCCATAGCTAAAGTATTCCAGTAACCACCTATAATTGCAGGTGATAGGAAATCATCGATCGCTACCGGTCTAAGCAGGTCTAAGCAGTTATTCGATCCTATACCTAACAGGGTATACAGACATAATAAGGTAGGCAAGGATAACATTAGATGCATCAACGGTTTCACTCAACTCCTATGACTTAATGCAACAATATATAAAACTCATATATAATTGATTGCTTTTATAAAGTAGGAGATTTAGAATGCTCCGGGGCTTACCTAGGATTAAACACTTATGTTAGTGTTTGACAGATGACACTTGTTTGGCGAGCATCTCCCATCCCGGTACTTGCTTAGTCCTTTTATCTTCGGGATAGGTCCACCAAACATCGTCTTCGGGTTTGGCTCTAACATCTCGTCCATCACGTGGTGCATCTAGCGAACATAAATGAGATGCAAGATGCATGTGTATGAATATGATGAATGGTAACACAAGATGCATCATAAGCATTCAAGCAAACACAAGATCATGCAAGACATAGACACCAATAGCTATTTAACTAACATCACACAACCAATTATAGAAGGAAAGCACATCAAGCATAACATAAGTTTAACAAGATCACAAGTATCTTAACTTGACCAACATCAAGGGCATAAGCCACACTTAGCAACACATGGAATAAACAACCACAACTAGCAATTGTTTATTTCTGGACTGCAAACAACAGCTGCATGTTTATATCATAACTGGAGTTATACAAATCCAATAGCCATGAAACAAGACATTATAGAAATTTATGAAATTATCTACAACTCTTTTATTTACACCCAGAGCTGATTCTAAAGCTAACTAAGCCAAAACGTATCAAGAAGAAAGTCTGCACAAGAGATGGATATAAAACTGACAGGAACTTCAGATTCATCTAATAAGGGTGGTTCTTAACTCTTTAGAAAGATTATGAAGTTATCTACAAATTTGTTATTATCATCTAAAGGTGATTCCACAGATAAAAGGGCCAAACAACACCGAGAATGCATCTCTATCCAGATTTGAACAGAAATTATCATCCCACTTTGAAAAGCTATAACTAGAGTTCTAGACCACCAAAAGTGGTGATCCAAGACAATTTAGAAATCTTAGAAAATTCATTCAATTAATCTATTATAACCAAAGCATGATTCCATATGTAAATAAGCCAACTAATGCAATCGTTCAGATCTGTCCAGAGGACAAGCAAAACCTGACAGCAGACTTGTGAACTCTAAAACTCAAAAACCATCAAGTCTAAAATTATGAAACTTTAACACAAGCTATAACATAAAGTCACCTACAACTCTTGTATTCACCACTTTCACATAAAACATCATTTTCATGCTTAATTTAATCATAGCTCATTTAAAGCATTTATTAAGCACTCAAGCAAGGTGAATCAAAAACTGGACCATACTGCATCCAATAACCATGAAATTTTGACCACACATCAAACATCACATTAGTAGCATGCCATAAAAATTTCATTTCATTTGGAGCCCTAGATCTGCAGTTATGAAAAAGACAAAACACAACTAGCCTTAAAACCTAGCTGCATAAATCTATTTTTATAGAGAAAACTTTAAACAAAAACATGCCATATTATAGATCTGTTGCATAGACAATTTCACAAGGATTCCAAAAAGTACTTATTTGCTATTTTATGATTTTTCTATGAATTACTATGCATTTTCAAGTTTCAGCCATAAAAGGAAAAAGAAAAAGATAAAGGAAAAACGATCTTACAGAGAAGCCCCTGAGCTTTTCCTGAATCAAACTACATAGTGAAACACTATTCACACGAGTCTATGGATTGCATCTGGACCCTTAAGGAAGTTTCTATTCACATCGCGAGGTCCTTCCCTTCTCTGTACGCCGAGAGCAGAGCAGAGCATGGCGGGCGGGCTGATCTTCGGCAAGTCGGGGCGGCGCTCCGGTGGCTTGCGGCGGTGGTGGAGCGGCAGGGGGCCCGCATGCACCCAGGGGGCAGCATGGTTCGGCCCGAGGTGGCCTGGCCACGAGCGCCTGCTGCTTGCGGCTGCGGTGACCGGTGACGGGTTGACTCCAGCGACTACGGCGGCGGTGGAGTGGTGTAGGAGTCTCACGACGTCGAGGTGCACCAGTAGGGCTGCTCGGTTGAAACAGAAACGGCCCGAGGCGCACTGGCTGCGTGCGCTAGTGACACTAGTGGCGACGGCGGCAGGGTGGGCGACGCTGCGGTGTGCTAGTCGGTCGGGGAAGGGGCGCTGAGGGGTGGCATGGCGAGGGGAAGGTGATGGCGCGATCGGCTTGGACGAAGGAAGGGTTGAGTAGCGGGGACGCGTCAGGGCAGAGTTTGGCCATTGCGAGCGCGCACAGCAGAGGCGAGGGCGAGTGCGAGAGGTGTAGGGATATGGGGATGCTACGCTAGCCGGAAAACAAAATTTTTCGACCCCATAAACTAGGAACTACTGCTAGTTACAGGTTACGGGATTACCACTAGACGCGCAGGTGCAGCGGAAGCGACTCGATGTAGTCGAACGCGTCGTAGCAGTGCCGTGCAGTTGCGTGGTCGTCCGTCACGTCCACCCTCCGCTCGTGGATCGTCTCTCTCGTGCGGTTCGTCCTTGTGCTCCAGATGCAGCACCTCCAAGGTATCCCACACGTACGGGAGGAAGCGTTGCGCCTCCGGACTGCTAGGTCCGCGAGGAACAGTAGGCGTGAGCGTGGGGAGGGTGACGGCGGCGGCTGCTAAATCGCGTGATCCCTAGCCGCGCCCCCTTCCCTCTCTTATATAGGCGCCTCTAATCAGCCCCAAACTAGAGGCCCAATTAGAAAACCCTAAGCCTAGTCAAATTCGGGTCCAACCCGAATTGGGCTTCCAACCCCTTAAGCGTGCGACCCTATGGGTTCATGTACAAATAGACGTGGCCCGAGGACTCCTACTCGGCCATTAGTTGATAGCGGTCTCTAGCAAGACGTGTCAACTCCTATGTGTACACAAAGATCATATCAGACGAACCACCACAAACCATATACATGTCATTCCTTTTGCCACACGATATTTGGTCCAACTCATAGGTTAACACTTAACCTAAGCACGGCCATGCATTTATTGATCCAATCATTAGAGTGTTCCATTGATATCTCTCTCACATAGAGAGGGGCAAATTCCATCTTGATTGTCTATGTCTCACAGCATGTTTCTTGACAAACCCAAAGACCACCTTTATAACTACCCAGTTACGGAGTAGCGTTTGATAATCTCTAAGTAGGTCATTTCACATCTTGAGTACATACAACAATCTCAGGTCTGAGGACATAACGTACATGATGTGAATCGAGACAATAACAACATCTCGTGTTGGGTCAGTCCAGCCTACATGTCACACATGTGCCCACATTATTAGTTTGACATCTCTATGTCTATGACTTGTGAAACATAGTCATCAACTAATAATGTGCTGATCTGATATTCATGTGCGTCCTAACATGAACTCCGATCAGGGACCATTCTAGAATAACCATACAAGTAAAAGAGTTTCACAAACAATTCACATAATTGCTAATCGATACAAGTTGTCTTTAATGGATATTCAATGGACTCATTATATGTCATGGATACAAGGCAATATAATCATCTCTATGATAACCTCTAGGGCATACTCCCAACAAGAGGAGCGCTGGGAGCGGGGAAAGCGAGCGGAAGAGCTCGGGCAGCCGCTCCGGAGGAGGCAGGGAAGTAGGGACGCGCGGCATGGAGGTGGAGCGCTGCGGTCCTGCATAAACGCCACGACGACATTACGACGAACACGTAGTGAGCGACGAACGGGGCATGGTGGGCGGCGCTTTTGGGCTAGATCTGGGCCGATTTAGCTAATGGGCTCAAAATGAAGATTGGAACCCACACGAAGCTCTACATTTTCTTTTAAGGCACTTAAGTCATTGGAGCAATAGATTAAGATATAATTGCATGCCAAGATGACAATGCCAAACACATTGACGACCAACAAGGGAACTCAAAATTGACGATCAAAACATAGTCAAACTCAAGCCAACTTTTTGTATGCTCTTCTCCAAGATGTAAACTTCAACTTCTATTTTTGGTCCAAAACAAGTCACTTAATAAAATTCAGAGAACGCGGGATGCCAACATTGATTCCAATGAAAATTCCAGACTTAGCATATTTCCGGGGCTGGAAAACAACAGCTGATTGGATCTTTGAGCCTCGGTTTGACTTATTTCCACGCTGATATAGCTCTTGGTCCAAAAACAAATTTTCTTCTACAAAACATGAACTACAACTTTCATTTAAGGTCCAACATCAGAACTGGTATAGAACCTACATTTCTACTCTAACCAAAGTATCGCGATAAAGCTTGAATTGTCCTTTGTGATCCATTGGAGTATTTTCGGGGCATTTGCTCAACATGAACCTTTCATGACTTTTGTTGTAGAGTCCATATAGAGATATTTGGGCAAGATTGCAAGGTTTGGTGGATGACCTACATTTTCATTCACTTAATAGTGCAATTCAAGCACTTAGTAAAGCCATTCCAACAAGCATATAACTTATCATTTCATGTGACTTTCTGATTCCAAACTTCATGAAACTTTTCTAGTGACCAATATAGATGGGTATTGATGCAAGACACATGAAGATATTACAATAATACCACCCAAGCATATTTCTTGAAAAGGGCCTATATGTAAAGCAAGGGTGCAATATCCAAGTTTAGGTTGGGGCTCATTTCCATAGGTTTGACCTTGGCATCTTCATCACCACTGAATCTATGATGTTTGAGCTCAAACCCACTACTTAACTAGTGACGAACACCTAGGTTGTTACATAGCCTCCAAGCGCGCTCCACCGCTAGGCATGTCTCCACCATGCCACCACTGTTGTAAGCATGTAACCCATGCGACGATTTCTTCTAAGGCCTGGCCTCATGGCCTACTGCTGGAGGCGTGGTGTGGCGGGTAGGCACCTCTCTCCTCATGGTCATGAGGTGGTGAGATGTGTTGATCTTGTCAATGTCGTCCACTCGTTGATTTTGATCTCTCTTCGTGGGGTGCTCCACCGTGACTTCGGCCGAGGTCGGTCGGGGAGACGTGAATGAACATCGCAGGTGGCAAATCCATGGCCAAGGTGTGTGAATCCATAGTAGGAGGAGCACTAGAATTTTTAGCCATCCTTTGAGTCTGTTCGTCCACCACATCGACCAACATTCTCGCTCTGCAGAAGCCAATGGCAAGATCGCATGGCTTAGTTCATCTCCTTCATCTAGATCGTTCTTCAATCTTGTTTCTGTTTTTTTTGTTTTGAGACATCCATTGAGGTAGAGATTTATACAGCTGTCATATGTTTCCTTTTATTTGACAGATTTCTTTCTTATCTTTTCTTTACTTCCCTGTTTTTTATGGGTTAGCTTCAATGAGCTGCAATTGGACTCCATATTGAACACCCATCGGACAAAAAAACAGAAAAAGCAAAACTAAAAACCAGATAAAACAAAGAAACTACTCACGGTATATATGTATTAAAATAGGAAACCTTGTGGGCCCATATATTTATGCATGATGTGGATGTACGGCTCATGAAATAGAAAAGAAAAGAAATTTGAAAAGGACATGGATGTGGTCGACCAAAACATGAAAAAGAGCATAGCCGAGGGAGATTTCTATTCATATTTTTTTCTATTTAGATTATAATTCCTATTCAGATTACTCATGATCGGAGAGATCTAATTGGATTATGATTCCTATCTATTCGTGGGGTGCTCCACTGTGACTCCGGCCGAGGTCGGTCGGGGAGACGTGAATGAACACCGCCGGCGGCAAATCCATGGCCAAAGGTGTGTGAATCCATAGTAGGCGAAGCGCTGGAATTTTTAGCCATCGTTTGAGTCTGTTTGTCCACCACATCGACCGATATTCTCGCTCTGCTGAAGCCAATGGCAAGATCGCATGGCTCAGTTCATCTCCTTCATCTAGATCGTTCTTCAATCTTGTTTCTGTTTTTTTTTTTGTTTTGAGACATCTATTGAGGTAGAGATTTATACGGCTGTCATATGTTTCCTTTTATTTGACAAATTCCTTTCTTCTCTTTTCTTTACTTTCCTAATTTTTTATGGGTTAGCTTCAATGAGCAGCAATTGGACTCCATATTGAACACCCATTGGACAAAAAAACAGAAAAAGAAAAACTAAAAACTGGATAAAACAAAGAAACTACTCACGGTAAATATGTATTAAAATAGGAAACCTTGTGGGCCCATATATTTATGCATGATGTGGATGTACGGCTCGTGAAATAGAAAAGAAAATAAATTTGAAAAGGATACAGATGTGGTAGACCAAAACATGAAAAGAGCATAGCCGAGGGAGATTTCTATTCATATTTTTTTTATTTGGATTATAATTCATATTCAGATTACTGGGGATCCAAGAGATCTAATTGGATTAGGATTTCTATCTATCTAGACTATCTTAGTAGTCCTGCATTGTATGCTGTTTCCATATTCATGAAATTAGTTAAGGAAGGGCTGGACAAAGAAAATGAGTGGAGAGAAATTTTGCCTCTTTAATATTAATAATTACTAACAAAAATGTCTGTGTTGCAACGGGATCTAATATGCATAAGAATCAGACTCCATATCATTACTACATGTGAATTGTTCTAACTCGTATGAGCACAGTTCATGAGTCAGGTCACGTACAAGATACGGTTGATGTGATGTAATACGTCTTGGAATCAGACTCTGTATCGATCATCGTTAGGCGCAAGTTATTCTAACTCATATGATTACGAGTCATGAATATGCATGGCTTGAATTCAATTTGGGAAGTAAAAGAAGCGGGACTAACTTGTGAGCATCTTACTAATTTCTTCGTTGACTTCCATCATTGACATCCTTCGTTGGCGGCGTCTTTTAGTCCTCCTTTGCTACCGTACACTTCATGTCGTCTACTACGAGAGCGAGAGGATGAGTGAACATAATTTAAGTGTCTAATAAAGATGGCTAGATGAATCACCTTGTTCTTTAGATAAATGAATCAGCTAAATAGGACAGAGTTTCATGGACTTCCATTATCTGCCTATCTGGAAAAGTAGGAGTGATTAATTTGACATCAAAACCTGCTAAACTCCGTCTGCTACGTGCAGTCGCTTGAAAAGTGTTTTTGTATCGGATTTGGACTGTGCTAGCTAAATACAGTATACAAATTAAACCCATGAAAATGAAATTGGAAAAGAAAACTTGGTGGTAGAAAAAATAGAAAACAAAAAACAAATAAACAATCACGGAAAACTAAGTCCTTTGGGAAAAACACGGAAAAAAGAAGCCCTCATGGAAACGGTTACGTTGGGAAAAATTTGGAAAGAAAAAAAATAAAATTTCCGGTGGAAATCAGAATAAATCAACAAATAGGAGATCATGGAAAAGAACATCGTTGGAAAAAGTTAGAAAAAAAAATGGGAACCACCGTGAGAAAACTGTTCAGTTTAAAAAAAATCTGAAGCCACCTTTATTAGGGGACTCCAGTTTGGAAACAAATTGGAAACAGAAAACAAACCAGAAATTCGATGAAGATTAGTCGCCGAGTTATTCTAACGTATATGAGCAGTCACATACACGACACAATACGTTTTGGAATCAGACTCGTTAGACAAGAGCTACTCTAACTCGTATAAGCACGGGATATAGTCCGAACGGCAGAAACTCTCCATTATCTGGTAGTTAGAGGGAGATGGATAAAAAAATAGACAGACTAACAAATAGGTGGAGAAAAATTTTGCCTCTTTATTATTAGGTATAGATGAGAACAAAAGTTCCATTAAACAAAGGCTATTTTAAATCTATATCTATACCTATATATATATATATAATAATAAAGAGGCAAAATTTCCACCAAGTATTTTCTTCCACCTCTTTTTCTTCCACTCCGGGTTCTATTCCAGTCTGGTTGTCTTCCGGTCTAAATCTAAAAGCGTGATATGGAGTCTAATTCCAAAACGTATTTTTAAGGTAATCTACATACCTACGAATCCTAATAATCCAAATATATCAGAATTTTAGTCCAACTAAAAAAATTAAAAGAGTAGGAATATAATCTAATATTAAACCTCAACAAGTATATTTTTTTTCTGTTTTTTCAGGAACCTTGAGACTGTGTGCGTTAGAAAGAAGGGTGAGTTCTGGTCAGTCATAATTTTTTTCGATTTCTGAGCCAAATCCTTGTCAGACTGAATGTTTCCTATTTTCTTTTCCTATTCAAATTTGTTTTGATTTCTTTCTCTCTTTTTCTCCGGTTCCACTTACGTTTAGTCATGCTTTCTTTTTTCCATTCTGTTTTCATTATTTTTCGCATCACATTCAACTAAGTGTTACGTGTTTCCATTATATTATTTTTACTTTTCATGGTCAACTAAATGTTAATGTGAAAATAGAAACAGGTATATAAATAATGGCAATAAAAGTAAAGAATAAAAACAATACAATATATAGGTTTCGAACTCCTAACTTTTCACTAACAAATAAATATTTCTACAACCAAATTACTAATGTATTTTTTATTAAACACAAACTCATATTATTATATCCCGATCTAGTCGTTAGTCCAACTAAATAAATATGCATCTTGTATGTATGCACCAGTGCAATCCTCGACAATGGAACGATGTGAAAAATCGAAAGAGGCATTTTGTTATAATCATCAGACAGACTAACATAATTTTTTTTTGTCATGTCGAAACACGGATGAATGCATCATACATGAACAAAATATACACACATGGGACGGTGTGATATTAAGTGGGGGAAAATCAAGAATGATGCCCTTCAAGTAAAAGATGCTAAGAACCCGGAAAAGTCCTCCTACATTAATCAACAACGGCATCACCATCAAAGTGCTACCGCCTGCCGCGGCGCGATGTCCATCGCCACGGTTCTCTTTGAATGAGAACATGAATGACGCCTCGCCTATATTACCATGCGAGAGCCGCCGATCCAGCGTCATGGTGTCCAAACTCTACACTAGGTGACTGCCACGAGCTCCGGGATGATGAGCTCTATAGCTGCCGCCACACCGAGCTAGACCGAGAGGAGCCATGGCGGCCACGCGCAACGGGCTCACCAGGGCCCGTAGCATGTAGCACACCGAGGAGTGGCATGATGGCTTGGCGCTCAGGCACGTCTTGGCGATGATGGCCACTGCCCACACCTCCTCCAGGTGGTTCTTATCCTGCAGGAGCGGTGGGTCCATGATGTCAGCTATGCTCGTTCGGTCGTCACCATTGATGTGGTTCAGCATGTTTTTTATGAAACAGGAGGGATTCGCATCCCTACTGAGCTTTATTAAAAATTTAAAAAAGATATACATGGTCTCCACATACAAAGCTCAAGAAACAAAATAGGTAACAAAGAAAATCAACAAGATTACACAAAAGTTTCTAGCCATAAATCTATATGAGGATGTAGCCGTTGTCTCGAAAGCCATTCTTCCGAGGCCACGTTGTTTCATCTGCTGATGCCAAAGTTGCTGGTCATGACCTCTAGCAGCACTTGCGGAAGCACAGGACGATATAGGAACAAGTGGCAGGTGGACGTGTCATTTTGCAAGGTCATAAATGAGAAATTTTTTAAAAACTCCTATCCATGGACAAAGCCCTCATTTGTTCTAAATGGCTTTGTCCACATTTCATCTATAATAATAGTAAAATAATATGAGGGCTTTGTCCATCGATAAAACTTCTATCCATCGACAAAGCCCCCATATTATTTTAAAAACTTCTATCCATGGATAGAAGTTTTTAAAATTTTTGACACCGGAGCGCTTCTGTCCTCTGAATTTACCATTAAAATTTGGTAGCCTTTTTTCTCCCGTTGCATCGCACGGGCATATTTACTAGTAAAAAATAAAAAAAACTATATAATACTAGTAAAGGAGTCCTAATAAGATAATACTAATCAACACAAATCAAATGTTCTATTAAATAAAGGCTATTTAAATAAAAAAACTGGATAATACTAAGAAAGGAGTCCTAATAAGACAACGCTTCCTTTTGTAAATACTAATCAACACAAATCAAACTGCGCATGTCTTGTATAACTGTGTGGATCTAGGGATGAAAATGGACGGAAACGGATGAAAAAACCTTATTTCTACTTCCATTTCTATATTTTTTGGCGGAAACGGGAGCGGGTTCGAAAACGGAATCGGAATATGCGGACATACGGAAACGAACAAATACGGATGGAGAGCCGAAAAATTAAATTAAGATCACATAATCTAATATTATCAAAGTATACATATATAAAGTCATGTGATGATATATACAAAGTTTAATATTGATTTACATGCTATATATGTGAACATAACATGCATATTTGGTGATTCGTAGTTATATTAACATAACAAAAGGACATGTAATTGTTGAACATATTGAGCATAGATTGAAAACGGGATAGAAACGGAATAAATACGGGTCTATTCCGTATTAAAACGGGATTACTCGGAAACGAATGGAAAACACCATTTTCTACTTCCGCAAATACGAAAACGGGATCTCGCAAATACGGAAACGGACGGGAAAATGTAGAAAACAGAACGGGACGGTATGGGAAAAATTCCATCCGTTTTCATCCCTATGTGGATCCCACTCATATATGTAACAAAATAGTGCAACCGATCATTTTTAAATTAAACCCTACAATAAAAAAGACCTACTGTATCGTTTCTGGCCGATTCCTTTAAAGAAAATCTATTTTCCAATACAAAGCCTATTCTAATCTACCTCGTGACGGCATATATAAAAAAGCCAGAAGAGGCTCCCAACCAGACCCAAGACAAACTCAGGCACTTATTCATCGAGAGCTTGTACAACAACAAAAAGAAAAATATATCAATTATTCTCCTCGATTATAAATTACATCTATAAAAACACATCATCAGCACAAGCATCAGCTTCAAGCAAGGATTTGCTAAAACAATGGCAGAAACAGCTACATCCACGATGGTAAGAAAATTCTGAAAAAAATCTCTTCAAATTTCAATGCATTGAAACACATTATAAATATTTGTCTTTTAATTAAAAAAATATGAGTCCCATTACAGATCAATAACACGTAATCTGATTAGGTCTATATTCCGACAACCAAAGATTTTGAGCGAGGTCGTTAGAGAGATAGGAGGTCCGAGCTGGTTTGTGAGAATGTATCTGGGTATGATTCTCCTGTATTTGATAGTTTTTATTCTCCTGTTGCAACGCCTGGACAAGTTTATTAGTAGAACATAAATTCACATAGAATATTTGTGAGCACGCTTTCACCTCTTCTTTGTATGACATTGCGTGCCAACTTTTTATATGACATTGCGTGCCAACTTTCTGTTAGCATGTCAAGAGTTTTAGTCTCGTTGTTTTCTATCTTCCTATCTCCTTGTATCCCCCACCTTGTACTCTCTATATAAACTCACATGAGATTAATGGAAATTGAGTTGAGTTTATTCCTTCAATATGGTATCTGAGAGGACACGATTCTGAAACTGTCAGTTTCCCCACCGACGCTCCCCATGCTGTTCGAAACGTCGCGCCGCGCTTCCCCACCGCCGTCGCGTGCTGCTCCACCTCCTCTGCGACGCTCCTCCCTCCCTGCCGCGCTGCTTCTCCATCGCCATGCAGTCCAATGCAGAGCTTCAGCAGGCGGCTGAAGAGGCCATCGCCGCTGCCGAAGCAGCCACTGCCCAGGCTCGAGCGGCCATTGCTCGGGCGGAGGCAGCCAATCAATGTCTTGCCGAGTATGAGAACACCATGCAATCTCGGTTTCATGCTGAGGCCGTCGCAGTGATCAACATCAAGATGATGATCCCTCTCGTCCTTGAGCAGACGTCCACCTTCTACAGTCGCTGGCGCTCCCTCTTCCTCAACACTGTGACCAAATACGCCCTCGACTGTCTCGTGCTCACCGATGATGATTTCTCTACAGATCCTCATTGGCATCGCATGGATTGCACGATCAAGTCTTGGCTTTTCGGCATGGTGGCACCCGACCTCATTGAAGCCATGTCAACCACCTCCTGACGTCGCGAACCATCTGGCTCGGTCTTGAAGAACAGTTCATCGGCAACCGAGAAACCCGTGCCATCATCCTTGATGTCGAGTTTCAACCCTCGTTCAAGGGGATCTCTCCGTCACCGATTATTGCAACAAGAAGAAGTACATGACGGAAACAGGAATCGTGTATGAAAGTGTTTTTTTAGTCATGATGAATAAATCCTACAACGTGTAGGTCTAGTCACCGAACCAGCGTATATGAGCTTTCATTTACTACACTTCATTCAAACTTTGTTCACAGGACAGTCAGCGGCCGAGCCAGGGGGCATGGTCCCCCTGACATATGACAATTTTTATTAGTATAATCTTATAATCTTCTATACCTAGATAGCAGAACCCTGTAACATATTTTTCTGCAATCTCATTAAGCCGCGTTGTCTATGGGTCCCACGAGCCACCAACTCCCAAATCACGCAGTTGCAGCTCAAGAGGCTCCTCCTGTGTGTGTTGCCAGCGCACGACTCTCCGTTACATGTCCTAAATTCCTAATGTCCTATGGTCTCCCTCCGTCTCCTCTGCTTAGCGTTGAAAACGGACAGAAAAATTTCCGTTCCGACCCGTTTCGTTTTTCACTTTTGTCCGTTCGTTTCTGTATTTGTAGGGTCCCGTTTCCGTATTTACGGAAATGGGAGATGAGTTTTTCCGTCCATTTCCGCGGGATCTCGTTTTCACCCGAAATTGACCAGTATTTATTCATTTTTTTCATCCCGTTTTAAATCTATATGAGATGTGTAGAAATTAATATGTTCATAAACCTATTAATCACTAATTATGCATGTTAACACATGGCATGCATGCTAGTGAATACTAGACCAATAACTTCGTATGTATATATTAATTTGTGACTTTTCTCATGTATATTCATGAATATTTAATCATATTATTCTAATAACTTAATTTTTCGGCTCTCTATCCGTATTTGTTCGTTTCCGTGCATCCACATATCCCGATTCTGTTTTCAAACCCGTATTTTTCGAACTCAATCCCGTTTCAAAAAAAATATAGAAACCGTTCGTTTTCATGGGTACCTCTACTTCCCCACCCATGTTATCTATCACCCCTTTAAATCTGAACCATCTCTCGAGCCAAGCCCATAGCACAATAAGAAAACGTTTTCTCTTTCTGCTCCCTGGATTCATCGATTGCATGCAGGATGTTCATAGCGCCACCGCTCATGGCGCTCACCGTAGAGAAGGAATTTGGAGGCGGTGGCTGCCTCAGTGCCTCGCGTGTCTTCGCCGCTCGCCCTCGATCTGAGATTTGCCGGAGCAGAGGATGCATGAGTTTGGGCGAAGATGACATTGAATCATCTCTGAGCGCATGACTAAGAGTCGTCACCGGCGAGATATTGGCGTCCTGCCCTTCCTCGACAAGCCCGTTGGTTCTCTCTACCATTGCTGGTACCCTCATCTAACGAATTTGAATGCTATGACATTTATTCAGTTGGAGGAGAAGTCGATGCAATGCAAGCACCTAGGGCCCGATCTCGGCGGAGGAAGGTCGGCGACATGAGAAGCGGCGTTGGCGGAGGAAGCGGCAGGACAGAACGGGGAGATGGTGCTAGACGATTGGGATTTGTTGGACCTTTTATTTGCTAGCGGGCCCTAGATGTAGGCCTGGGCGTTCGGTTCTTCGGTTCGGTTCGGTTCGGTTCCTCGGTTCCCCCGCTAATTCGGTTCCAGCAGAACAAGGAACCGATCGGTTCCTGAGAAATCTCGGAACCGAGGTAATTCGGTTTCGGTTCCTTCGGTTCGGTTTCGGTTCTAACCGAAGGAACCGAAATTTTCAGGAACTTAAAAAATAGCTCATTCAATTAAAAGTTTCAGGAGCATTTTGCCTCATTTTCATGCACTCAACAGGGACAATTTTAAGAGCAATGCATCACAATAAACAATACCACACAATATGATTGTTCTCTCAAATGCTAAGGCAAATAAATAACAATTCTCAAAGACTCAAACAACAAACAGTAATGAAATGAAACATGCAGCCTCCACTCCAGGCTCTAGCCGTACAACACACTAGCACACAACCACACACACACTTATTCAAGTTTCAAGCGTACACTACTGGAGGTGAGCGCTTTGCCTAGTGTCTACGACACTCGGTAAAGGGTCAAAAACACTCGGCAAACCCTTTGCCGAGTGCCACACTCGGCAAAGCCGTCTCGGCAAATTTCTTAACGGCAAAGGTGACTTTGCCGAGTGTCATTTTTCGGACACTCGGCAAACTCTTTGCCTAGTGTCCGTTTTACACTCGGCAAACAAAAGTCGCCGTGACGGATGCGAAACGGCGTCATATGGTTTGCCTAGTGTCGACACTCGGCAAAACCATTTTTTAAAAAAAGAAAAAATTAGTTTGCCGAGTGTTCAGCACTCGGCAAAGCCTAATTTTGGAAAAAAAAAAATTTGCTTTGCCTAGTGTCAGCACTCGGCAAAATTTGATTTGCCTAGTGTCAGCACTCGGCAAAACCTTTGAAGTTTGCCTAGTGTTCTTGCCGTGACACTCGGCAAACCTTTGAAGTTTGCCTAGTGTTCTTGCCATGACACTCGGCAAATTCAAGACACTAGGCAAAGCAGGTTTCCAGAAATGCTCAGCGCACTCCCTTTGCCGAGTGTTTTGACCTATACACTCGGCAAATGTACTCTTTGCCGAGTGTAACACTAGGCAAACTGACCTAAATCCATCGCTTTTATTTGTTTTTTTCGTTCCATCCAAACAAACAGAAATATGTACATCACATATATATCACCAACATCACATATATATCACCAACATCACTTGTATATCACTAACAACACATATATATCACCAACATCACAAACATATCACAAATGTCACATGTCACATAATATATCATCACAATAAGTTCACAAGTAATCCAAGTGCTCCATCAATCACAACCACAAGTGCAAATAGAAGTACCATTAACAACCACAAATATCATCAAGCTGGCGGCCAACGAGACTGATTTGGTGAAGGATTTGGTGAAGCATGAGCCACGTCATTCGATGCCGCCGATTGATTCTGCACAAAGGAGAAGAGATTGCATGTGTGACACAAGATAAATATATATCATACTTGACTAAAACATTTATACTCCCCTAGGTTTTAAGTAGCGTTGTGGTTTGACTCTAAGCATGAACATACAAACTAAAATATTCATACTCACAGGAGTAGCTGTATTAGGAGGTGGAGGTGGAGGTGGAGCGAATAGCGGCGGCGGAGCTTGATGACCCACAGCGGCGCCAAGACTGGTCACATAGGAGAACCACTGTGCCATCGCCCGCTGCTCGGCCTCCCGCTCGGCCCGCTCGGCTGCCACCCTCGCCTCCAGCTCCTCCCGTCGCTTCTTCTCCTCCTCTAGTTAGGCCTACAACATTACACTGCATTGTTACAATAATGCAAAGCTAAGGTATGTAAAAATCAATGAACGACGAATAAAACAGGAATAACCTGGAGTGCCTCTATCCGCCGTTGTGCAGTGTCCGGCCGAGGTCGTATGGCCGGACTTGCGCTGGTGCTCCTGGCCCGGATCTGGGAGAGAGTGGGAGTAGAGCCAGTGTCGATTATTCCGTCGCCGAGGTAGTACCGCCCATGCTTCTTGCCTTCTCCCACCCTCATGACGAGTTCTCCATCAAAGTCCTGGGTGCTCGGATCGTAATCTGGCCCATTGACCGACCTTGCCATCTCAACGTACTCACTGAGGCGGCTGTGGACGGAAGCGTTGCTGTACGCCGAGGGAGGGTCCTCCGGGTTATAGTCGACGTCGGACGTTGCCTTGCCCTTGTGGGCCAAAGCCCATGCCTTGAACTGGGAGCAAGGCTGGCCACCATGTGACGACGACTACGAGAACAGCAAAATTATTTGAAATCATGTAGAATTGAGCGTTAGAATAAATAAATGAATTCACGTACCCATGTTTGTGCGTATCCGCTGAGGCTGCGGCTACCTTGATGGTGTGGTACACCTTCCATCATCAGACGGCGCTCCCGGCAAGCATTGTGCGTCTCCGCCCACTCGGGGGCGCACCACTTGTCCACCATGTATGCCCAGCACGCGGTGTGCTGGGCGCACCAAGACGGAATCACCTACACGTCATCAAGTATGTGACATATAAGAAGATCAAATTAAGCTTACTTAATCTCAAAAGAAATCAGTATTAATATTCTATATTTACCTCTATGTACTGTTGTCGGGTCAGCGTCATCGTTCTTGCGTCAGTTTTGGAGACCTTCGTGCGAAGGTACAACCCGTGGTATGTTATGACGGCCTGGATGCGCGCCTCGTAATGCAAGTCCTTCACGAGTTTTTTACAGACTTTGGTAGCCACCAAATCCGCCCTATCCTCCATTCCCTCCTCGCATCTGAAGAAATCCTGCATATAGACGTGAGGTATCTATTCATTATTAGAAGAATGTCCAATGGATGCAATGTATTGAGCAACGTAGTGCGAGGACTTACCCACAGCTCTTTCTTCACCCGCTCCGCCTTGTTGTTGAATAGCCTGCCATCCCGATCTATAGCATCATCGGCTGCGGCGTAGTGGTCGAACGTGGTGGCCGGCGTCATCACTCCGGCGTACTCAACGAAGCCAGGGAAGTGCTCCTTGCACAGAAGCCCCAGGATGCCATTGACTTTGCGTGTGTGACAGCCTGTAGACTGTACAATCGTCCAACTCCTGCACAAGTGTTTAAGAAAAACTATTATTTTGTATTGTGATTTTCAACATATCATACAAAGTAGTGATAACATCCTAAGTTACTTACCTTTCCCCATCAGGTCGAATCACCGGCCGTCTGTGAGGAGGTATCGGTCGCTGAGGGAGGCTCGCGGGACCTCGCAAGTAGATACCTGCGTCGCCAGAGGAAGTGGACCCCCCTCCTGCCGCCTCGTCCTCCTCCACCTCCTCGTCCCCATGCTGCACCTCGTCGTCCCCCTGCGAAACGTCCTCCTCCTCTTCCTCGTCCCCAGGTGTCACCCTTCCATCTAAAAAAGCACAGGCAGAGGAATCATACCCTTCCTGCATATTTCTCTAGCGTGGGTATTCATCATATCTCCTCTCTTAAACCAATTAAGCAATTTCCCACCAACATATATGTATAGCCACAAGCATGGCATCAAATTAGAAAGTTTTCTTTTTGCCAAAGAAAGAAGCACATGAGCTAACGTAAACGACAAATTATCAAATTCTAATGTAAGATTTTGACTCCACATGGACTGAACTTTGCCAAGATAAACTGTGCTAACATAGAGGCCAAGTAGAAACTCCATTTTGGGTTCTACCCTTTTCTATGCAAATCCATCACAAATGCAGATCACTTGCAAGCCAAACTGGTAGAGTTCTAATTGATATCAATTAGAATTCATCTACTATCCCTACAAAAATCTTATATAATATCATGTTTCCATAATAGAATCTCACATGCTTCTAGTACAGAGCCATCAATTGGCCAGGATGTTTTTGTTTCCTAACCCCTTAACTTCCCTAGCTGGACTCTAATTGGTCAAAAAAAACAGTACTGAAATTGATGTTTGATTCAACCATTCCAGGAACAAAGTATCAGTGCATATTTGCTTTTAGACAGCTGTACCACATGATCTTTATTATTCCACACATCCACGTCATTGACATAGGATCTGGCAATAGGAACTTAAGTAGCACTTGTATTTGTTAGTTTAGTTCAGTTTCTTATAGTTCAACAATAATTTATCACCTTAAAGCTAACTCAAGTTGTTCATGGATTGTATCATGAATGATTGGGTTAGTTGTATCTTATAAGTCCTGTCCTTACTACCTCAGGTACTATAACAATAGGCATCTTTAAGTACAAAATACTTGGGAAATTTAAGGATCACTAGCAAAGCCCTCTTACCATTGTCTAAATGCAAGAATAATATGTTGGACTGGGGTTCAGAAGATTGAAAAGTCATCACACCAGCAAACAACATCACAAGGAGAAAAAAACAAAGGCTAACCTTCAGTCACAACCTTTTCTCCAGATCTGGTATCGCTGCCTTCACCGCCGGACCTCTGCTGCTCGTAGGCGTGGAGTAGGAGCAGCAGTGTGTTCCTCACCGGAAACTGAGGAGGACTCCAGTGGTGTCCGGGGGAGCTGCGGCGTCCGATCCGTCGGCGTGGAGGATCCGCAGGGGAGAGCTGCGGCGGCGTCGAGTCACCGAGGGGCAGCTTGGGGCGGACGGGGCAAAGAGCGGTGTGGAGAAGGCGCCCGCGGCGTCCTGTCCAGTGCGCGGAGCGGCGTGGGGAAGGCGCGGAGGAGCGGCGGCTTGGGGAGGACGCGGCGTGGGGAAGGCGAGTAGTACTAACCAGGCAGCGTCGGAGGCCCCAGGTGGCGCGCGCAGCAGTGGGGAGGAGGAGGTCAGTCGGCTCGCCAGCGGTGCGGCGGCGGCAGCGGTGCGGCGGCGTGGAGGGATGGAGGCCGGCACGGCGTGGGAGCTGTGGCGTGGAGGGATGGAGGCCGGTGGGGTGGAGTCGGCCTTGAACGATACCGTGTTGGGCCTGCGGATGGGCTTTCCATGGCCCAGAAAAGAGAAGTGCAGAGAACGGCCCAGAAACACTTTGCCGAGTGCCATGGATCCGGCACTCGGCAAAGTCAATGTGTTTTTTTTTAAATTTTAAAATCATGTACATATTTAAAAAAATCAACTTCTAGGGCTTATAGAAGTATTCTTAACTAATTTATAGATGTATTTTTAATGCTATTTTTATTTTAATAATCATATACAAATTTTAAAAAGTCAAATAAATATTGATGTATTATTACATCTACTAGATGCTAATTTGTTCTAGTTAATCAAATTCTAAAATACTTTCTTAAATGCACTCTACACTGTATGCTCGATGCTTCCATGAATATTCAAACATTATTTAATGCAGTTATATATAGCTCAAATTCTATTTATCGAAATTAATCCATTCTATAATTGCGGTTAACAAATTAAAATTAGCAAATGGAACCGAAAAATTACTAATATTTCACACGAAACAATCTCTGTCATCTATTCACTATACAAAAAGTTTGAAGTGAAACTCCAACTCGACACTCAATTTGACACCGGATCTTATCGGATCCTTCTCAACTCTCTGAAACTGGTACGAAGATGTTCCGATTTGTAAGTATTGTACGTGACAACTTTCGTGAAACCTTCTCAAATTTTTATCACAGCCTCGACATATGATATCATGACATCTTGATAAATCTTGTGATTTTCAGACTTCGTTTGCTTTTTATATAATTTAAAAACTATTTGGTGAGATGTTCGTGCTCATGTTTCATGAGCAAGATGTTCGAAACTTGATGTAACTTTGAGGATTTTAACGTTCTTCTATTTCAAATAACATGAATATCAATTTTCAATTCATTTTTTTCAATTATTTGAACCTCCTGCAGTTCAAATTTAAGTTATCCCTAAAAATTCAATTAAATGAGATAAATTTACTAAATATAGCAAATAGATTGCAAAAGATACCAAACTTTAACATGGAGTCAAGGTTACTGTATGATGTTAGCGGAAAAAGTTTGGAGTCTAGAAAATGAAAAAAAAAATAGTTTGCCTAGTGTCAAGAGAAAACACTAGGCAAAGTTGTCACTTTGCCGAGTGTCCAGTGGAAACACTAGGCAAAGTTCTCGCTTTGCCGAGTGTCGGTGGAAACACTAGGCAAAGTTCTCGCTTTGCCGAGTGTCGGTGGAAACACTCGGCAAATACAGTTTGCCTAGTGTCAGGCACTAGGCAAACCTAGAATTTGCCGAGTGTAATTGTTTGCCGAGTGCTTGACACTAGGCAAACTGCCTGTTTGCCTAGTGCTTACCTTTGCCTAGTGTGGAACACTCGGCAAACTAAGATTTGCCGTGTGTATTTGTTTGCCGAGTGTAACACTCGGCAAATCGGCCTCTTTGCCGAGTGCCCGATGAAATACACTCGGCAAAGCATCCGACACTAGGCAAAGAACGTGTCTCCGGTAGTGGTAGATGAAGTCATGATTATGAAGAGGAGTAAAAAACAAGTTCGGTTCCTACGGGTTAATTCGGTTAACCGAACCCTGGAACCGAATTGACCCAGGTTATTTCGGTTCCTGGATTTCTGGAACCGAATTAGGAACCGAAACCGATCGGTTCGGTTTTTTCGGTTCGGTTCTCGGTTTTTTCGGTTCGGTTCTCGGTTTTCGGTTTTTCATGCCCAGGGCTACCTAGATGTATCACCCAATCCAATCTGTGCTGTCTGCTGTGCTATTTGCGAGCACCTGAGGCTCAAAGGAATTTTTACATGGACATGAGTAGTTGTATGCGTTCCTATTTTTCGTCATATCCATAGTAATTTAATACATCTAGTTTCTTTTTTTTAATCAATACATCCAGTTTCTTCTTTATAAAGAAACTAGCAAACGTGCCCGTACATTGCGACGGGATCCAATACATATTAAAATAAGATATCATACCATTATTAGACGAGAGTGAGTTGTAGCACAGGTCATGAGTTTGAGTCAAAAATTAAATTAACTTAGTGGTAAAAATCTTTATTTCTTAAGGAGTCAAAAATTAAAATGGATGTGTTCTTTTATTTATTGTTTGTTTTTACTTTTATTATATTTATTAGAACACGAAAAAACTAGGTGGAGAAAATCATGAAAAACAATGAAAACAAAATCAGAAAAAAGCGAAAAAAGAACAGAAAAAGAAACGCATCTTTCCTCCTTATTAGATTTCTATTCTTATATTTTTACATTTTGATTAAGATTCCTATTCCAGTTACTCGGAGTTGAAGAGATCTAATTGGATTAAGATTCATAGCTATCCATATTATTATATCTTTCTTATTTGATTAAGATTCCTATTCACTTGAAATCGAAGAGATCTAATTGAATTAGGATTCCTAATAATTATATAAAAAGAAAGACTATAGGTGGTTTTTCACATTCACAAAATTAGTTAAAAGATAGCCGAACAAAAAAAAGGTGGTAAGAAATTTTGCCTCTTTAATATTAGGTATAAATAGATACACAATGTTTGGTTCGTAGGTGTTTTGTCACGCTCCAATCAATGTTTTCCATTAAGATTTTGAGCTAAGGCATTGTTTAGTTCGCGAAATATTTTAGAAAATGTAACTGTAGTGCTACTGTAGCACTTTCGTTGTTATTTGGCAATTATTGTCCGATTATGGCCTAACTAGGCTTAAAAGATTCGTCTCGTCCATTTCGTCTAAACTGTGTAATTAGTTTTATTTTTTATCTATATTTAATGCTTCATGCATGTGTCCAAAGATTCGATGTGACGGGAATCTGAAATATTTTAGGAAATATTTCAGGAACTAAACAAGGCCTAAATTCATCAAGAAACCAAGGAATATTCCAATATGGGGGCATTTTTTTTGTGCATTAAGAGAAGTGCAATACTAATTCTAATAGTTGCTGAAATGACATGTTCTCCCCTTATGATCCTGTGCAACATTATAAAATTCCGGCAGCAATGTGCAAGGTATCATCTAGTTTTATTTATATTACAGAACCAGGTGGTGCATCCCTCCTGCTCCACTTGAGTTGTGCCGCTCCCTATTCTTCTCAGATGGACAGGCGCTCTTCCTCTGCTTCAAAGCCACCTCTTCTCATGGCATGGCTGCATCCCTGTATAAGTCTGCAAAACTGCAGAGGCATCGAATTTAAGTGGGGAAGGCATGAAATTAAAGGAAACTGTAATATAATAGATATTCAGAGCCCATCACCTGGCCTGAAACTACAAAGTATTAACAGATCAGATGTCCAGCATTATTTAAGTCCTCTATATAATTTGCATTCCCTTGTTGCTAGGTGTTACAAGGAGTCCTATCTCATCTCATGTTATTTTCTTTGCCCTTATTCTATAAGGCCAAAATTTGTAATGAGTTTTCATCTTTGAAAACTGGAAGTGGCCTTAATGTTGATTCTGCAAGTGTACAATAGGAAACACAAGGAGTTAGAGAACCAACACAAGGGTAACATACATGAGAAGAAATGGAGGAAAGCCAAATCTGTGGTTAACACCGTGCAGAGCACGAACCTTGCAAGGAAGTATTATTCATACAATGCCTTGTTATAATGGGATAAAAAGGAATCAGATGCATACCCAATGATAGACGTATTAGAAAAATATAAGGACCACATTAAATATGCCCCAGTGCAATTTAACTTCAATCACTAAACTGGGAAACTGCATAATCTGCAAATGTGGGGATTTTGTGCCATTTCTTTAGGATGAAATTCAGCACAGCGACTCGAAACATAAGAACCACATTAAATATACCGCAGCACAATTTAACTTGAACTACTAAACTGGGAAACAACATAATTTGCAAATTGGGGGTTTTGTGGGATTTCTTTAGGATGAAATTCAGCACTGCAACTCCAAACATGTCTATACTGTGGGTGTGCGCCAATTTTGCTACTGTATTTTAGAACTAAAATACATATGCCATCTACCTGATGTTATGGCCCATGTGTGCTCTATGATGTTACTCAGATGTTAAGGGACGTAAGTGGCCGGGCCAAGCTTTCAAAATTTGTTGGGTCAAAATTAGAATAGCGATTTTAAAATGCCTATGGAAACTAAATTCGTAAAAGACATGGAACGTTACCAGGAATTGTGTAAAATTCGATAACACAGTTACAGGAAAATCTATATTGAAAGGATGAAGGCCATGTGTGTTAAACCATTTTATCGTTTTTGTTGGAGTATGTGTGTGTGGCCCATGTGGCTAGGCCCATGAGGCCCATGTATGATACACTATATTGCTACCTTTCTAGGGTTAGCCTAATCAATTGAGACCACTAATTCCAACATGGTATAGAGCCTATCTTTCATTCTCCCTCCTCCCAGCCGCCTGGATCCGCCGGCCTGGATCCAGGGCGCCGCCGCCCTCTGGCCCTCCCGCCGGCCAGCCATGGCCGTCTTCCCTCCTCCCTTGGCCGACTTTTCTCCTCCCTCCCTCTCCCACCCCACATCCTGGGCCCCGGTGGCTGTTTCCTCTCCTCCAGGCGCCGACCAGCAGCCCCCAGCCGCCGCCGGCCCTTCAGGCGCCGCCCACCTTGGCGCGGCTGTGGCCAGCTCCAGGGCGCCGCCGGTCGCCAGCGGGCCACCGGGCCCTGGCGCGGCCCCCACCTGGGCCCCTCCTGGCGCGGCCCCCACCTGGCGCCCCTCCTGGCGTGATGCAGTGCCCATGACGGCTGCCGCTCCTCCTGGCGGTCCTCTGCTGCCCGCTCCTTCTTCAGCGGCTACTGCTTCCCAGCTGGCTCCTCTAGCCGCGTCCCTGGTGACCGCAGCTCCCCCTAGTGCCGCTGCTTCTTCTTCAGCACCCTGGCCAGCCACTGGACAGTACGCTCCAGGCGCGGATGCAGGCCCCATCTGGCCCCCACCTGACGCGGCCATCGCGCCCCTGCTGGCTGTTGCTCCTCCCTCTTCCGCTGCTTGGCCGGCCTCTGGCGGGCTGCCTGCTGCCGCCACCGCGCTACTGCCGGTTGCTGCTCCTCCTTCTCCCGCAGCATGGCCGACCCCTGGCCTGCAGGCTGGCTGCTGCCTTGCGTCCGGTGTGACCGTCGAGACCGCCCTTCCCTTTGCTGGTGCGGCCCGCCCACCCGCGCTGCTGCCTTCGCCCACCCCCTTCGCCTCCGTGCCCCTCTTTCCCGCGACATGGGCACAGCAGGCCATTGCTTTCGCTGCCGGCAGTGCCCCCGCGACTGCGCCTTTCCCGGCTGCCCCGACCATCTCTCCTTCCTAGGCTCCGGCCGCCCTTGGCGTGGCCCCGGCATCGCCCGGCCACCCTCCAGCGCTGCCCGCCGGCGCGAGCGGGGGTGGGGGGGCCGTGGCGGACGCTGTCGTCGCGGACGGGGACGTGGTGGGGGTTCTGGGTTCCACGACCCGTCATGGCCCTTCCAGGCTCCCGGTGGTGAGCCTCGCCTGCCGGCCGCCGCCATGCTCGCTGCTGCTTCTCCCGGGTTTCACCCAGCAGCATTCCCGTGGGCTACACCCTCCAGCGCCTCGCCCGGTTGGGACTCGAGGGCCTTGGCACACTCCTTCAGCACGATGGCCCCGAGAACCCCTGTCGGCCCACAGTGGATCGCCGATTCGGGTGCCACCTACCACACCACTCCTGACCCCACTATTCTCTCTTCCGTTCAACCTCCTTCCTATCACCCTTCATCCATCATGGTCGCTAATGGGTCTTGCCTTCCTGTCACGTCCGTGGGTGCTGCCGGCGCTCATGGCTCCTTTCGTCTTCCTGATGTTCTTGTGGCACCTTCTATGGTTCACAACCTTCTTTCTATTCGTCGGTTTACTGCTAACAACTCATGTTCTGTGGAGTTTGACTCTTCTGGTCTCACTGTCAGAGATTTAGCTTCCCGCCGTCCTCTGCTTCGGTGTGACAGCACGGGTCCCCTTTACACCCTTCGCTTCCCAGCGTCTCCTTCGTCTTCTTCGCCGAACCCTTTGTCCGTTGCCTTCGCCACCACTACTTCCTCCACCACTTGGCACCGGCGACTCGGCCATCCTGGTCGTGATGCCCTGATGCAGCTCAGTCGTAGTTCTGACATTCGGTGTCCTCGGACTCACGATGAGCATTTGTGTCATGCGTGTCAGCTGGGCCGTCATGTCCGTCTTCCTTTCCATAGTTCTTCTTCCCAGGCGGCTCACATCTTTGATCTCATACATTGCGACCTCTAGACCTCCTGTCATCAGCGTGTCTGGCTACAAGTTCTATCTTGTGCTGCTTGATGATTTCTCTCATTACTCCTGGACTTTTCCTCTTCGTGCAAAGTCTGACGCTTTCCCCGCCATTCTCCACTTCTTCGCTTGGGTGTCCACACAGTTCGGCCTCACCATCAAGGCCGTCCAGTGTGACAATGGTCGTGAATTCGATAACTCCGCCTCCCGTGCCTTCTTTCTCTCTCATGGTGTCTAGTTGCGCATGTCTTACCCGTACACCTCCTCCTAGAACGGCAAGGCTGAGCGCATGATTCGCACCACCACCGAGACCATGCGCACCCTCTTGCTTCAGGCATCCCTCCCTGCGCGCTTCTGGGCTGAGAGCTTACACACCTCCACCTATCTCATTAACCGCCTTCCTTCTGCTGCCTGCCCAGCTCCCACGCCCCACCACGCCCTTTTCGGTACCCCTCCTCGGTACAACCACCTTCGCGTCTTCGGGTGTGCGTGTTACCCTAACACCACAGCTACCGCTCCCCACAAGCTGGCACCTCGTTCGACTCTCTGTGTCTTCCTCGGGTACTCCCCGGATCACAAGGGATACCGGTGCTATGATCTTACCTCTCGACGGGTCCTCATCTCTCGCCATGTGGTGTTTGATGAGTCTGTCTTCCCCTTCTCCTCCACCCCCACTCCCACGTCCACCCCTGATCTTGACCTCTTCTCCTTGTTTCCCACTGACGCGGTGGTCAAGCCACCTTTTCGGTTGTCTCCCACAGGTACTGCTCCACCGTGCCCTTCGCCGGGACCGTGCCCTCGCTCGCCGCCCGCCGGTGACACCCCCTGTCCGGGCCTAGCGGGGTCACCTCACGAGCCGGCCCCCGTCAATACGACTGACGCGGGTCCCGGGCCGTCGCCCATGGCACCGCCTGCACGCTTCGGTCAGCCGCCGCTCGTCTACCAGCGCCGTGCGCCTTCCAGGTCGGCCCCCGTTACTACGCCGGACGTGGGGTCCGGGTCGTCGACTCAGGCACCACCTGCGCGCTTCGCCCAGCCGGTGCTCGTCTACCAGCGACGTGCACGACCGGAGCCGCCGCCTACGTCTACACCGGTGGATCCTTCGCTGGTGTGCGCGACTGCTTCTCCGCCGGCGACACCGACACCGCCGCCGCGGTCCCCGGATGCCCGTGTCGCGACGCCGGTGTACCACCCCCCGCTCCTTCACCGGCACCCGCGTCATGTTCACCCTATGGTGACGCGTCACGCGGCGGGCACCCTGCCGCCCCCGGCTCTCGCGGCGACGCCCGTGGAATCGCAGGCCTCTCCGGTACCCTCTTCTGTACGTGAGGCCTTGTTGGACCCTCACTGGCGCCGTGCGATGGAAGAGGAGTACGCGGCTCTCCTCGCCAACCGGACCTGGGATCTGGTGCCTCGTCCACCCGGCTCCAATGTCGTCACCGGCAAGTGGATCTGGACACACAAGCGCAGGGCTGACGGCACTCTCGAGCGGTACAAGGCTCGTTGGGTTCTCAGGGGTTTCACTCAGCGGCCTGGTGTTGACTACGATGAGACTTTCAGTCCAGTGGTGAAGCCGGCTACAGTGCGCACGGTGCTCTCCCTCGCCCTCACTCGCTCCTGGCCCGTGCATCAGCTGGATGTCAAGAATGCCTTCCTGCATGGTCTTCTCACTGAGACAGTTTACTGCAGTCAGCCGGCCGGGTTTGTTGACTCCTCGTGTCCTGACATGGTCTGCCGGCTCAACAGATCTCTCTACGGCCTCAAGCAGGCTCCCAGGGCATGGAACCATCGCTTTGCTGCCTTTCTGCGCTCACTGGGGTTTGTGGATGCCAAGTCCGATACGTCACTGTTCATCTTCCACCATGGAGCTGAGACTGCGTATCTACTGCTCTATGTTGATGACATTGTCCTCACCGCCTCCAGTGAGTTACTCCTTCGCCGGATTATCACCTCTCTCCAGCAGGAGTTTGCGATGAAGGATTTGGGTGTGCTACATCACTTCCTTGGGGTCACTGTTGTGCCTCACCCTGCTGGCCTTCTCCTACACCAGCGGCAGTACACTCTTGACATCCTTGAGCGCGCCGGGATGACTGACTGCAAACCCTGCTCCACTCCAGTTGACACACAGGGCAAGATGTCTGAGGCTGAGGGGAACCCGGTGTCTGATCCCACCGCGTACCAGAGTCTTGCTGGTGCTCTCCAGTACCTCACCTTCACTCGCCCGGACATCACGTGTGCGGTTCAGCAGTTGTGCCTTCATATGCATGATCCGCGGGAGCCCCACCTCACTGCCCTCAAGCGGCTCCTCCGCTACCTACGCGGTACTGTGGACTACGGCCTGCTCCTTCACCGGCGGTCCTCCTCCACTGAGATGGTTGTCTACACTGACGCTGACTGGGCTGGATGTCCGGACACTCGACGTTCCACCTCCAGCTACGCTGTCTTTTTGGGCGGCAACCTGGTGTCCTGGTCGTCCAAGCGTCAACAGGTGGCCTCCCGCTCCAGTGCCGAGGCAGAGTACCGCGCCGTGGCTTCTTGGCTCCGCCAGCTCCTGGCCGAGCTCCATAACCCTCTACTCCGGAGCACGCTTGTCTACTGCGACAACGTCAGTGCTGTCTACCTCTCCACCAACCCCGTGCAGCACCAGCGGACCAAGCATGTGGAGATTGATCTTCACTTCGTCCGTGATCGGGTAGCCATCGGCGAGGTGCGCGTCCTCCATGTACCTACGACGTCCCAGTTCGCCGATATCTTCACCAAGGGCCTCCCATCGACGACCTTCGCCGCCTTTCGCTCCAGCCTCAACATCACGAGTGGCTAGTTGTGTCTGTGGAGGGGCTCGTGTGTATTTTCTTTTCCTGGTGTTCAGTCTGAATCCGCTGCGTCGGTAGTTCAGACTGCGGGGGAGTGTTGGAGTATGTGTGTGTGGCCCATGTGGCTAGGCCCATGAGGCCCATGTATGATACACTATATTGCTACTCTTCTAGGGTTAGCCTAATCAATTGAGACCACTAATTCCAACAGTTTTATCCGAAACAAAATTTTTAGTGTATGACAACAAAACCTAGTGGTTAACTTGGCATCACGAAGGCCATATGTATGACAACAAATTTCATGTTTTCATGTTTTGTGTGTACAGAGCTAAGTGACAAATAATTGCATCATTTGGGAATTTCTCAAAAATATATTGTATTAGCATCCCAAACTGCATGATCAGAAACATAATTTAGTTAGTATGCTGCCTGTGTGGCAGTTAACAGTGTCAATCTTTGAGGCCACATACAAGAAACCAGGGTACAAATTTGTGAGCCAGACACAATGTAAGATAATTTTACTTCTGACAAAATGGAAATGTGTTCATAGGAAAGCGGGCTATAAAAAGAATGTGCAGTACACAATAGGCTAACGTAAATTGTCCAATTGTGACAACACAACACCAGCAGCACCTGCGCTAGCTGAATTTTTTTTGCGAATGATGAAGACATAGTACCGAGAAATGTCATGTGGTGGGCCTTGGAAAAGCACAAAGTCCCAACTAAGTACGTTACCCTCATCAAGGATATGTACAGGGATGTGGTGACGTTTGTCCGAACATGTGATGGCGACACCAGTGACTTTCCAATTAAAATAGGACTGCATCAGGGGTCAGCTTTGAGACCTTATTTATTTGCTTTGGTGATGGATGAGGTCACAAGGGACATACAAGGTGGTATCCCTTGGTGTATGCTCTTTGCTGATGATGTGGTGCTAGTTGACGACAGTAGGGCAGGGGTTAATAGGAAGTTAGAACTATGGAGGCACACGTTAGAGTCGAAAGGGTTCAGACTTAGTAGGACTAAGACCGAGTACATGAGGTGCGATTTTAGCGCGACTAGGCATGAGGAGGGAGACGTTAGCCTCGATGGGCAAGTGGTGGCCAAGAAGGATACTTTTCGGTATTTAGGGTCGATGCTACAAAAGGACGGAGACATTGATGAAGATGTTAGGCACAGAATTTCAGCCGGCTGGTTAAAATGGCGTCAAGCTTCTGGCGTCCTCTGTGACAAAAGGGTGCCTCAGAAGCTGAAAGGTAAGTTCTATAGGACGGCGATTCGTCCGGCTATGTTATACGGTGCTGAGTGTTGGCCTACAAAAAGGCGACATGTCCAGCAATTGAGTGTAGCAGAGATGCGTATGTTGCGTTGGTCACACAAGAAGGGATAGAGTCCGGAACGACGATATTCGGGATAGGGTTGGGGTGGCACCAATTGAGGAGAAACTGATTCAACATCGGTTGAGATGGTTTGGACATGTCCAACGGAGGCCTCTTGAGGCGCCGGTGCGTAGTGGAGTTCTAAAGCGGGCCGATAATGTAAAGAGCGGTAGAGGTCGACCTAAACTAACTTGGGACGAGTCCGTTAAGAGAGATCTTAAGGAGTGGAATATCTCTAAGGATTTAGCTATGGATAGGAGCGCTTGGAGATTGGCAATCAACGTGCCGGAACCGTGACCTCTTTTGTCTCCCTTTATGTCCTTTTTGTGTCTCCCTGTTTCTCGTCTCTTTTGGGTTTCATCTCTAGCCTACCCCAACTTGCTTGAGATAAAAGGCTATGTTGTTGTTGTTGTTGTTGTAATGATGAAGACATAGAAAACTGCTGATGTATTAAGCAATTGCAGGCTGTAGGAGGTATACAGAAAGGTGGGCAGCAGGGAGAGTATTTTTTCACCAGAATAAAAGTACTGAAGCAGCTGAATCATAAGTATGTAAAAATGTCTTGTTTCACCGAAAGCAAGTAATGAAATGTTTAGATCACAGTACAAGGTTTGTTACCTTTGCACCCCAGTCTCACACATGTTTTCTTCGCAGAACAAAAAAAAATCGTAGATGGCAATGCTGCATTTATAAAACAATATTTTGTGAACAATTAGCGATTTAAAAGGTGATATGGAAGCGTTAGCTGTGACTATTTTAGCAATCAAGGGTAAGAGCGTATGGTTAAACATCGAAGTACCTATCTCTAGAACACATGATGAACTGCTCAGGAACTTGGACCAAAGAACCAGCATATCTAGCATCCTGAGAACAAATCAGAGTGCCTGCAGCATGCACAGATCTATTCAAATTTGACCAAGGATGAAACGCTAAATGATAAGCAACTCCTTTTAGCTGTGCAAAACATGATGCATAACACAAGGGAAAATAAACAATATACTAAAGGAAAATTTAATTCTGTCCGTCCTCCATATGCAGCCAACAACATTGTAGCAAAAATTATTTCAGGCCATTTAATTTAGGAGGTAATCTATTCAACTGTTACAGTTTCTTGAGAACTTTTTTAGCATAGATAGCAGGTGCTCTGCCTGTCCGGAACATTTACTCTGTGATGGCATCGCAAATGGTCCATGATTCAGAAGGACATGTTACCTTTGAGCTATAAACCTACTGGCATTCAATTTACCTTGGATTTTAGGAGGTACATTGTTGTCCCAACCGGTAGTGAGGCTTGTTCATGGTGTATAGGATGGAAAAGGAGGAGAATTAGGCACAGCTCACTATTTTTTCGTGCAAAGCCATATCAAATTCCAAGATCCAAATCAATAAGACCAAATATGCATGACTATCAAGATAAATTAAGCATTCCACGTGACTGGATTGAACAGGACATCACCGTTTTGCAGCTAAGCCTGATCTTCTCCCATGAGCCCCTCCACCATTTGGTATGTATCAGTCTGTATGTAGTATGTATCTGATTAAAATAAACAGTGAGCCCGAATTACATATCCTCATACTATGTAATCTGATATCTGAAACCTCACTAAGAGCAGGGCAACACAAATCAATAAGCCTGCATCTGCATATGACATGGATCGAGGCGTAAAATTAGCATAAAAGAAGAGTTAGTAGGTAGATAAGAAAACAATTCGAAGGACTGCAGTTACCTAAGTTTGGTTGAATAACCGTTCTAACGAGCATAGAGAAATACAGTAGTTACACCATAGAGATTTGCTTATAGCAAGCTATTGTTAGGTTGTGGGCATCCATGAGCTAAAATAATTAGAGGACTTGAATAATAAAAAGCTGCGGATTAAGGAATGCTCTTGCTAACCTGAAGCTCTAAATCGTTCGCTGTAAACACTGGTGCTGCACATGGAAGTTCATGTTTCAGAGCTTTGAGCTGCAGTTTAGGACTCACCAAATCAAGTTCCTGCAGTAAACATATAAGATACCTGAACAAAATGGAATACACATTCATAAAACTGGCACACCAAATCAACCTCCTGCTCTAATAAATAAATAAATCAAGATACATGTACGGGGAGGGAACCAGGCCAGCTCCAGCCTGCAGCAGTGTCCGTGGGGGGAGGGGCAGCCGCGGCCGCGGCTACCGACGTGGCCTGCCAGCGCCGCCACCCTGCCCGGCCGCAGCGCTAGGGTTTCGTGGAGCACAGCAGCAGGCGCGGGACGGCGAGAGGAGGCAGCGCCGTGGGGCAGCAACTCGGGCGGCCACCGGAAGGGCCCGCTCGCGCGGCGCAGCTGCCGGTGAAGGCCACCGCCAGGGCACGCGCGCGGTGCCCCGTCGCAGCCCAGGTGCGTCGTCGTGCCCCGACAGTGCCTCGCGCGGTGAGGCGGCGCGGGCCCGGCCGGCAGGACACGATGCGAAGGGGAAGAAGGAGGAGCAGGGTGGCCGCAGTCGCCGCTTCCGGGCGACGCCATCCGCGGTCGCTGAGCCTGCGTCGGGAAATTTACATATTTACCATTATAAACGATCGCCGCTCATCCGTCTCTCGTTGGATGTTTAACAGATGGGAGAAGTTTTAACGTCGGATCTGTCGTCTTTGCGCACGTAGGGCATGTCAAAAGTCCTTCCTGTCCCTGCCTTGCTTCTCACTCTCTCCCTCTTCGACAGCCGGATCTCGCAGCTCCTCTCATTGCTAGGTGGGACTCACTTGTCAGCTTCATCTTCCACCTGCAGCAGGAGCAGCTTCGCCGCGACACCTCCCTGTCCGCCAGCAGCCCTAGCCGGGTGCTCACTTACCTCCCTCCCGGCGGCGGCGCTCCCACCCGTTCCCGAGCACAAGCATCAGCAGCTCCGCTGTGGCCTCGTAGGCGCGTGCACGAGCAGCTCCATCGCGGCCTCGCTGGCACGCGCGCGAGCAGCTCTGCCGCGGCCTCGCCGGCACGTGCGCGAGCAGCTCCGCCGCGGCCTCGCCGGCAAGCACACGAGTAGCAGCTCTGTCGTGGCCTCGCCAGCGCGGGCATGAGCAGCTCGATTGGGGGTCGCCTCCCGCCCATCCGGTGCTCGTCAGCTTCCTCGTCGCCTAGCTGGCGTGCTCGGGGCCGCGTCCGGCCACATGCACTGCAGCTACTTGGTGGCAGGGGAAGCTGACGGCTGGGCAAGCTGGCTCGCCGGCGCTGGTACATGCCGCCGGCAGCTGCGCGTGGGGAGACACAACACAGCGCGTCTGTGCCCGAGATTTGCGACGTCCACCGGCGAGGAAGCCATGGAGCACGAGCACGAGCACGAGGAGGCGGGGGCCGCGGCGAGCGCCCCTCCTAGGCTCACTATGTCCGCCGCCGGTGCACGAGTCATGGGCGTTTGACGCTGTCAGTGAGAGGAGTTGAAGCAGCGGGAGGTGGAGGATGAAGCTGACGAGTGGGACCCACCTGGTAGTGAGAGGAGCTCCGGGACCTGGCTGTCGGAGAGGGAGAGAGAGGAGCAAGGCAGGGGCAGGAAGGACTTTTGACATGCCCTGGCTGACTGGGCACCAACGTGTCAGGCTGACGTGGCATGCCACATGTGCAAAGATGAAAAATTCGATGTTAAAACTTCTCTCATTTGGTAATTTTGTAATTGTCATTCTAAGGATGAGAAACAAACGAGTGGCGATTGTTATAATGGTAAATATGTAAATTTTCCGCCTGCATCGGGAGAGAGAGGGGGAAGAGGAAAGGAGAGGAGAAGTATCTGGAAGTTGAAGCAGAAGCTGCGAGGAGAAGCAACGGAGAAGCTAGAGACTGCGAGGAGAAGGAAGAGAAGCCGGTTCGGGCGAAATCCGCTCCAAACGATCCGGGCCATCGAACGGAAGATTGGATGGACGAGAGATTTCAGGGCAACGTTGCGGCTGCGGAGAACCTAGAGACGGTGAGGAGAAGGAAGAGAAGCCGCCTCGGGCGAAATCCGCTCCAAACGCAAACAATCCGGGCCATCAAACGGAAGATCGGACGGACGAGAGATTCCAGGGCGACGCGGGGGCTGCATCTTTCCTAGAAGCTATGTTTTGTAGGGTTAAATGCCTAAATAGTGGTATTAGTTTCTTTACATAATATTGTGTCTATATAAGTTTGTGTATATACTATGCCCTAGTGATATAAGTTATATGTTTTTGTTTATTTAATAGATATATGCTCATGTGTTGCACCAGGGTCATAATTTTCTGAATTTATAATCTCAGTAGTCGTTCGGACGCGTGAGCTCCGAAGATGTGGTTTTAGTCTTTGTACCGGAACACGGTAGGACGTGCGCGTATGAGCTCAAAGTAGAGCATTATTCGTATCGGACGCGGACACGTGAGCTGGGGGTAGATGATGACTTTAGAATCTTTTTAGGTGTAGAGTAAAAATAAGTTTCACTACATATTAAATAATTTCTGATCTTTGCATAAATTTTCTCGTATATCCATATAGAGATTTTTTTGCGAATTACACAAGGAAATCCAGGAAAATACGAGCACCCATGTCAAGTCGATGACTTGAACCCGGATGGGCAAGATCCACCACAACGAAGTTCGCTTGTATATCCATATAGATAGCTTAGAAAGTATACCAAAAAGAATATAAGGAGAGAACTAGAAAAGTCCCTCAGCTCGACCCCGTGGAGAGTGGAGACTAAGCTCCCAGTAATTAGGCTAGGTCCAACACATGCAGTAGTAATCGTATGCCTCAGAGTCCACGTAGACGAACAAGTTAAAGCAGAGTGCATGCTATCAATCTCTCAAAGGAGGAAATACTTTTTCAGAGTTTTTCTTACCCCACCACTATCCATTATGCAACTTTTGGAGAGCCGAAGCGGCAGCTCGGTTGGTCAGCACGCACAAGGCCAAAGGCCGTGCGGCTCGGCAACCCCGGGTTCGAAGCCCGGTGCCCACGGTATTTCCGCTCAGTGAGTGGGAATGGGGACACTGTACCCCGGTTCAAACAAAAAAAATCCATTATGCAGCTTTCCCCTCCTCGTTTTGCTCTTCACGACACATGATGATGTCTCCGACGCATGCTCAAGCGAATGTTTAGGTTTTTTTGTCAGATGGAGCATTTAGTTCCTCTGCACTCTGTAGGAACCTCTAACACTCTGCAAGGATGTTTTTCAGTGTGACACGGAGCAATGGCTGGCTATGACGTAGAGGTTGGGGCAATTGTCCAACCTTGTACGTTGGGCACGGCCTTAACTGCCCCCGTTATGCCTACACCGACCAGAAAAAAAGATGACGATGTGTTCAAAGCGCACTCGATACTTAGCGGACCCTGCATGGCTACTCCTGCTCCCGCCGCATCGGCTGTAAAAGGAAAAGGGAAAACAATGCGTCCGAAGATTGTAAAAAGAGACTGTTGTCGGAGTGTTCGCTCTTTTGAATTAGGTGAACGTTCGCTCGTTAGCAAGGCCTCATCCGTCATTCCGTCTCATCCTGCTATTTCATTGTCAATATCAACGGTCGAACCTCATGTCCATTCCATTCTGACACTGCAGATTAATGTCTACTACCTCCGTCATGAAAAGAATGCAACTATAGGTTGCATGCCATGAAAAGTGGTACACGTTTGACTAAAATTTTAGTGAATAATATTTACATTTATGGCTTCAAATTAATTTATTATAAAAATGCATTTCATAATTAATCTAATGGTATTATTTTGGTATCATAAACATGGATATTTTTTATCTATAATTATTTAAACTTAAGGTATTAAAACATGATATTGTGCTAGAATTGCATTCTTTTAGGGACAGAGGTAGTACTATACTGCATATCTGACAGCGAAATCTATAGCTCTGTAAATTTAGCAGAGTTTTTTTTCACAGTATTAGCATAAAGCCGATAGAGGGTGGTTGTGCTTGACGATGATGACGGCTTACCTAATTAAGGACGAAAAGTGCACGATATACACGCCTGAAGTTGGTGGGGGTAAAAAATAATAATAATCAGTTTTGATTGGCTAGTTGTGCTGTGATGGAATCGCAGAAATCGTGATAAGTATGCATGATGCACGGAGGAGCAGTGATGCATTTGCCTAGAGACCACAGCCGCTGCCGACTGCAGTGCACTGTCCGACTGTCGCCATTCAGCAATGAATTTGAAAGCGCAAAACTCCAATCTAAAAAGGACCTGGGAGTAGCACATCAGCATGGCGGTATGCTTGGCGCCGGAGGCAGAGTGGCAGACAGGTAGGCTTGCATGGACCCCAAGCACATGTCCACATCCATGAACATTTCATACGTGCAATGCCTGAAAGTCGCGGTGAATTCCCAGCCACAACCACCGGCCGTTCTCTCTACAAATCCACACACCTGCAGGCCGTGTCTCGCGAGATGTGTGCAGCCGCGCCTGGTGGTGGTCACTGTCGTCCCGGACAGCACCCCCTTCCCTCAGCCAGATCCCCACCCTCCTTGCACCTCCATTATTGATGCGTTGATGCTTTGGCCTCTTCATTATTTCGATGCCTCCCTGATCTGATTTGATTCTCGCTTTCCTCTTGCCTTTCCCGGCCGGCCCTATCTTTTCTTCCCAATCCCCGGCCAGCAGGGTGCAGCGCCACCACAAGCTGGAAGCTGCGCACATTAGATATCTCCTAGCAAATATAGTACTAGTAGTTGCGAGGCTGGTGCAGGAAGCAGCATTGTGTGATGAAGAGCTCGAGCTTTGAGACCACGAGCAGCGCCGGCGGCAGCTCTGGCACGGGCACGGGCTCCAGATCTGGCTCCGGCTCCTTCAACCTCCGGAACCTGTCCAAGGTCATCCTCCCGCCGCTCGGCGGGCCGTCCGGCCAAAGCCAGTCCCATGGCGGGTCGGACAAGTGGGTCATCTCGCCGCTCGACTCCAGATACAGGTGATGCAATGACTGTAAGCTCACTGTCATCTCTACATAGGAGTATAAATCCTGCATCGATGATCGATCAGGCATGCCATCTAGCTAGCTAGTCAATCTGACGTGCATACATGTCATGGATGCTCGATGATCATGCATCATCAGGTGGTGGGATACGTTGATGGTGGTCATGGTGGCGTACTCGGCGTGGGTGTACCCGTTCGAGGTGGCCTTTATGAACGCGTCCCCCAAGGGCGGGCTGGAGGTGGCGGACATGGTCGTGGACCTCTTCTTCGCCGTCGACATCGTGCTCACCTTCTTCGTCGCCTACATCGACCACAGGACCCAGCTCCTCGTCCGTGACAGGAGGAAGATAACCCTCAGGTACACACACACCATGCCTTTGCCTTGCTCCATCTCTGAGCGTAGCAATTGCAGCGTCATACTGTAGTAGGGAATAGGTACAGTAGCGTCTTGACAGTGGTAAAAAATTTTACGAACCATATGTGGCCGTGATGAGCCATTTACTATCAGCTTTTCCAATTTCCTCTGCAATAGCGCAGTAGGTGATCACATAAACTAGGAGTTGTTTGGCTGTTTGTTGTCATAGTTTGCCACGCTTTACATTCGGCAAAATGTGGCTGCCATAAAAAGTGTGGCGAGCAAAATCGAAGTCACACCTATATTAAAGTTTGGCACAAAATTAAGTTGATGACGTGTGCGATATGGTGCTAAGAATGTATCGTGTGACATAGTTAACAGTGAACCAAATAGCTGCAAAAAAAAAACTATGGTATGACTAACCTTTAGCGTGACTAATACAAGTTTTAGTAACGAACCAAATAGTATCCAGCTCTTGCGTGCATCATTCGATTCCTGCCTTGGTCGGATTATGCTTGCAAGTTTTCTTCCCATCCTCTGCTAACTTTCTTGCCGGTGCATGGGTCTGTCAGAAAATGGCAAGGGTAGTTCTAGGTTTTGTTGGAGATTAGTTCGGCTGCCGAATCCCACTCTGATCATTCATGTGGATATGCATAAGCTAACACATGCGCGCCGAATCCCACTCAATAATGAGTCACAGGTGACGCTGATACCATGCTTGTACTCATTGTCATCACACCATTAAGATCAAAGATACGGTTCTGGTACGGTTGGAATTTTTTTAGACGTGACAGCAGACGATGCTAGGGAGATTTCGGGAAGTACACGTGGCTACATTTCAGTCAAGAAAGCAAATAAAAGACTACTTCCAGAAGACACGAGTCAAGAAATCATAATATGGGGAATTGTTACAGAAGAGAAGAAAATATATTCTAGAGTATGCATGGGACCCAAAGCCAAACTGCATTATTATTAATTGATTGTCACCACACAACCATATATATGGCGACGCATTTGCGATTTATGAAGTTGCGGGCTTGTGGCTGAGATCGGACGCGAACACAGTAGTGAGTGTGCAGCTCCCGGACAGCCCAAATGTGCCATGTCGGTCCCGTTCGGTTGGGCTGATAAGTCGGCTGAAAAACATTGTTGACTGATTTATTGTGAGAGAAAAATACTATTTCAGTTAAAAAAATAAACTGAAAAAGACAGATTATAAGCCAGATGAACATGCTCGTTGTCGTCACTTGGAATGGTAGGTATTCTAGGCGTGTTTGATTGCATGGACAGGCTTTTGGGATAAGGCTCCCACGCTACAGTGGCCCATGTTCGTTTGCTTGGACACTATGGAGCCTTGTCCGCTCGGTGCTTAAAGCACCCCCGGGAAACAAAACTTTTCACGGGATCGACTGCCCGCTGGCTCCCGCAGGCTTCCTCGTTCCATTTTTGGCTGGAGGCCCATGGCTCAAGCAAGCTCCGGTGCCATTGGGAAATTTCCGCTGCGGGCGCTAGGGTTTCCTTCCCCCTTTTATCTCCTCTGCCGTCTCCTCCTCATCCACTTGCTCTCACTCCTTTCTGTCGCTCTCTCCTACTCCCCCACCTCCCACCCCGTCTCCAGTCATCGGTGGTCTATGGTGGCAGCGCGGTGGCAGGCGGCCATCGCTCTCATGCGTGGGGCATCTCCCTCGTCTGTCTCACCAGCGGTGCATGGGTCTAGAGCTTCTCCTTCTTCGCGGAGGCAGTCCTTGCACCCGAGAGGACTGTTTTAGGTGCCCATGTTTGTTTGCCTGGACGTTGCCAGAGGCTATGGTGGACGGTGGTTCACCTTCGTCTGCTAGGCGTCGCCTTTTCTGCTTCCTCTTCACAGCCTCTTCTTTAGTTCCCCTTCCCCATGCTCAAAGAAAGGTGAAATCCTGGCTTTTCTCCTTGTGGTGCAGTCTGAGCATGTTGTGGTACTCGTATTGTTCTTGTTTCTCTTAGATTTGGGGCAGCCTCAAGGCTGATCATTGGGGGAAATGTGGGATATGATCAGTTCTGTTGTTTATTGTATTCAATCCATAATTTTTCGTGCTAGATCCGTACTATGCGGCCTGTTCATGAGCTAGGGTTTCCTGTAGCACCTGCGATGAGATTGTGTACTCTTGATTTTGACTACTCTTACATATGGTAGCATGATCTGAGCCGATGATTCTTGCTGCATCATTCTTCACTACTATTAAAACTTTTTTGGAGGCGGGCAGAATGGATTAACCAAGGTGGGACTCACAACCGCCTCAGTCCAAAGGTCACGCTAAATCAATCTTTCTCGAGGTGGTTGAAATGCCCGCCTCACTAAATCAAATAAAAAATAAAAAATAAAACCCGTGGACAAGAGCCCATCCACAAGCCCGCTGAGCCCCTCCACGGGACACCGTCACCGTCGCTCACCACCGCGTCAGGCCTCCCCGCCACCATATCTGGCTACCGCCGGATCCAGCCTTCCAACGCCGAAGCTGACGCAGAGGTGGAGGAGGAGCGTCACCGCCCAGGGAACCGATGCCAGAGGAGGAGCGCCGCCACGCTCGTGCCTGCACCACTGGCCCGCCTCGCCTGTGCCCGCACCGCCACTTCCGCACCCGCACCACCGGATTCGGCCTCCTCCTCGCCCGCGCCCGCTGGCGGGATCTAGAAGGGGCCTGAGAGAGAGAGAGATAGAGAGAGAGAGAGGGAGGGAGGGGTGCCGTGCCGAAGCGGAGGGAGGGGCCACCGCCGCCGTCCGCCATGCTCGGGGAGGACCGAGGGAGGGAGAGAGTGCCGGCGTAGAGGGAGGGAGGGTCAGCCCAAGAGAGAGGAAGAGAGAGAGAGATGTGGTCAAGGGAACCCTAACTCTGCTATTTATATAAACTCGTTAGAAGCTATGGTTATGGGCTTTGGTTGGGCCTCGGCCACGTTAACGGAGGCGAGCTTTTTAAGAGGCCCGCCTCCAAAAAATGGAGGCATTTTTGGAGACGGGCCTCGTAAATAGATTTTTAACCGCCTCCATAAATTGATTTTTCAAGGCGGTTAATTGTGACCGTCTTGGTTAATGAAAATGACCGCCTCTGTTAATCGCCAGACATTAACCGAAGCGGTTGGATTTTGTATACGCCTCGGTTAATAAAAGGGCACCACCTCGCAAAATCATTTGTGTAGTAGTGCTTGTCTGTATCTATGAGCTTGGACTAACTACTGCTTAGATTACATTGTTGTGTTACCTTTCTGTGGCCTCTGTGTCATGTTGTTCCTGCTTATTTTTCTGTCTACTGTCTTTTGGTTTTGCTATGTGTCGATGATGTAGGGTCCTATCCTTTGGGTGGCTTGTGACCACACAAGCATCCAGGGATAGGGCATGTGTGTCCACATGTTATCATATCTTGAAGATACAACACTTTTTGAAGCCAACATTGCAAGCCCAACAACCTAAACAACTGAGTAGTAAGTTCATTACTGCTTATAGATGGATTCTCAAGCTAGCAGATCCTACCTGGCCTCTCAGGCTGCTGCCCTGGTTGTTGTCATGGTAGCTTTCCTGTCCTGTTGGTTGACGAGGAAGAGGGGTGAAGAGGAACCTATTGTCTTATGGTCTTAGGCTAGATGCAGATGAACACATGCAGAAGAATGGCAACTTTTCTATAACTCTTCTGATGTTGAATGCCTGGCAATGCCTGGCCACTTATCTTCCTCGTGACATATTCGATATTCTGGATGCACTAGCTGCTTTAAACAGCAGCTTTAAAGAGACAACTTTGAATTTTATTATTTGTTTTTTTGACTAGCATTATTTGCTTCAATATTTTGTAGCAAAGAAGAAAAAGCATCACTAGATTATTTTATGTCAGAAAATTTCTAGATATTTGTATAAATATTTTTGAAATGATGAACGGTCAGACGTTGTTATTAATTATTCTAGTACTACCTCTGTCCTGGAAAGGATGAAACAAAGGTATGTATGCCAGTTAAAGTGTTTTACGTTTGACCAAGTTTCTAGTAAATAGTATTCACATTTATTACTTAAAATCAATTTATTACGAAAATACATTTTGTAATTAATCTAATGATATTTATTTGATATTATAAATATTTATATATTTTTATTTATAATTGGTCAAACTTGGTATACTAAAACATGATACTGTTTCAGAATTTCATTCTTTTGGGGACGGAGGGAGTACTTGATAAGATGATAAGAATACGCACAAAAGAATTTAGTTATTTTTTTGGAAAAATATTGAAAACACTTATTTTCTCAATACATGTGAGCACTGAGTAGATTTGTATAATATAGAAGAATGTCTGGAAAACACAATGTGCCATGCCTACACACTCGCTGGAAATGGACAGCCTGATTCAGAGCAACTTCAGCAGTAGCTTTCAAAATAGGTCCTTACATTTATTTGAGGACTTTCTGTATTTTTGAGGGTCCTGTTTTCCGGCTGCACTCCAGTGGCCTCAAAACAGGGTCCTTCAATGTTATGGCTATCTATATTTTTTTAGATAAAGGATAGAAACTATCCGGCTTCATCTACCCGTGGGTAGAATCAGACCAAATTATTACATCAGGAAAAATAAAAAGAAGGAAACTGACAGAAAAAATTACATCCCCAACAAGGGTCTCGAGTAGTCCTACGCGACAAACAGTCTTGCTTCGTGATGTCAACTCCTCTAGAATACGATCACCAACGTCAAGACAAGGCCGCCAAAACACGTTTGTCAAACCTTAAAAAGGTACTGAAAACGTTGGACACTAACCACCAATGAAGACTAGATGCTTCTTCCAAGGCAACAGCACAAAGAACTTGGTGCAGATACAAGCCTGCCAACCAACATCCGAGCTGTTACGCCAACGAACACCACCTCCGACATGAGCTGTGCAACAGGGTGACGCAGTAGGGAATCCTGGCCCTGACGAAACAACAACTTCGACGACGAGCCAACCGCTCCACCGCCGCCGGCCCGGAGAAACCAGGCTAGGTTTTCACCCTGTTGTTGAACGCCCGCGGACGCAACAGCTTCAGCGACGTCTTCAACAAGGTGACTGACACAGTCAGTACCACCACAGCCGGCGCGGCATAAGATGCCAGGCAGGGTTTTCACCCAAACTGCTGCCCCCGCGTGCAGGCTCCCAGCTGGCCACAGGAGCGGCGCCACCAGACGAGGACCCGAGCCCTCCACCTGCCAGATCCAGCCCCCAAGGGCGTGGATCCGGACGTCCGCCGCCGTTCCGGCCACCGGTGCCGTGACCCCGGGTCCAGCCGCCCACCACTAGGGATACCCATCGAGGGGGCCAGGCACCGCCACTAGGGTTACCCATCGAGGTGGGAGACCAGGCGCACCCATCGCCGCCGCAAAGGGGGGATGAGCGCCACCACGCTGGATCCGGCCCACAAGGGCCCTGATCCGGCTGGGAACCGCCGCCGCCGCCGTCGATTCTGTCGGAGCAGAAGGAGGCAGTGGAGAAGGGGCGAGGGGGAAGGAAGAGGAGGAGCGACCGGCGCCGGTTTTTGGGAGCTGCCGCAGGCCGCCGCCGCCGCGCGCCAGAGGGTAGCGGCAGCGGCTGGAGGACGGCCGGGTGGATGAGGTGGTTCGGCGACGCCACTGGGGGCCTCCCGAGTTGCCCCCAGGGAGACGCTCGCTCGAGCATCCATGCCTAGTTTACATTCTTGATGAATCGTATCTTATGGCTATCTATATAACGTGGATCCTTTGGAAAAACGCAACAAAAGAATCTTTGAAAATGAGCACCTCACTAGGGCCACATTTAGATTGCAAAAAATTTCAAGCCGATGAATAGTACCATTTTCGTCTTATTTGACAAATATTGTCCAATCGTGGACCAACTAGGCTCAAAAGATTCATCTCGTGATTTCCAACTAAACTGTGTAATTAGTTATTTTTTACCTATATTTACTATTTCATGCATGGGTCCAAAAATTGATGTGATGGAAAAAGAGTGAAAAAATTTTAACTTTTAGAGTGCATCTAAATAAGACCTAGGTCATTGAAAAAACAAAAGAATGTTTAGTACAATACATAAGGACCCCATATTTGTAGGGATAGAGTGATAGACTGTCTTTTTCTCGGGGCCTTTCTATTTGCGCGCTACGGAGGGTGTACTTGACCGGGAGTGCAGATGGCGAGGGTGAGATTCCCTGCAATCAGCTGTTTAAACCGCATTCTTGTACATAAATTCTCTTTTCCGTTTAATTGAGAGGCAAAGCTCCCGCCGATTCTTTTAAACAAATGTCTAATTTCAAGAAGAAGCATACGAAACTGTGATACATATGTGCCTTATCTTATATATATAGAGAGAGAGGAAAACCTTATATTATTTATTCCTATATAATAAACCATAATAAAGGTCTCAACGGTGTTTGGTAATAAAAACAAAACGACACTGCTAGCGTCCAAACGTCAGAATGGCCCACGTCTGGACGTTCGAGGCTGCAGTCCGTTTCCACGCCTCCGTTTCGCGCATCCATGCGAGGGCCCACGCCGCTCGGGCGTTGCCCGCCTGCGCCGCATTTTGTGCGCCCACGCACAACCCATGCCTCCTGGATGTTGTGCACTGTGCGCCCGCGCGGGGACCGCTCGTGCCTCCTCCCACTTCCCACGTTCATCCCATGTGCAACACCCGATCTACTTTTAAAACATTTAGATACAATACTAGCAACATACAAATAAGACAGATGAAACACTCAAAATATATATCTGAAACACTTGCAAAATACACATGAAAAAACACTTGAAAACCATTACAAACGTATGCAACATCTAGATAAAACACTTGTAACTCATGTGTGAAACATATGCAACAACCAGATAAACACACTTGCAACGTACGTATAAGAAAGCAGATGAAACATTGGGAACATATGCTTGCAACATACATATACAAACTATTGCAACATATGCAACATCACAATCTACTTTTGCAACATCCGTATGAAACACTTACAACATACATCTGAAACATCTGGAACATATGTTTGCAACACACATTTTTCAGCGCAACATTGCGCGGACGGCGCAACAAACTGACGCGGTGGAGGCAGTCACGACAGCAGATGGCGGCACCCGACACGGTGGAGGCGGCCGCGGCAATCAGGTGGAGGCGGCTGTCGCCGGCCAACCTGGGCGCTGTGGCTCGGGGACAGCGGTGATGAAGGACATGAGGCCGGCGCAATCGAAGAGCTTGGCGACGAGGATGGTGGCGTGGCCCTGCGTCTCGGCACAATCGATCCAATACAGCAGCGTGGGGTGAATATGCGCGGGCGGGAGCGAGCGGCGCGTGCGAAGTGAGGTGAGCGGGCGGAGCTAGGCAAGCGGAGTGTGCGGAGTGCTTTATCTGTGTGGATGGTTTGATGCGTCCGGTTGGGAACGGGGCGTCTGAACACCCTAAACAAAGCATTACCGAAAACAAAAACATCAGAGACCCAGAAGAAAGCCTTAGGCTTAGCTTTTCGGCGCATGGTCCATTTCACAGATTACTGCGACCCCTTGCTCAAACAGGCCTTGATTGAATATTGATTGATTTTTCCTCCTATATGAAGGAAAAAAATCCCTCGAAAAATGAAAAAGGGAAGCAGAATAATTGCTTCATCAAGCAATTGACGCTGCGAGCTTCTCTTGCTGTTGTGCGCTGCGGCTGTAGGTACCTGTCGACGTTCTTCATCATGGACGTGGCATCGACGATCCCGTTCCAGGGCCTTGCCTACCTCGTCACCGGCGAGGTCAGGGAGAACGCCGCGTACAGCATGCTGGGCGTCCTACGCCTCTGGCGTCTCCGCAGGGTGAAGCAGTTCTTCACCAGGCTCGAGAAGGACATCCGCTTCAGCTACTTCTGGATACGCTGCGCGCGCCTCGTCGCGGTCGGTAACCACCTAGCTTAGATTGAAGAACAGACCACGTTGTATCACCACGCAATTCCGAGTTCCGATGACTGAATTCTGAAGCGTTTGGCATGCACGTTCAGGTGACCCTGTTCCTGGTCCACTGCGCCGGGTGCCTGTACTACCTGATCGCCGACCGGTACCCGCACCGGGAGAAGACGTGGATCGGCGCGGTGATCCCCAACTTCCGGGAGGCCAGCCTGCGGATCCGCTACATCTCCTCCATCTACTGGTCAATCACCACCATGACCACCGTCGGCTACGGCGACCTGCACGCCGAGAACATCGTCGAAATGATCTTCAACATCTTCTACATGCTCTTCAACCTCGGGCTCACCGCCTACCTCATCGGCAACATGACCAACCTCGTCGTCGAGGGCACGCGCCGCACCATGGAGTTTGTAAGCACTGCTCTCTCTTGGCCTTGGCCTCGGCCTCGCGCCTCTCAGGATATTGCTATGTACTGCTATGCAAAATGAATGACGGCTTGCATTCGGATGCAGAGGAACAGTATCAGGGCCGCGTCGAGCTTCGTGGGCCGGAACCACCTGCCGCCGCGGCTGAAGCAGCAGATCCTGGCCTACATGTGCCTCAAGTTCAGGGCGGAGAGCCTGAACCAGCAGCAGCTCATGGACCAGCTGCCCAAGTCCATCTGCAAGAGCATCTGCGAGCACCTCTTCGTGCCGGTCGTCAAGGACGTCTACCTCTTCAAGGGGGTCTCAAGAGAAATGCTCCTGTCCCTGGTCACCAAGATGAAGCCGGAGTACATTCCGCCCAAGGAGGACGTGATCGTGCAGAACGAGGCCCCAGACGACGTGTACGTCGTCGTCTCCGGCGAGGTGGATGTCATACTGTTCGACGGCATCGACGAGCGGGTGGAGGCGACGCTGGGGACGCGGGACATCTTCGGCGAGGTGAGCGCGCTGAGCGACCGGGCGCAGGCGTTCACGTTCCGGACGAGGACGCTGAGCCAGCTGCTGCGGCTGAAGCAGGCCACGCTCAAGGAGGCCATGCAGAGCAGGCCCGAGGACAGCGTCGTCATCATCAAGAACTTCCTCAAGGTTACCAGTCGTCTCGCAGCTCTCTGCAAAAGTCTGAACAAACTGCACCGTGCTCTGCGCTGCAGCTGGTGATCACTGAAACGGTTGCTTTGCTTGTCTCCGTTTGTGTTGCAGCATCAGGTCGAGATGCATGGCAATGGCATGAAGGTCGAGGACTTGCTGGGAGACAACACTGGGGAGCACGACGACGACGCGAATGTGCTGACGGTCGCCGCGATGGGAAACAGTAGCTTACTCGAGAACCTCCTCAGGGCAGGCAAGGACGCTGACGTCGGTGATGCCAAGGGCAGAACAGCACTGGTAAGCGAACGTACACACGGATCCAGCCATGCACAGCACAGCCATTTGATCCGGACGCTGTTCTTTGCGACGCCACTCGCAGCACATCGCGGCGTCCAAGGGGTACGAGGACTGCGTGCTGGTGCTGCTCAAGCACACGTGTAACGTGAACATCAAGGACGCGCAGGGCAACACGGCGATGTGGAACGCCATCGCGGCGGGGCACCACAAGATCTTCAACATCCTGTACCAGTTCGCGCGCGCGTCGAACCCGCACGCCGGCGGAGACGTCCTGTGCCTCGCCGCGCGCCGCGGCGACCTCGACGCGCTCCGGGAGCTCCTCAAGCTCGGCCTGGACGTGGACTCGGAGGACCACGACGGCGCCACCGCGCTGCGCGTCGCGATGGCTGAGGGCCACGCCGACGCGGCCAGGTTCCTGATCATGAACGGGGCCAGCGTGGACAAGGCGAACCTCGACGACGGCGGCTCCGGCTCCGGCGCCGCGCGGCTAACAATGTCGCCGGCCGAACTGCGCGAGCTGCTGCAGAAGCGGGAGCTCGGCCACTCGATAACCATCGTTGACTCTCCAGCGGTAGTCCCGGACGGCGGCTCGTCGAGGCACAGCCGTCCAGGCAGATTACAGAGCACAAGCTCGGACAGCCAGCGCTCGCCTCGGGTGAGCATATACAAGGGCCACCCTTTCCTCAGAAACCGCAGCTCTGAAGCTGGCAAGCTGATCAATCTGCCAGGCAACATGGAAGAATTCAGAACCATCGTCGGTAGGCGCAGAAAGCAGAGTTCATTCAGTTAATTGCGGTTGCAGTGCTAATTAATTGAAGTACTGAAGTATGCTTATGCTATCGCGCTTTGTTTTTTTTTTCAGGTGAGAAATTGAAAGTTGATGCGGAGAAGGCGCCGATCGTGAACGACGAAGGAGCGGAGATCGACTCGATCGACGTGATCCGGGACAACGACAAGCTGTTCGTGGTCACCGAAGAAGATCTGAGGCGGCTGGCATCAATGGACTCGGTGTCGTCGTCATAGCGTTTGTAGATCCAGGTTTTTCCGCAAGTCACACAAGGGAGATGTGCATCCAACCAAGAGTATGTATGTTGTCATCTCTATGGCACTAATTCAGGGAACGTGAGAAGTGTCGTGCAAGTGTTTTGGTGCCTCCCGAGTCCCGAGATACTTGGAGGCTAAATATAGAGTACAAGAGTACGGTGGCAGTGGCGAACCTGGATTTTGTTATAGGTCATGCCACAATAAAATTTTCATATACAAAATCGGTAAAATCTATTTAGTAATTCGATAAAAGCTCCTAAAATTTACCACACAATTCGGTATACAAGTACTAAATAACAAAAAAATCCTTCGTAAATTATTTTTACTCTGCACACCAAATTATTGAATGTAGTAAAGAAGAAAAAGAGATACGAAACGAAAAAAACACAAAACATGAAAAAGAGGGAATGAATGATGCTCACAGCTCTGTTTATTATAATAAAACAGTCAAACACACGGATTGTACTCAACAATCTCTAATTTGCTCTTGGAATTGCTAGCCTAGGCCTTGTTCGGCTGGCTGGCTCCCAGCCAGCCAGCAGTGCTTTTCTCCCACACTAATTCAGCATCAGCTAGCAGTCACCAGTCAGCCAGCAGTATTTTTCTTTCACAACAAATCAGCACCAGCCACCAGCCACCAGCCGCCAGCCAGCCGAACAAGGCCCACATATATGACCTGACAATTAAGTTCCACCCACATGCCCACGTATGAAAAACAAAGGGAAAAAAGAACTCCATGAATTGCGGCATCATGCAAATATTAAAATTACAGAAACAATTTGTGGTTAGAGGAATAATTTGTGCATGATCTGATGCTTACCAATGATCTTGCTGGTCTCTTCATGGCGGACGCTGGACGGATCGATTCATCGTGTTGAACTGTTGATGCATGCCCGCTAGTTGCTAGTTACCGGCACAGGCCCTCCGGCTTGCACAGCTTCAATTGCACGTGACTCTGCTTGGACTCGAGCGGTTGATTGTCGCCGCGAAACCGGTCGGATCGACCTTACTCGTACGCGCCATCCGCCTGGCCTCGACATCAGGTTCTCAGCGACTCGATGACGACGTCGGGTGTTGGCAAGGAACGACGGGGGCCGACGAGTTTGGGGCGATGCATTGCGCTTGCGCCGTCGTTTTCTTTTGCGATCACATGGGTCGAGGCGTCGCATGAGGCAAGCGAACAGGCAAGAATCTTGCGCGGCCGCTCGCTGATTGCGTACTATGATTGGCCGGACGCAGGGTATGCCGTGCTCCTACCGGCATACTCTGTAGGTCCGTTGCTGTATGGTGGTCAATATAAAGTGTAGTTTTTTCGGGCTTTGCTACGGTATAACTCTTACCTAGCAAGAGGTAAGAGTTCAAATAAATTCCAGCCCTTGAATATTAGAAGAAATAAAATAATTAATAAAAAGAAAAAATAATCAATTGCTTCCTTTTATTTGAGTGTGTACATGCAATTTGTTTCCTTTTGGTTCCAACCAACAGCTACACACTTCTGTCGAAGGGTAAGGGTCGGGTCTCGCAACTCCCCTAGCGCCGCCGCTGTCGCTGCTCGCCGCTGCTCCCCTCCACCGCTGCCGGTCCCTCTCCCTTCCCCCTTCGGCATCTACCAGAGGCCGAAGGGAGTGGAGATCCATTGTTTTTAATAAGTTTTTCTAGTAGATCAAATCCTTAGGGTTATGGTCTCTCCATGCCAAGTTTCTTAGTATTGGAGATTTATCTCCTCCTCTCCGCCGACGCCGAAGGGAAAGGGTGGGATCATTTTCTCCATGGCGGCTCTGTTAAAGATGAGGGCGACAATTACGGTATCAGCAACTTCACCGGCATGATGACATGGAGACCTTTCTTTCCGAACGGCGATATCAAGGCGGAGATGATGTCACCGCCATGGAATAATTTTCTCCGGTCTCGTCTTCGTTTTGCTGTGGTTAGATCTGGCCATGATGAAGGACTAAGAAGAATAATTTTTAGACCAATCTTTCTCATTCTTCGGTGCCAGAAAGAAGAAGAAGGAAAGCACAAGAAAGAAGTTTCTCAAGTCCGCCTGCAAGAATGTTGGCCATCGTTCGTTGGGCATCTGTCCTCACCTTTTGCCGAGTGTTTGCCTACGCGGTCATCCATACGGAGCGTCATACAGGTTTGGATTTAAGATTTAGAGCTATTCATAGCGTTGATACAATTTAGATTAAAATTAGCTTCTGAATATATGTAGTGTGTTCTAGAGTTCTTGTAATGTGATGATGTACCTAGCTATATTTTAATATAATTCTTCTTTTGTCTAAAAAAAGCTACACGCTTCTTGGAAGGCCATCGGGCAAGAGATAGCTTCGGAGTAAAAAAACAACTTTCCAAGACATGCTATTTTATGTTTCTTAATTGGGCATGGCCACGTTACAACAAAAAAATGTTACAATACAATCACACTATGAACTGAATAAGCTTTATTTTTTCATGTAAAAAATAAAACAAATTTAAATTTCCCGTCCATTCATCATGTTCCAACAAATAAAATAAATTTTACAAAATCATGTTGGGTTACATATTGTATTTTTAGTTATAAAACAACCTAACACCGGTGGTCATTTTACATTAGGTACGAAAGTTAAATTACTTATAGTAATCGGTGCAACTATTACGTACCTCTCATTATGTCATGATACATATTAGTTTGTCACGTTATAAAACTTATATAAATCTGCACGCGTACCATGAAATAACCCTATAACATTCTAAACTAAGAATGTGCTCAAACTGCTAGGCACAATGAGTCTTTTATGCCTGAATTGTTGGGGCTATGGGCGGTCCGAGGCCGTTTGAGAGATCCACGAGCTTGCGAATTTATTCAAGCCCATGGTGCTCTTCTTATCGGAGACGAAGATGAGTGCCCATCATTCCCCAGAGCTTAGATGGCATTTGGGATACCTGAACGCATTTTGGGTAAGACGTTCCGGCCTCATTGGAGGCTTGGTGGTTGTGGAAAAATGAGATTTCGATGGACATAAAATCGTATTGAAGTGTCTTATTGATAGTTGGGTCTCAAGAACGTCTGTGCATACAAGTACATGGCAGTTTACAGGCTTCTATGGAGACCCGGTGTTGACGGTCAATAACTACTAAAATATACCGTCAACCAAGCATAGAAATGGACATAATTCAATACCAAATGTAGAGATAGGGTTTACACTGACAGAATTTCATAGGTTTTGGTGAAACTGTGTTTCTGCAGGGGGTTATCGGGAAATACGCAAGGATGGACCCACACGTCGGATTAAAATTGATATTTATCTGCGGCACCGACTTAGAAAGACTCTAGAAGACACAAGAAGACATGTGACAGAAGGCGGGACCCACCTGGCAGAGGGGGTGGGCGACCGCCCATGGGCCTGGTCGACCGACCGTGGGACCCACGGGTCAGCCTCCCCCTTCTTATGTTGGTTCTCCACTGCCTTAGGGTTTGCATCTACGCCGTTGTTTCAAGTCGGTTTAATCCGAGGGCTCCGGTGCATTCTATGGGGCTATATAAGCAGAGCCTCCACCCCCTGGCATCTAATTCAATTCATAAATCTCAAGCCTGATCAAGTCATCAAAGCCAGCAACCCTAGTCTCCTTAGAGTTCCACCATTATCTATAGCATTGCTACATACGCTAGATCTAGAGGGAGGCAAGTTTCTTCTTGGATTCCGGATCTGTCTACGAGCGTGGCTTGGTAAAGCCCTTGTAACCTCTCTTTTGTATCTTTCTGTTTATATTCTGCTAGATACAATTGATATGACTTTGCTCTATATTATTATATTTGCAATTATATTGTTCTTTATATACTTTGATTATATGTCTAGCATAGTTAGATTGTCTTTATATTTAAACATAGGATCGCAAAGCTCTCGCCCTTTGATATCATGGGTGGGTGGTCAACATTGTGTAAGCATGGTGCTTAGATGTTGTTTACCTGTGGAAACACCCTATATTCCAGGCTTAGTGGTAGATCGTGAAGTAGCATTAGAATGCAAATGTGACACTTTCGTCGAGTTGGACCCAGTTACCAAAGTAGATTTTATGCTATGTTCATAAACTACCTTATTAGTAATGTCCCTTATGTATAGATATAATGCCTTCTTGCTATGATTGCTAGACATAATTTCATTAATCACGGTATACATTGACATGTAGTTAAGAATAACTTAGGAATATTTCTCTATACCTACCTAATCCATGCTAATGCTTAGATTGGAAATGCTCTAAGGTTGATTACTATTTATGACTTATCATATGCTTATCATTATTATTTTATCTTGTGACTTACCCCTGTTATGAGTAGATAGAATGAGTATAGTTGACTTTCTCCATCATTTATACATACAAGTGATATATTCCTTTATCATTTCCTTTCCAGTGGAATAAATATAAATCGATAACCTAGTAATACTCTAGGTAAAATGCTACAATGGTATATTCATCTGTGCGCTTGCGGATACATTTACTTTATTATATACATCTTTATAATTATTTTAGTCACATGAAATGATAGAAAGGCCATTAAACACTTTTAGCTTCCAACGCCGAGGATGACAACCTGGTATAATAAAGCTAGAGGTATAGGTGATTAATATGTGACTGTCCAAAACAAGTGTCGAGTTAATAAATACCAACACCTGGCTCGGGTGAATCAGAAGGAATCATGGAGAATGCTTCGCTGAGAACAATCTCCCCTGGCTGTGTGCTGGCGATTTCAATGAGATTTTGCATGAGCACAACCAGATTGGGGGGAATGACCGTGAGGAATGGATGATGGAGGGGTTTCGGGATGCAGTAGACTATTGTGGGTTCCTAGACCTAGGCTATAGTGGCCTCTTGTGACACGTCTAATGGAAGGTCTAGGAGGGGCCTAGCCCATCTAGGTCGATCACAAAGTGGCCAACCACACCACTCAAGAGGGGGGCGCCCAGCGAAGGCGACCTCCAGCCTCGCCATGGACGCCCTATCCGAAGGATCCCAAATAAAGGAAAGGCAATAAATAAAATGGGAATAGATTGGTCACAAGAGTCCAAATCTATAAGGACTTGCCTCATTAGATTACTTGAGATGCAAGTCCACTTGGGACTATAAATATAGGGGGATTGTAATTATCAAGGATCAAGAAGTAATAGCCTTGGCCTTTTCCCTATTCCTCTCTCTCTCCCTGTGCCTCCTCACTCCCTGTCGCTGCCCTTGAAAGCCCTAGTTTGGTTTTAGATAATTGATGAAACCTAGGACTAACCTTTAATTTAAGTGTGTGAATTAGATAAGGTGGTCCAATCCAAGTGGTGGAGCAAGTTAGAGGTCCATGGTGATGAAGGTGGACATGAAATGAAGATGATCAAGCTCCCAGTTGGAAAAGAAGAAAGAGAAAAATAAAACCAAGGAGATCAAGGCAAAGATATAAGAAATGTTTTGTTTTTGGTGATCAAGGCACTATAGAGAGTGTGATCACATTTAGGATTGATAGCCTTACTATGTAGAGGGGAAATCTTTGGCTAAGCGGTTATCGAGTGCCACTAGGTGACATGATTCTTGCATATGCATTTAGGAACCTAGTGTGCTAACTTTGACCATTGTAAAATGCTAACACACGTGCACACAAGTTCTACACTTTGTGGTTAGCAAGTTGGAAGCAAGGGCGAAGCGATTGAGGACGTAAAAAAAGAAAAGGTGGTGAAAGTCCTTGATTAGATGCTGACCGTGGGGTGACCAGACTCACCCTGGCGCGTCTGATCAATTATAGGTGGTGGCGCAAGTGACTGGCCGAGAAAGTCGAGGAAGGACCGGATGCTGGCCCTAGCTCATCGGCGCGTTCGTTCACTTTTCAGAGGAGGCGAGTTCTTGCGATCGGACGCGCAGGGGCTGCGTCAGGTCTTCGCTGACTATTGATATTTTTAATGCATACAAAAATAATCCGCAAGTGCGCGGAATTACCATTGTAGCACTTCACCTGGAAGTATTCAGGGTATCATATTTTTCACAGGGAACGGAGGTACTCTTCTAGCTAGTTCATCCAAGGACAACACAAGGATAGAATTAGCAGAGTTGAAATGGATTCCTATGGTTTTGCAGTTTAAGGATAGATAAACACTACTCCTAATTGCTCACTTTGGGCACCAGAGCGCACCTGGTCTGCCAGACGATACTGGCTTATAGCCTACGTCGAAGCCAGACGTGGGGGAATATGAGAGATGGATAGGGCTGTCACCACGTGCCACCTACCCCTCAACCGTGGGGAATGAGGCAAACGAAGATAACTTCTAGCCTAGACATCATGTCTCTATCAGGGCCCTTCTACTACAGCATCTGCCTCGGGGATAGATGACGAACCTACAAACAAGTGAAAGTATAGCTTAACTAATCAAACGACTTTATAACCAAAAGAACCACGAGCACTCACTTTAGTGGGCAAACCCATTGAAGTAAAGATGCTCATCGAGGTACAAGTTCGGGAGATACCGACAAGCCTGGCGCTTCCCCATCCTCTCCCTCACATCTCTCCGTTACTACTCTACTAGCTATCTAGGGCCTAAGCCCTTGGAGTGTTGCTCAAAAGTGGAGAAGCTCTTTCCTTGTTGTGTTTGTTGTAGAGAAGGGGTACCCCTCTATTTATACAAGAGCTAGGCGGTGATGGAGGCTATTCTTGGTGCGAAACCATAGCTCCACCACCTTAGCATGGAGGCATGCCACCGCTAGAGCGAGGAGAGGCAGGGAGGCACCCGGAGGGGGTCGGCCGCCCCTTGACCATCGCCTCTGGCCACCGCCTTCGTGTGGCAGGCTTTGGGCTAGACCTGGATCGCTTCCCAGTGGTGTTTTTCTCTATTTGAGTTGAGTTGGTAGGCGTCTTTGTTATTCCTTTACGCAATTCAGTGTCAGAAAGTGCCTTTTGGTGAATTTCTCTATGCATTTTATGTTTGTGATATGCAAAACATGCTCCCAAAACTTGTGGAAAGTGTGAGTAAAAATCCCTAATTCTAAGTTTTGGTGTGCACATTTATTTATTTTGTTTAAATGTATGCAGTAGGATTACAAGTTAAGCATCACCAACAAGCTCCCCCACACTTAGCCCTTTGCTCGTCCTCGAGCAAAGCTTAGAGATGAAGTTAATCATGAGCATAACATCCTAAGATATATGGTTTACATGAAAGTTATTCCAACACACTATTTATACAAGTGGAATTTGTGGCGTTAGCTAGCATGTTTTCTTGGATTGTTGAAAAGCAGAACAGTTCTAGAAACAAAGTCATCTTTCCAATTTCACATCTTTACAACTTAGAGTTTTTTGGGGGGTTTCTCAAGAAAAAGCGTAGTTCACTTTATACTCCTCAAATGGCACTCTCAAGTCACTCAATGGTGTATATATCCTTACCAAGGCATAACAATGTTTTGCCTTTACCTACTACTAAAAAAGTTTATGTGGAGCTTTAGGTAGGGATAAACAATATAGCATACTTGTATTGCATATGTTGTAAAGTCAAATCAAGGATCCAAGGAGAGAAGTGCCATACTCTTAGATCAAAATGTGCATTTGTGTGAAAAAAAGGTAAACTAAAACTATACTCCTTATGATCTCCCTATAACTTATTATTTTGAAACATGGCTATGTTTATTTCTTCCTTCTCTGAGCCTTCTTATGCTCATCATTTTTTTCTTTTGTACTTGCACCTTCATATGTCCATTTTTTAGCTTTTTTATAGCCCATGTCTCTTCTTCTAAATCACATAATCAGAGAGAGAGAGAGATTATTATCTTTTTAGAACATGGAGTATTTTTCTAACAAATATATTTTTGTCTACCCCTAGTGTTGGAGCAGAATTTTTAGTGGATTTGGATGGAAGCATGTTTTTACGTACTCCCAGTGTAGGAGTAGCATGTGTATGTGGAGTGTACATGATCTTGATCTTGGCGGCATGATAAATCTCTCAACAAGGGTCAACAAGACTTGACCAAACTCAACACAATGATAAGCAGCTTATGTAGAAGGCTTGAATTTTGCAAGATGTCATATTTGGCTTTGGTAGGAATTGCTCACCAATTGAGGAGTATGTGATACTATGGTTTTATATTATTTTTGTCAAAACAAATTCTCCAAGTACTTTGAATAGAAATGGTAGGATTTCTAAGTCAGAACTATATCACACTTCACAACAACTTAGTAACATTGTTGTCCTATTAGAATATTTTCCCACAAGCATAAGTGTATGTATATGGAACAAACTTTTATGCAAGCTTTTATCTTAGACAAGCTATCAACATGTTACTTTTCAAAATTTTAAATGAAGTGTGGTTTGTAAAATTGCATAGGCACATTGTTCATTATTAGGAGCTAGCAGTGATAAATTGAGTTTAATTCTAGTGATCAAGATGTGTATTTGTTCAAACTCAAAATTGGTGGGAGTTGTGTTTCCCAAACCATTGTTGAAGAAGGAGCTAAGTCAGAGGTGGTTTGACTAAACCAAAGGTTCAACCAACCTTCTCTGGAGCCATCTGTTCTATCCTTCTGCAAGTCGGATCATTCGATGTTGTGCAATGTGTTGGTTGGAGATCTCGAATGTATGTTAGTTATGCTTGAGAGATCTCCCCCACACTTATTGTTGTACCTACTTTTTATTTAATAAAGAAAGACAAAAGAAACAGACAAGGGCTCTACCAGTTGAAATACTGGGGAGCCTTAATTATTATCATTATTATATTTTTATTTATTATTTTTGTTATTATTATATATATATATTATTTTTTTAGTGTTAACCTAACTTTTTATCATTCGAACTAACTCCAATAAGGCTAAAGGTGAAATTGCAAGATATTCCTAGCCTTGATTCATCTCCATTTTGGATGACTTCCATTGTCTATGAAGATAATGACTCAAAGTTTATTAACCAAGATTAAACACCATGTCTAATTTTGATTAAAGGAGACCATTTTAACCTAAGCACCATGCTTAATTTAAAAGGACCAATGGATGTACCACATGGGCCCATGTGAATGCACCCAAAGTTAGAGCATATGACATAGACAAGAGATGCATGAATTTGAATGATTGTGTTCTTATGGAGATAAAAAATGAGTTAAAGGAATTGGTGAACACCTTTTATTTATAATAATCATTTTTATAATTATTTTTTTATATAGCAAGGTAGGGCTAACATCATCATTTCTTTTTTTAAGCAAGATGATCATTGGTGTATATGAAACTTTGGGACTCTCACCATCCTACCCCACACTTGGACTTTCGTGTGAAAGTCAAGTGTGCAGGATTAGGGTCTCCTTACCAAAGATCATCAAAGCATGTAGTCAATACAACTCTCATGTTTTCAGGCATTGTATGTCCCTGTTCTTCTTGATCTTAACCTGAAAGGGTTAACACACAAGAATCCCTGAAGGTGCATACTAACTTGATAACATATTCTTGCTTTTTATTAACATGACAGTTATTTTTTTCTTTGATAAATGTTATATATATGTTTTTATGACAATCCAGGGTATCTTTCGGCAGTGCTTAATTTATAGTCTTAAGCTTGACCGTGGGAACTCCATCCTGCAGCTAACAATGGTGGTTTAGTTTCCAGCTTCACCACCAGACATTTAGCACGTCGTTCAAGCTGCAAGGTTAGTACCACAATGCATCCACGAGATTTGCAATATTTGTGATAAACATATGCATCCACAACTATTCTTTGCAAAAAGTTTGTAAACGAGAACTAAGAGATGGTTGTGGTCCTCATAAAAGCGTGTGGCACTACGCGTGATCAACTCTGGAGACTCTAGAAGTGAGCATGAAATGTGGAGGGTCTCAAGAGAGGAACCTTCATGCTTGTTAGTGCAATCATTCTTTTTGAGCTCCAGAGTTGGTGCTCCAAGATTGTCCATGGCACAGAGGTTTTGGCCAGAGGGACATGGTTTTGGTTTGAGTGAGGTTGGCAATGGACATTCGTTTTCATAAGCAAACTTAGATGAAACAAATGGAGATATGAATTTCACCTCCTTGAATGGGTCATTGTTGGGATGATGCTCCGCCATTGGGATTTCTGGGTGAGGGATCGAAGTGGCGGAAGCAGTTATTCCCAATTTTTCGTCAAGGCTCCCATGGTAAGATTTTTCTTGAAAAAGTTTTTCGGAGGGGTAGCCTATAAGAAGATCAAAATCGAGGATGTTATAGATGTGGAAGTCTAGGTGTACCTCAATTTCGTTAATTTCAATTGGCACGTCCTTGACGATCCCACAACACTCGAAAATGAGTCCTGAGGAACTTTTGAAGAGTTTGTTGGTCGTGACTAGCGACATGTTACCCAAAAGGTTTTTCACTAGGAATTCTAACATGATACTAGTCCCAACTATGGGGTTGTACATGGCTTCTATGTTTGTTTCCCTTAATGAATAAGGCATGGTCGTAGAAGGTGAAAGAATTTGAATTGCTTCGGAAGAACATTTTACTTTCAATAACCATTCCTTTGATGGCTCTATTTTAGGGGAAACTTCCTTAGAAGGACATGTAAGTTTTTGTGCCCAAAGTATTTCGATGTATTGCCGAAATCCCCGAATTCGATAGGGAACTTCGAAGGATAAATCACTCTTTTCTTCGGTGTTCGTGGTTTAGGTGAGGGCTTATTAGTCAAATTTAGGGATGGTACGAGTTTGGATTCGACTGATGAGGACTCCTCAACTCGACATGACTTTTTCCTAGAGGATTCTATTTCTCATGACAGGGAGGTGTAACTTTCTAGGAAGTTTTCAAGGAATTTCACTTGTTCCGTCATGGGTTTGTGTGTAAACCGGCCTCCGGCTGTTGGGTCTAGGCATAGGTCAACATTTATGTCAATACCCAAACAAAAGAGACGCAACAATACGCCATTGGGTAAAGACAAGTCTGGGCCGGCATGTAATAACATTGAAAACCTGGCCTAGGCCGCACCTATAGACTCCTTGCACTGCTCAAAGTTGAGGATTGCCCTTGGTAGAGAGTCGATAGGGACATAGGGAAGAATGCAAGATAAAACTTATCTTTAAGTTCATCCCAGTCCCCATTCATACTTTCTATGACATGTGTACCATTTCTTCGCCTTCCCTGTGAGAGAGAAGGGAAACAATTTCCACTTTAGAGTTTCTTGCGTCATGCCTGAGATGCTCTGGCACGAACACATTTCCATGAACTCGTGCATGTGATGGCAGGGGTTTTTATTTTCATGCCCTGAGAAGGGTTGTGCTCGAACCATGGCTATAAAAGGGTGCAGTCCACTGCCAGATGAACAGTTTGGTTTTGGTGGTGGCTCGGCGAACTCGCCCTTTGAAGCGGACCGGTATTGGTTAGGAGTGGTTTTCATGGTGAAAATATTTTTTTGTGTTTTTTATAAAAAGGAAAAGATACAGATACGAGGATGTATTAGGTTTGAAGAAAATAGCAACCATTCCCTGGTAATAGCTCCACAAATGCTTGTTGGTATTTCTTAACACATACAAAAATAATCCACAAGCGCACAGAATTACCATTGTAGCACTTCACCCAGAAGTATTCAGGGTATCGTAATTTCTATATGGAATGGAGGTACTCTTCTAGCTAGTTCATCCAAAGAAAACACAAGTGTAGAATTAGCAAAAGGTTGAAATGGATTCCTATGGTTTTATGGTCTAAGGATAGATAAATGCTACTCCTACTTGCTCACTTTGGGCACCAGAGCGTACCTGGTCAGCCAAGCAATACCGGCTTGTAGCCTACATCGAACCCAAACATGGGGGAATATGAGAGATGGATAGGGCTATCACCACCTACCGTCTACCCCTCAACCATGGGGATCGAGGAAAACAAAGATAGCTTCTAGCCTAAACACCATGTCTACGCTATCAACTATTACTCTAGCGTGCATGCAAGGGTTATCCGTCTCTATCAGGGCCCTTCTACTAGAGCATCCACCTCAGGGATAGATGATGAACCCGCAAACAAGTGAGAGTATAGCTTAACTAATCAAAAGACTTTATAACCAAAAGAACCACGAGCACTTACTTTAGCTGGCGAACCCGTTGAACTAAAGATGCTCGTCGAGGTATAAGTTGGGAAGACTCCAACAAGCCCGGCGCCTCCCCAAGCTCTCTGTCACATCTCTCCCTTACTACTCTACTAGCTATCTAGGGACTAAGCCCTTGGAGTGTTGCTCAAAAGTGGAGAAGCTCTTTCCTAGTTGTGTTTGTTGGAGAGGAGGGGTACCCCTCTATTTATACAAGAGCCTAGGCGGTGTTGGAGGCTATTCTTGGTGCGAAACCGAAGATCCACAGCCTTAGCATGGAGGCATGCCACCGCTAGAGCTAGGAGAGGTAGGGAGGCACCTAGAAGGGTCACCCACCCCCTAGGGTCGGCCACCCCTTGACCACCGCCTTTGGTCACCGCCTTCGTGTGGCAGACTTTGGGCGGGACCTAGATCGCTTCCCGATGGTGTTTTGCTTCGTTTGAGTTGAGTTGGTAGGCGTCTTTGTTATTCCTTTGCGCAATTCAGCATCGAAAAGCGCCTCTCGGTGAATTTCTCTATGCGTTTTATGTTGTGAGCTGCAAAACATGCTCGTACCAAAACTTGTGGAAAGTGTGAGTAAAAATCCCTAATTCTAAGTTTTGGTGTGCGCATTTGTTTATTTTGTTTAAAATATTTTGTTTAAATGTTAGCGGTAGGATTACAAGTTAAGCATCGCCAACACTGATGTACGCTGGCGTCAGCATCTCGGGCGAGTGCATAGTGACTGAGTGTGGACCGAACGCTCGGGCGCGTCAGGTCGCCTCTGACCTGACACGTCCGGTCAATAAAAACCGGCTCTAGAACATTTCTAGAAATGACCTGACGCTCTATGTACGTGAGTCCGATCGTTTCCTTCTGTGCGTCTGGTCACACATTAACATCACGAGCGCATGAACTTGACCATTGGAGATCGACGCGGGAGATTCAAAAGGGGCCACGTGGCAGCCATCGGGTGACCGGACGCTGGCAATCGGACGCTGACCTGCATTCGGTCATGTGAGTCCGGTCAGCCCGTGGTAGACCAACGGCTCTATTTCATGAGGCTGTCTATAAATAGTGTTTAGCCTGCTTGGGGTTCACACTCTTGGCACTTTGACATACTTAGCATCCTTGTGAGCCTAGGCAAACACCTGTCACTCATCTCCATCATTGATTCATCATTGTAGTGAGATTGGAAGTGATTCCAAGTGCATTTGCTTGAGTGATTGCATCTAATGGCACTTGAGGATCGTTGTGGCTACAGATTTATTGTTTCTCTTGGTGGTTGCCGCCATCTAGATGGCTTGGAGCAGTGGAGGAGCTTTGTAACGTGTTGGTGATTATTTCCGGCCGGCTCTAATGATTGTGAGGGGTCTTGTACCTTCCCAACGGAGAGCCGAAAGGTAACTCTAGTGGATTGCTAGTGTCATTGAGTTACCTTACTTGTGGGTAGATTCTTGTGGTATCTAATTATGTGGACGAGGTTCGTGCAACACCTCTTAGCCACTGAACCATCAAGTGTTGGTCGACACAACGGGGACTAGGTGCCAGAAAGCACGTGACCTTAAGAGAAAAATTGTGTCTCTTGTGTGATTGGATTTCTCCTGGTGATTAGATTGTCTACATCTTATGATTGGTCCATTCCTCAACACAGTGGTATAATCACCTTACTCACTCCATTACATTCCTGCAAACTAGTTGTAGCAAGCTTTTTAGTGTAGCTAGAATTGAGAGCTTGGTTTATAGCTTAGTTTCATCTAGTGGGGCTCTTTAGTGAGCCTTGTTGAGAGCTCTTAGTGAGTAATGACATAGCCGCTTGTATGCATAGAGATCATAGCAACTAGAATTGTTGGGTAGGTGGCTTGTAACCCTGGTAGAGTTAGAGCAAAGTTGCATTACGCCGTTTTTCATACTAATCAATTGCTCTAGTGATCTTATAGATTTTTAAATAGGCTATTCACCCCCCTCTAGCCATATGACCTTTGAAGTGGTATCAGGGCCATGGTCACCGTTTAATTGAAGGCTTAACAACTTCGGTGTCAAATTATGGCTCAAGTTGTGTTCAACCATGTGGGGGGCAAACCACTGTTCTTTGATGCACATGCTATGATTATTGGAAGAGAAATATAAAGATACATCTTGGTTCGATCAATGATCAAGTGTGAGATGTGACCGAAAGTGATTATGTGATTTTTTATCCCACCAATCTCACCAACCAAGACAAGGCCAACAAGCAATGCCACATAATGGCTCTCAACACCATCTACAATGACATTGATTCTAAGGTGTTTGAGCAAAAATCAAGGATTGTGAAAAAGCTAGTGATGTGTGGAAGAGATTGGATGAGACCTATGAGGACACACCGGCGGTGAAGAGTGCCAAGTTGTATATTCTCAAGGACAAGTTGACAAGCTTCAAGATGAAGGATGATGAGAACATTCTGAAGATGTTCTATCGATTGCAAGTGATTGTCAATGACTTGAAGGCATTAGGAGAGAAGATCAATGATGATGATGTCTCTCATTGGTTCTTGATGTGCTTACCTCCAAAATTTGAGAAGTTGGGAATGCTCATCATAAGAGGAGGATTGAAGAAACTTACCCCTTATCAAGTACTATGTGATGTCATGACACAAGAGACATACCGTGTGGAAAGAGAAGGGGTTGGCAAGGATAGAAGAAGGAAGATGAAGACAAGAAGAAGAAGAAGAAGAGTGTAGCATTCAAGGCTAGCTCATCATCAAAGAACAAGGGCAAGGCCAAGAAGCAAGAATCAAGTGATAATAAAGATGTTAGTGACATCGATGATGAGGCCATGCCTCTCTTTCTGTGCAAGATGGACAAATTCATGAAGAAGAAGGGCTATGGTGTGAGAAAGAGAAGAGATCACAACAAAGAATATGTGAGGAGATGCTACAAGTGTAAGAGCTCAGATCACGTTGTAGCAGATTGTCCCTACAATAGTGACAATGATGAGGATGAGAAGAAGAAGCATAAGAAGGAGAAGAAGGGAAAGAAGGAGAAGAAGATGACCTTCCAAAAGAAGAAGTGTGGAGGCTATGTGGTCACTTGGGATAGTGATGGCTTTTCGGATAGTGATGACTCTAGTGATGGTGGCATGAAATCTCTCAAGAAAGCAACATCAAGCATCGCCATCAATAACAAGCTTTCCATTTTTGACACTCCATCGACATGTCTAATGGCAAAGCCCATTAAGGTAAAATATGATGTGAGTGATGATGAATGTAAAAGTAATGATTATAGGAGTGATGATGATATTGAGGAGTACACCAAGGAGGAGCTCTTGGACATGTGTGAGCAAGTACACACTTGTTTTGAGATGAAGAGAAAGGAGTGCAAAAAATTACGCAAGAAGGTCAAATCTCTTGAGCAATCCTTTGATGAGCTCAATGCCACTCATGAGAGGCTAATAGAAGCCCATGATAAGCTTGGCAAGGCTCACTCCTCTCTCCTCGAGCAAGTCAAGAAGGAGGAAGCCAAGAAGGAGCAAGTGATTGTGTCTTGTGATGTGGGACTAACATGCGATATTCTTGACGAATCTTTTTATAAGCCCATTTTATTGCTCCCACTAACCTTTCTTGTGGCACTTTCACTTCTACTTCACCTTTGAGTGATGGTTTCACTTGTGATACCTCACTAATGGTAGAAAATGAGACCCTTAAGAAGGAGGTGAATGAGCTCACTCGTCCCTTAGGCAACGTCTATGGTGGAGATGCCCACTTGCTAAACTACTTGGGTAGCCAAAGGTTTTCGCTCAACAAAGAGGGATTAGGCTATACCTCCAAGGAAGATAAGATGGCCTTTGTCACTCCCAAAGCTAGTTTTGTGAAGGGCAATAGTCGTTTTTGTAATAGATGCAAGCAAGTTGGGCATATAGAGCAATATTGCAAGACTAACAAGAACAAGCAACCTAATGTATCCTCAAATTAGATTTGATTCTTGTTACATGCATGTTAAGGGTGCCAATGGTGTGAAAGCTAAGTTCGTTGGTACACCAATTGTAGGCTCAAAGAAGAAAGTAATTTGGGTGTCAAAGATCTTAATAACTAACCTTCAAGGACCCAAACAAGTTTGGGTACCTAAAAAGAATTGATCTTCTTTTATAGGTCAATTACAAAGCCAGAGGAAGGCATTGAGTGCTTCATAGTGGGTGCACATGACACATGACCGATGATTCAATAATGTTCAATTCAATCAACACAAATGAGAGCAATGGGATTGATAGTATCACATTTGGTGACAATGGCAAATGCAAAGTCAAAGGTCTTGGTATCCAATGACTTGAGCATTTCCAATGTGCTACTAGTAGAGATCTTGAACTTCAACCTATTATCTGTAGCTCAATTGTGTGATCTTGGTTTCAAGTGCATATTTGGTGTGGATAATGTAGAGATCATAAGTGTAGATGGCTCTAACCTGATATTCAAAGGATTTAGATATGAGAATCTATACTTAGTTGATTTTGATGCTAGAGAAGCTCAATTGTCAACATGTTTGCTCACTAAGTCTAGCATGGGTTGGTTATGGCATAGAAAACTTGGTCATGTTGGAATGAAACAATTGAACAAATTGATTAAGTATGATCTAATTAGAGGCTTGAAAGATATCACTTTTGAGAAGGATAAACTTTGTAGTGCATATCAAGTTGGAAAGCAAGTTGGTAACACACATCATAAGAAGAGCATGATGAGTACATCTAAGGCATTTGAATTGTTACACATGGACTTGTTTGGACTAACCACATACACTAGCATTGGTGGAAACAAATATGGATTTGTGATTGTAGATGATTTCACTAGATATACATGGGTGGTCTTTCTTATTGACAAGAGTGATGTATTTGCTACCTTTAAGACATTCATTAAGAGAATTCACAATGAGTTTGAAACAACCATCAAGAAAGTGAGATGTGACAATGAAAGTGAATTTAAGAACACAAGAGTTGATTTGTGTGATGAGTTTGGGATTAGACATTAATTTTTGGTCAAATACACTCCACAATCAAATGGCCTAATTGAGAGAAAGAATAGAACTTTGATTGACATGGCAAGATCAATGTTGAATGAGTACAATGTGAGTCATTCATTTTGGGCTGAAGCAATCAACACGGCTTGCTACTATAGCAACCGACTCTATTGTCACCCATTGAAGGAGAAGACACCTTAAGCTCTTAAATGATAGAAAGCCCAATATTACATATTTTCGGGTTTTTAGTTGCAAATGCTACATATTGAAGAAAGACATAAGATTGAGCAAGTTTAAGAAGAAATGTAATGAAGGTTTCTTGCTTGGTTATTCAACTACTAGCAAGGCTTATAGAGTTTGAAATTTGGCTAGTGCTACTCTTGAGGAGGTTCATGATGTTGAATTTGATGAAATTAATGGTTCCTAAAAGTAAGATGAGAATCTAGATGATGTGAGAGGCACTCGATTGGTCAATGCAATGAAGAACATGAACATTGGAGATATAAGGCCTACAGAGGTGATTGATGTTGAAGATGACAAGAATCAAGTGCTCTCTAACTTAAATGTGCAAGCTAGTGGTTCTCATGATCAAAGTCAAGCTAGTGCTAGTGATGACAAAGTGCAAGGTCAACAACAAGTGGCTAGTTCATCATCTTAACCAAGTGACCAATCAAATGCAAGCAATCAAGTGCTCCAACTAACCAATGTTGCAAGAGATTATCCTTTGGATTCTATAATTGGTGATATCTCAAGAAGTATGCAAACATGATCAAGATTGGCATCATTTTGTGAACACTTGTCATTTGTGTCATCCGTTGAACCTAAGAAAATAGATGAAGCTTTGTTGGATGTTGATTGGGTGAATGATATGCATGAAGAGCTAAACAACTTCATAAAAATCCAAGTATAGGAGTTAGTTAAGAGGCCTAAGGATCATAATGTGATTGGAACAAAGTGAATCTTTTGGAACAAGCAAGATCAAGATGGGATAGTTGTAAGGAACAAAGTAAGATTAGTGGCTCAAGGTTACACTCAAGTTGAAGGTCTTGACTTTAGAGAAACATATGCCCCGGTTGCAAGATTGGAAGCAATTAGGATCTTGTTAGCCTTTGCTTGTGCCCACAACATCAAGTTGTACCAAATGGATGTAAAGAGTGCATTTCTCAATGGGTACATCAATGAGCTTGTGTATGTTGAGCAACCTTCCGGTTTTAAAGATGAGAAGAAACTCAACCATATCTATAAGTTGAAGAAGGCTTTGTATAGATTGAAGCAAGCACCTAGAGTATGGTATGAGAGATTGAGGGACTTCATACTTTCTAAGGGGTTCATTATAGGCAAGGTTGACACCACTCTCTTCACCAAGAAGATTGGCAAGGACTTGTTTGTGTTGCAAATCTATGTTGATGATATCATATTTGGATCAACTAATCAAGATTTTTGTGAGGAGTTTAGAAAGATGATGGCAAGTGAGTTTGATATGTCTTGGAGAGCTTAGTTACTTCCTTGGTCTTCAAATCAAACAAATGAAGAATGGCACATTTATGAGTCAAGGTAAGTACATCAAAGACATGCTCAAGAAGTTTGGAATGGATGATGCTAAAGCTATTAGTACACCAATGGGGACAAATAGAAATTTGGATAGTGATGCTTGTGGCAACATGGTGGATTAAAAGATGTATCGGTCTATGATTGAAAGTCTACTCTATGTGACTGCATCAAGGCCAGATGTGATGTTTAGTGTATGCATGTGTGCTAGATTTCAACCCTCACCAAGAGAGAGTCATCTGAAAGCAACCAAGAGAATATTGTGGTACTTAAAGCATACACAAAATGTTAGATTATGGTATCCCAAAGGAGCAAGATTTGAGTTGATTGGATATTCGGACTCCGATTATGCGAGATGCAAAGTTGAGAGAAAGAGCATATCGGGTACATGTCAACTATTAGGAAGATCACTTTGTGTCTTGGTCATCAAAGAAGCAGGATGGTGTGACACTTTCAACCGCCGAAGCAGAGTACATTTCGGCTAGTTGTTATTGTGCTCAATTACTTTGGATGAAGGCTACTTTGAGTGACTTTGGAATCAAGTTCAAACAAGTGCCATTGCTTTGTGATAATGAGAGTGTCGTGAAGCTTACCAACTACCCGGTTCATCATTCAAGAACAAAGCACATAGATGTCTACCATCATTTCATAAGAGATCACCAATAAAAAGGAGACATTTGCATTGAGAGTGTGGGCACCGATGATCAACTTGCCGATACCCTCACCAAGCCACTTGATGAGAAGAGGTTTTGCAAGCTAAGGAATGAATTGAACATACTTGACTTCTCAAATATGTGTTGTCAACCCCATTATATGACATGCCTCTTCTTCGAGTAAAGTAAGGTAAAGTTGATTGACATGTCATTCATCCATTGCTAAGCACTTATTTAGTGCATCTAATCATTCCTATCATATCTTAGACTCATTCATGAAAATCTAATGAATTTGATGCTTGTATGGTACCACTATTGCTTCTATGTTTGAAATGATCTAGTGGTAGCATATGACATGTTTGTGGGCTTGTGAACCTAGTGTTTGATCTATAAAATGAGCTATAAGTGTTTAACTCAACATGGTATAAGATAACCCTCATTTGGAGGTGTGAAGAAGCTTGTGCTTGGATCAAACCGAGTTAAATATCTTTTGCAAGTGATCTAGATTGAACCAATTTAGGAAAATAATCCTCACTTAACATGGTTTCACCCCAACCTATCTAAAATTTGAGCTCACATTTTGTGCTAATTGTTGACAAAGGGGGAGAGAAATTTATAAAGATAGTAAGATAGGGGTAGCAAACAAATAAAATGACATTGTAAGGGGATCAATAAAATTTGAAGCACACAAGTAGGGGGAGTAAGCTCATAGACTTGTATGTTGCATTTGTATGTGTGTTACATATATTTGCTCGCATAGCACAAGTTCTTAAATTCCCTATCCATGCTTGTGTGGTGTATGCTAGATTGTAGAAAATGATTGATGAAATGAAAAACTCGCATGCATAGGATAGCTAGATATTCCTTGATCTTTTACAAGTGGTACTAGAACCTTGCATCTAATGTTGATCTCATGAGGTATCTAGCTTGCCTTTGTTTTTCAAGTGGTATCTAGCAAACCATGTTGCTAAGGATGGTGTTCAAATAGCAACTCTGATTGGTATTACGCTTCAAAGGTTCATTCTTTGCACCTTAGCATCACTTGGTAGCTATTACTCTCCTAAACTTTTAATCCGTGCATATGTGCAAGCTTTCAAATCCAAACTCTTAGCACATATGTAGGGAGAGCAAATATTACCAATTTAGGTTGATGAAACTTTTCCATAACCTTTACACATGGTAATATGCTTAGGCAAGCAACATGAATCCAAAAAGATTTCATTGAATATCTTTGTAAATAGGTTATCATCAATTACCAAAAAGGGAAAGATTGAAAGCCCTAGTTTGGTTTTGTATAATTGATGAAACCTAGGACTAACCTTTGATCTAAGTGTGTGAATTAGATAGGGTGATCCAATCCAAGTGGTGGAGCAAGTTAGAGGTCCATGGTGATGAAGGTGGACATGAAATGAAGATGATCAAGCTCCAACTTAGAAGCGAAGAAAGAGAAAAACAAAACCAAGGAGATCAAGGCAAAGGTATAAGATATGTTTTGTTTTTAGTGATCAAGACACTATAGAGAGTGTGATCATGTTTAGGATCGATAGCCGTACTATAAAGAGGGGAAATCTTTGGCTAAGTGCTTATCAAGTGCCACTAGGTAACATAATTCTTGCATATGCATTTAGAAACCTAGTGTGCTAACTTTGAACCTTGTAAAATGCTTTGAAAAATGTTAACACACGTGCATATAAGTTCTACACTTTGTGGTTAGCAAGTTGGAAGCAAGGGCGAAGCGGTTGAGGACTTAGAAAAAGAAAAGGTGGTGAAAGTCCTTGACTGGACGCTAACCGCGGGTGACCAGACTCACCCCAGCGCACCTGGTCAATTATAGGCGGTGGTGCAGTGACTGGCCAAGAGAGCCGAGGAAGGACCGGACGTTGGCCCTGGCTCATTGGCGCGTCCGATCACTTTTCAGAGGAGGCGAGTTCTTATAACCGGACGTGTAGGGGATGCATCAGGTCATCACTAATGTACACTGGCGTCAGCATCCCGGGCGAGCGCATAGTGACTGAGTGTGGACCGAGTGCGTCCGGTCAGTAAAAACTGGCTCTAGAACAATTTTGGAAATGACCTGACGCTCTATGTACGTGAGTTCGGTCATTTCCTTCTGTGCGTCCGGTCACACTTTAACATCGCGAGCACGTGAACTTCACCATTGGAGATCGACACAAAAGATTCAAAAGGGGCCACGTGTCAGCCATCGGGTGACCGGACGCTGGCGATCAGATGCCGACCTGCGTTGGGTCATATGAGTCCGGTCAGCCCGCAGCAGACCAACGGCTCTATTTCGTGAGTCCATCTATAAATAGCGTTTGGTCGGCTTGGGGCTCACACTCTTGGCACTTTGACATACTTGATATCCTTGTGAGCTTAGGCAAACACCTTCCACTCATCTTCATCATTGATTTATCATCATAGTGAGATTGATAGTGATTCCAGGTGCATTTGCTTGAGTGATTGTATCTAGTGGCACTTGTGGATCGTTGTGGCTGCGGATTTCTTATTTCTCTTGGTGGTTGCTGCCACCTAGATGGCTTGGAGCAGCGGAGGAGCTTCGGCATGTGTTGTTAATTTTTCGTGGCTAGCTCCAGTGATTATGATGGTTCTTGTAGTGTCCAATTATGTGGACGAGATCCATGCAACAGCTCTTAGCCACCGAACCACCAAGTGTTGGTCGACACAACGGGGATTAGCGTGTCGACAAGCACGTGAACCTTGGAAGAAAAATCATGTGCCTCTTGTGTAATTGAATTTCTCCCGGTGATTGGATTGTCTACATCTTGTGATTGGTTCATTCCTCGACGCGGCATTATAATCACCTTACTCACTCCATTACTTTCCCACAAACTAGTTGTAACAAGCTCTTTAGTGTAGCTAGAATTGAGAGCTTGCTTTGTAGCTTAGTTTCATCTAGTGGAGCTCTTTAGTGTAGCCTTGTTGGGAGCTCTTAGTGGGTAGTGACATGGCCGGTTGTGTGCATAGAGATAATAGCAACTAGAATTGTTGGATAGGTGGCTTGCAACCCTTGTAGAGCTAGAGCAAAATTGCATTATGTCGTTTGTCATAATAATCAATTGTTCTAGTGATCTCGTAGAATTTTAAATAGGCTATTCGCCCCTCCTCTAGCCATATTAGGACCTTTCAGCCCCTCACCCCTTTTGGATGCCCCAACCTCCTCCGTAACCCTAGCCACCACCCCCAGGTGACCCCCTCCCAAATGACGTGTTACACCTTGTATCCAGAGACTAGACAATCCATGGCTTCCACCATCACCAACATGCAACAGCTACTCCAAAACCTCGCCAACGACCTCTGCAAGAACTTTGAGGAGATGCATCGCCAACTCGCCAACTTGGACACGCGTCTGCACACCATCGAGAAGGCATGCATTCATGGCAACACTGCCATCTTTGACATCCATGCTAGGTTGGATCGGGAAGCCACCATCGACAACCTAGAAGTGAAGACCAACAGAGTCATGATCGCCACCGGCAAATTCTACCTCAAGAACAACATGGAGGAACCCTACCCCTCCAACACTCCGTATATCATCATGGAGGGTCGAACAACCTATTCATGGCACCACCAACACCACAGCCACCATTGCCGCCGTGCTTCCCTCCGCTTGGCCGACCACCCGCCAACCATGCGGCTGTGCAGCCAGCCCTAGCCGGCCACCTGGCTGCCAGCACAGCAGGTGCCTGTGCCAAGAACGCTACTAGCTCCTACCCGTCAGCAACGCCAGCGCCACTGTCATGCCAGCAACCCGTCATGACTCGACTGACAACCCCGATGTTCGATAGCTCGATAGATCCACTGTCGTGGCTCTCCTTACTACAACTCCTCTTCAAGTTGCACCACTTGCCTCAAGATCAGGAAGTTCGGTATGCCGCTTTTCATCTAACAGGTGCAGCACAACTCTGGTACATCCGCTCGATGACAGATGCACCAATACCCCGAGTGGGACTCTTCACATGAGGCCTCATCCGTGACTTTAGTGTGCCCATCTGCCCGGACACGTTTGGCGATCTCGCTCCTCACTGACACACTGATACCATGAATGACTACATCGATAGTTTCACCGCGTACGTGCTACATGTCAGCATCACCATCGAGCTTCATTAAGTCAACCTCTTCATCGCTGACCTGCAAGATGTGCTCCAGACAGCAATCATCTAGCACCACCCGTGGGAGATTGAGATGGCCATCCACCTTGCATGTGCCCAGGAGCATCTCACGACACCACCATCGACGCCGTACGAGCCATTCCCAACGCCGACGCTGGCGCCGACTTGGACCATCCAGCGGAGCGAGAAGTTGACACCTATTGGTATTGTTAAGACGCACACAGATAAATCCGCAAACACACTGATACCGTTATAGCTTTCACTTAGGGGTATTCCAAGTATCATATCCACAAGAAAATATGTGAGATTAACTACTGTCTAATTTAACTTAGAGTAGCAACAAGACTTAAGAAGGTCGGGAGTGTAGAGAAAATTGCCAAGGTCTTCTCGTTCTAATCTCAGTAAGCTATGTCTTCTACTGTTCTATCTGGGGGCATTACTTAAGAAAAGACACCAGCAGATGATGCTTTCCTTAGCAACTAGGTCCTACTTGGCCTACAAATGGGAGGTGGACTACAGAGGATTCAACGAATGTGTCATTGTTGTGTTCTAGCGCTACTTCGTGATCTACCACCGATACATAATGTAGGGTGCATCCACAAGTACTAGGTGTAAGCAATTACTACTTTAAACTACAACATCCTATAGATTAAAGTACTCAAAGGAGTTGTGAACCAAGAAAACAATATAAACAATGTTGCTTACTGAAATAAGAAGTTGATTACTAGAGAAATCTCAGACATAGGTTGACCTCTGTCAAAGTACAAGCCGTAGAGGGAGCACCATCAGGCCGGCACCTCCTCCAAACTTTTTTTCCTCTCTACCTCTCTATTTCTAAAGACTAGATCCTAATGAGGACTAATCTTCTCTTGAATGCTAGCTCTTGAGAGGTTGATCCTTTCATGGGACCCCTCTTAATTGATCCTGGCTAGAGAATATGAATTAGGGTTTCAGGATGCCTTTACCTCAGAGGGTACAAGGCTATTTATATAGGTTGGAGCGATGAATTAGAGCCCTCGAATCAAACCGACCTTGATCAACGGCATAGATGCAATCCTTAAGGCGGCAGAGGACCGACGTACGAAGGTGGCTGATAAGTGGGCTCGAGGGTGGCCACCCGGACAAGGGGCATGGCCGCCCGGCCATGCCCTATGCCAAGTGGGCCCCCCTTTGGTGGTCGCCTTCTCGTGTCTTCTAGAGTCTTTTCAAGTTGGTTCCCACGTAGAATATGCTTTTTAGTCTGACGTGTGGGTCCTTTTGGCTCTTTTCCTGTTTAATTCCTGCAAAACACAGATTCACCAAAACTCATGGAAATTGTCAGTTTAAACCCCTAAACCTATGTTGGTGATCATCCTTTTGCATTTATACAAGTTATGTTGACGGTTTATAATTGTGGTTAACTACTGTCGACAACGCCCCATCAGGCGAGATGGAGGGCGACTCAGCTCAAACCACTACTGCAGCAGCTATGACACCTAAGAACACTTCGACAAAGGTGCTCCTTCCAAGGGTTGGCTACAACACTGGAGCAGCCGCGTATCTCGACAACACCCCTCACCAAGCTATCCTCGCACAGCTCTGTTTGGCTGCCACGAACGAGCAAGAACTCTAGATCATCTCCGCTATCGTTGAAGTCGAGATAGCGGCACCAGCTTGGTCACGCCAACATGACATCATTCACTACAACGACCGCTACTACATACCAGCAACTTCACCCTTGCTATAGGACCAGATGGAATCGCTAAGAACATCTACCAATCTCCTAGCGGTCGGCCTCCACACAGTGACATCTACAATGTCAATGCAGGCCTTCCCCTCGAGCATCATGCTACTATAAGACTGGCCGCAATGCATACTACCATCAGCAACGGTCATTTTCTTTGACAGCAATGACAATCAATTCCTCTCCATCGAGGACATCTGCATCAGCAAGCAGCACACCGACGGCCACCCACTCATCTCTCCAGCATACTACGACATGGGTGACCTCCTCTTTGGCACTCTGCAACACTTCACCTCAACATCACCAACCATGGTTGTGACAACATTGTGCAGATGCATCATAGGGCAAGTCAGTGTAGGGTAGGTATACACGTTTCCACAACCTCCAAGGATCATGCAGGTGCTCCACTTCACCGGAATTCATCCCGGCGCCACCCTCTCAGAAGCACTCCGCACCCATAAACCAATGATGGGCTCAGGAACCAACAACCACTACGTCTCTGGCTACTTCGGCTCCTGCCACTACTACTTTGAGTTCTCCGCCAACGACATCAACTCCGAGTAGCTCCATGACACTCTGGGCATCTCCTTTTCCATATAGAGGAGATACCTTGAGGAAGCAGGCTTCTAACCAATGTCGTCAACGATTGGACAATGATTCAGCATGAGGACGCGCTGATCGGAGAAGGGGAGAGAGATGTCACATGTCTAATGGAGGGTCTAGGAGGGGCCCAGCTCATCCAGGCTAGCCACAAAGTGGCCAACCGTGCCACCCAAGAGGAAGGCGCGTGCCCAGCGAGGGCGACCTCTAGCCTCGCCATCGACGCCTGTATCCGGAGGACCCAAATAAAGGAAACAAGATAAATAAAATAGGAATAGATTGGATAGATTTAGAGAAGTCTAAATCTATAAGTACTTCCCTCATTAAATTACTTGAGATGCAAGTCCACCCACGACTATAAATATAGGAGGATTGTAATCATCAAGATCAAGAAGTAATAGCATTGGCATTTTCCCTATTCCTCTCTCTCTCTCCTTGCGCCTCCTTCCACTCCCTGCCACCGCCCCTCACCTCTTGCCGACGTCACCAGCCTCCTCTCTAATTGTAACATCCCAAAAAATTTAAATAAATAAATCATGTGAATTCAAAACTATTTTCAAAATCATTTCTAAAACTAATTCTCAATTGAGCACTAATTTATCCCTTGTCCAAATATTCTTCAACTACAGCTCTCGCTATTCGTCCTTTTCCTAATTCCCGGAGCTCACACCCTGCACTCGCAGAGCAAGCACACTTGCAGTACACCTCACTGGCATGCCCAGTCATTTCCCCGCAACGCCATTTACTTCACTGTGTCAAGCAAGACGAGTTAGGCAGCAGCTGCTAGCGTGTTGCACGAGCTCTGCAGCAAACAAAGATGATCGACCGCAGCAACTCGTAGAAATTCGTGTGCCATCCATTAATGGCAAGCTGTAGGGCTGCACGTTCTTACCCTGTGCTAGCTGACCATGATGCTCCTCTCTGTGCAAATCTTCTTCTCCACAGGCTCAGCCCGTTGAGCACGCCACTTGCTCGCTACCGCGCTCAGCAGCACCTTATTGCCATTAGCCACCGCGCTCAGCATACACGTTAATTGAAGAAGTACAAGTAATCACCCACGCCTTTACTTCGCTTGCTAATCGCTCTACAAAATTATCAGCGCACGTCGTGTTGCCGCTGCCATAGTGTGTCGCACATGCCGGGCGTCCTTTCCACTGCAAGCTCCACCTCCAGCCCCGCGTCTCCTATCTATAAAGGGCATGCCGCACAACCCTCCCATCACGCTGAGCTCCAGAGCCGTCCCGCTCAGCCGCTCACCATCTTACTCCCTAAATCGAGTTTTTCTGTTCTTGCCCGAGAAAGCTACGCTCCGCCGATCTCCCTCTCCGAGTTGCAATCGGCCGAGGTAGCTAGCCTGCAAGAATTCTCTCATTCTTCATTATTTCTTTTTCATTGACCCGCGGTCTCCTTCTCCATTAATTCCTTGGATTAAAGACCCACTCAAGTCTCCTTGTCCTTGACCAGCCCAATTGACACGTCGAAGGACCAAAGACCCACTCCAAGTCCATCACGTGAAATCCAATTCACATGACCAGCTAGCCAAATGCCACTAGTCACTTTCCCTTAATCACCCTTTACGTGATTAATTAGCGGCCACCTAGCAAAATCAATATCTCTTTTATCCGAGCTTCGATTCCATTATTTCTTCTTCCTAAATCCATTTAAAATCAAGACCTATCCATCCATACCATCTTATTTATTTCTAGAGCTCATTTGAATTTATTTATTTATTGTGTTTGATTGCACGTTCTAGCTGACGGAGTGAACGAGCAGGACGTCAGAGGTGAGTACCGCGAGTTCGACCCCGAGGACCCGAACTACGAGCAGGGGTTTGCCGAGGACGCCGACAGAGGCAAGTCCAATCTAATCCCCTTTGATGTATATTGATCCTATTTCTAAACACAACCTGTAGAAGCTGATTTAAATATTGCATGTACGATTATACATACAAATTATTTTTGTTGCTTAGTTAAACCCATTTAAATGGCCACTCTTAAATTGTTCGACTTTATCATCTTACTCAAACTAGGAATAAATGTTACGATATGACAAAATATTGTTATTTGGTATGCTTAGGACTTTGTTACCCATCGTGGAAACTTATCATTATGATTTCTCAAATACAATGATTTCAAATAAAACTGTGTGAGTTGTGAGAATAAATTGTGGGTATTGTGAAAGGGTTAATGAAAAAAATTAGAAATGGTGATTACCCAAGAGATGGGGCGGATTGGTGTTCCTTCTGTGGGATGCCGTGGTGTTGTAGCTTGTATCTTTCGTGGTTTAGCATGAAGATATCAGCTTTGTCTCATTAAAGACTGAGTTGATGATTTATCTTGTCTAACTCATTTTATCGTACAACCATTCGACTTTGTATGAGGCAAGGCTTAGTCTAAATCCTTCTAGGTTGTATGGCAATCACCTGGAGGCAGGTGTGCAATGGAACACTAAGAGATGTATGTATGAAATGTAATGAGCTCTATAAATTATTGTATTATGATGATGTGGCCTTAGTGTTCCCGTGGTGAGCGCCAATACTTAGCTATGGAGGGTAATGGCTATGTTGGATCTGTGCTTACACGACGGTGTTAAGTTATGGTATCCTACTGGTGGTGAATGTGTACAACCTCTGCAGAGTATAAAATCTATTTGATAGCCGTGTCCACGGTCTTGGACGGGTTACGGTTTGGTTTCAACGACCAGATGGGTTGGGATGAGTGAAAACATGATCGAACGTGATTTAGGAAATAATGGTTGACTGCCATGTGCTGTGGGAACAGAGCGTTCAACAGCACTTAAAATTGTGACAACCCCCTTTTAAGAAATACTCTTATATATGAAAAAATAGTTGTATTTTGTATAAATGTATTTATAAAATGAAACCCTGCGTGTGTCAAAAACTTAGCTTTATGCGAATAAAACTAAGTCATATCCTTGATTTATCCATATGCAAATACTATTATCCCCTTCCGTAGGGTAAGGTTGGATTTGCTGAGTACTTTGTACTCACCCTTATTTTGTTGTACAGAGGAAGACCCGGAAGCTCCGTTCGAGTAAGGTCGTGTCTGCACCCAGCTTAGCCTATGGCATGGGATCGCTAGATATTAGTGTGTTGGTTTGTGTGGATCTTTGGATCCATTTGTATCTTTATTTTGGCATGGTTTAAGTACCCGCTTCCGTTCGAACTACTACTTTGAGACTATCTGATGCAATAAATGTGCGTACTAGCCTCCTAGGACTAGGATTTTATCACATTTGAGTTTTCAGATAACCGGGGATGCTTCACTAACCCTAGTCGCCACCCCTAGGTGCCCCCTCCCAACTGACGTGTTACATCTCCCTATACCTCGGATAACCGACGGGAAGGGGTGCGTGCGCAATGCCAAGATACACCTTGATCCGAAGTTGGAGTGATCTTGGATGAAGTTGTGGCGTTAGTCTCACCCTTAACTAGTTTTGGAGTTGTCTTCACAAAAGGAGTAGCAAATTTTGCAGCTCATCTTTGCATATTAGATATAATAGGAAGATATTTCCTTAGATATCCTATTACCTCTTCCGAGGTACTAAGTGACAATTGCTATTTGACGGTTCACAGTTATTTGGGTGTACTATAGTAAGACCCTAAATTATTAAAAGGATATGTCTTGCTAACAACTGAATGTTTTGGTCCCTCCTAACAACTGAATTTTGTCTATGCACTTACACGGTCTTTTATATATATTTACATTGTCTTTTATCTATATTTATAATAATTTATTCGGTGTAATTTATTGGATAGAGTGTTGTAGTTTAGGGATAACACGACTTCTATTTCTACGGATTAGATATTTCAGAGACATATATGCTAAAATTTTTAAAGAAAATAACAAATTCTTTCTATAGATTGCAGATAATACATAAATATAGGTTAAATTGTTCAAAAATTCGGAAAAAAAATTGTAGATGTCACAGTTAGAAAAAGAGAAGAACAGAACACAGGGACTAGAGCGGAGCTCTGTCCTAACCGTGCACCGGTGGCGGTCCGGCCTAGGCACGGCGATGCAGGAGGAAGCAGGCCTAGGGGCGGCGGCGGAGGGAGCAAGCCTGGGGCAGCGACCGGCGTGGGAACGGCCTGGGGGCGGCGGCGGCGGCGGAGGGAGCAAGCTTGGGGGCGGCACCGGCAGCCGGCCTGGCGGCGTCGGCGGTGGAGGGAACAGCCCTGGCAGCGCGGCGACGGCCGGCTTGGGAACGGCGCTCGCAACCAGGCCTAGGAGCGGCGCTCACAAAAATTCAGTTGTTGGATTGCCGCAAAACAACCGAACGTTCCGTAGCAATTCTCGGATCTACACACAACAAAGAGTACAAGCACATGACTCGGTTATTCGACAATCAACATACATACTCTTGGTTGGGTGCACGTCTACCGTGTGTGACTTGCTACGGAAAAACCTGGATCTACAAACGCTATGATGAAGACACCGAGTCCATTGATGCCAGTGCCAGCCTCCTCAGATCTTCTTCGGTGACCACGAACAGCTTGTCGTTGTCCCGGATCACGTCAATCGACTCGATCTCCGCTCCTTCGTCGTTCACGATCGGCACCTTCTCCGCAACAACTTTCAATTTCTCACCTGAAGAAAAAAAGAAAAGCGCGATAGCATACTTCAGTACTTCAATTAATTTGCCACTGCAACTGCAATTAACTGAATCAACTGTGCTTTCTGCGCCTACCGACGATGGCTCTGAATTCTTCCATGGTGCCTGACAGATTGATCAGCTTGCCAGCTTCAGAGCTGCGGTTTCTGAGGAAAGGGTGGCCCTTGTATATGCTCACCCGAGGCGAGCGCTGGTTGTCCGAGCTTGTGCTCTGTAATCTGCCTGGACGGCTGTGCCCCGACGGGCCGCCGTCCGGGACTACCGCTGGCGAGTCAACGATGGTTATCGAGTGGCCGAGCTCCCGCTTCTGAAGAAGCTCGCGCAGCTCGGTCGGCGACATTGTTAGCCGCGCGGCGCCGGAGCCGGAGCCGCCGTCGTCGAGGTTCGCCTTGTCCACGCTGGCCCCGTTCATGATCAGGAACCTGGCCGCGTCGGCGTGGCCCTCAGCCATCGCGACGCGCAGCGCGGTGGCGCCGTCGTGGTCCTCCGAGTCCACGTCCAGGCCGAGCTTGAGGAGCTCCCGGAGCGCGTCGAGGTCGCCGCGGCGCGCGGCGAGGCACAGGACGTCTCCGCCGGCGTGCGGGTTCGACGCGCGCGCGAACTGGTACAGGATGTTGAAGATCTTGTGGTGCCCCGCCGCGATGGCGTTCCACATCGCCGTGTTGCCCTGCGCGTCCTTGATGTTCACGTTGCACGCGTGCTTGAGCAGCACCAGCACGCAGTCCTCGTACCCCTTGGACGCCGCGATGTGCTGCGAGTGGCGTCGCAAAGAACAGCGTCCGGATCAAATGGCTGTGCTGTGCATGGCTGGATCCGTGTGTACGTTCGCTTACCAGTGCTGTTCTGCCCTTGGCATCACCGACGTCAGCGTCCTTGCCTGCCCTGAGGAGGTCCTCGAGTAAGCTACTGTTTCCCATCGCGGCGACCGTCAGCACATTCGCGTCGTCGTCGTGCTCCCCAGTGTTGTCTCCCAGCAAGTCCTCGACCTTCATGCCATTGCCATGCATCTCGACCTGATGCTGCAACACAAACGGAGACAAGCAAAGCAACCGTTTCAGTGATCACCACCAGCACATAGCACGGCACAGTTTGTTCAGACTTTTGCAGAGAGCTGCGAGACGACTGGTAACCTTGAGGAAGTTCTTGATGATGACGACGCTGTCCTCGGGCTTGCTCTGCATGGCCTCCTTGAGCGTGGCCTGCTTCAGCCGCAGCAGCTGGCTCAGCGTCCTCGTCCGGAACGTGAACGCCTGCGCCCGGTCGCTCAGCGCGCTCACCTCGCCGAAGATGTCCCGCGTCCCCAGCGTCGCCTCCACCCGCTCGTCGATGCCGTCGAACAGTATGACATCCACCTCGCCGGAGACGACGACGTACACGTCGTCCGGGGCCTCGTTCTGCACGATCACGTCCTCCTTGGGCGGGATGTACTCCGGTTTCATCTTGGTGACCAGGGACAGGAGCATTTCTCTCGAGACCCCATTGAAGAGGTAGACATCCTTGACGACTGGTACAAAGAGGTGCTCACAGATGTTCTTGCAGATGGACTTGGGTAGCTGGTCCATGAGCTGATGGTTCAGGCTCTCCGCCCTGAACTTGAGGCACATGTAGGCCAGGATCTGCTGCTTCAGCCGCAGTGGCAGGTGGTTCCGGCCCACGAAGCTCGACGCGGCCCTGATGCTGTTCCTCTGCATCCAAATGCAAGTCGATCGTGTCATTCATTTTGGATACATATAGCATGAGATTGCTATAGGCCAAGGCCAATAGCGAGCACCGAGCAGTGCTTACAAACTCCATGGTGCGGTGGGTGCCCTCGACGACGAGGTTGGTCATGTTGCCGATGAGGTAGGAGGTGAGCCCGAGGTTGAAGAGCATGTAGAAGATGTTGAAGATCATCTCGATGGTGTTCCTGGCGTGCAGGTCGCCGTAGCCGACGGTGGTCATGGTGGTGATGGACCAGTAGACGGAGGTGATGTAGCGGATCCGCAGGCTGGCCTGCCGGAAGTTGGGGATCACATCGCCGATCCACGTCTTCTCCGGCTGCGGGTACCGGTCGGCGATCAGGTAGTTTAGGCACCCGGCGCAGTGGACCACGAACAGGGTCACCTGAGCGTGCACGCGCGGTACGTCGCCAAATGGTTCAGAATTCAGTCGTCGGAATTCGGAATTGCGCGGTGACAAATGTTACCAACCGCGACGAGGCGCGCGCAGCGTATCCAGAAGTAGCTGAAGCGGATGTCCTTCTCGAGCCTGGTGAAGAACTGATTAACCCTGCGGAGACGCCACAGGCGTAGGAGGCCCAGTACACTGTACGCGGCGTTCTCCCTGACCTCGCCGGTGATGAAGTAGGCAAGGGCCTGGAACGGGATCGTCGATGCCACGTCCATGATGAAGAACGTCGACAGGTACCTACGGGCGCAGCGCACAACAGCAAAGCTCGCAGCGTCAAATTGCTTGACGAAGCAATTGTTCTGCTTCCCTTTTTCTTTCTTCATATACAAGGAAAGATCAATCAAATTAACATTCAATGAGTCTTTTACCTGTGTATCATTATAAAAGGCTGTACTTGTCTATGAGCCACTAAGATGTTCGAGCGGTCACAGATGTTGGTCGGAACTTTTTTATTGTCCACGCCATTCCGTCCACCTTCCATCGCGTTTTCACCGTTAGACAACCCTGATATGTGGGCCCAGCAAGTAAAGATGTCCAAAATGTCTGCCTCCTTCCTGCTTCCCACAGCGCTGTCCACTGCACTTGGTCCTCACGCTCGTCACCACGGTCCCTCTATCACCCGCGTCCTCGTCTGCAACCAAGAATGGGAGAAAGTGCTATGCTGCTCTGGCTCTCCCTCTCTCTAGCACCTTCATTCCCCATCTCCTCGCTCGTCTGGAACCAAGAGCAAGCCACGCCTCCGCCATGGCCGGCAGAGCCAGCACTCGCCGCTGCGTTCCACCGCCCCAGCCTCCCAGTGCGGCAGTGCCCTCTGCTAGCTCCACTAGCCCTGCCTAGATCTTCCCCATTCGCTGCTCCCCGAACCCAAGCCAAACCCGAACCCAAGCCAAACCCGATTGGAGACCCGTCGTGCGCCATCACTGTCCCTGCATTGCGCGTCGCTGGCCACAAACAAGAGGAGTTGGTGGGGTCTCCTCCGGGCCGTCTCCACCCCAACCAGCTACGCCATCGTCCTTCCCATGTCGTGCCACACTGGAAGCACCCCTTCTTCGGTCCCAGCCGCTGCCGGAATACGCCGCCATAGGGCAGCCGTCGCCGTGACCGCATGCACACGAGGTCAGCGCGCCACCGCCAGCCTCACGTCGAGGCAAGCCCTGCCACGGGTGCGGCCAAGTGCCGCCGCGCTCCTGCACCACCTCCGCGCCGCTGGCAAGCTTTTCCACGGCCGGATTCCGACGTTCCCCGGCAACCGGCATGCTCTACTCCCGATTTGGCACAGGGGACCCGCGGGAAAGAATAAGAGGATGCGGGGGCAGTGGTAATGGCTGCTGCTAGGTACGGGGAAGGTGCGTGGGCAGCAGAGGTGAAGGAATGGGCGACGGCAAGCTCGGCCCGGCCGGCAATGGCGGTGGCGCCGAACGCCCTGCACGTCTAAGCATGAGCGGGTGAGGAAGGGAGAGCCACATGGCACAGTGCGAATGTGGCCGAGGCCGTTGGGTGGAACAACTCACCCATGGCACGCTCCCCTGGCGGCCACTCCTGTATAAAACTTAACCGTGGCGGGCGTTTTGCATTAACCGAGGCGAGCATCCTGTCCGCCTCGGCCTAAAGGTCACAATTAATCATTCTTTACCGAGGCGGGTAAAAATGCCAGCCTCGGTAAATCAAATAAAAAATAATAAAAAAGAAAAAGCCCGTAACCAGCCCTAACCGGGCCTGGATCTGGGCCGCCGCCGCCGGGAGAGCAGGCCCCACCTCGCGCGCCACCTAGCCGGGGGTGCTCGATCCGCCACCGGATTAGCCGCTGGATCCGCGTACCAGCGCTCCTAGACGGTCGCAGATGCTCGTCGTCGGTCGGAGATACTCACCGTCGCCTGGATGTGCCTGGAGGACCTCCACCGTGCTGCCGCCGTTGCTCCTTATCGGATCTACGCCCACCGCCACCGCGGGTCACCGGATCCACGCCCTCCACGCCGGGGGACAAGCTCGGCACCGGGAGAGGAGCTCAAGGTGCCGCCGCCTCCAGATCCAGGCTCGCCGCCAGGGGAAGGAGCTTGGGGATGCCACCGCCTCCAGATCCGCACTCGGGAGAGGGAGGGAGAGGCGCCACCGATCCGCGCTCGGGAGAGGGAGGGAGAGACGACGCCGAGGTTAATCCCGGGCATTAACCGAGGCGGTTGGATTTTTGCAAAGGTCTCGGTTAATGTTTGGGTAGTGCCTTGTAAAATCATTTATGTAGTAGTGGGCGGCGGGGGCTCCGACTGCACCTGCCCCATCTCGCCGGCCATCTCCATCACGACGCACCTCTAATCGCCGTCGCCGCGGTTCGTCCCTGCACTGCACTCCCCATACATCTCACCTTGGTTTCTCGATCTGCCGCCTCCTTGAGCCTCCGGCATGATCTCCATGGCCGGTGGGAGTTCGCCCGCGGGTGGTCGCAGTGGCGGGGCCGGAGCTGGCCCGCACGCCACCGCCACTGCACATTGCAGCTATCTCCGCACTCGAGTGCCAGAACCCGCAGCCCCTGCTCTTCCAGCCCTCACCGGCCCAGACAAGACAGAGGCGGAGCGGCACCTATTCTTCGTCTCTTTCAACAAGCTGAGTGCATTTGGGACCTTTTCCAACGCAGTTTGACACTGTTTGATGGAAAAGTGGATGGAATGGCGTGGACGACAAAAAAAAAAGTTTCACCCAGTGGTACCTGTGACTGCTCGAACTTATAATATTTTATAATGGTACACAGATAAAAGACTCGTGTTCAATCAAGGTCCGGTTTGAGGGGGCTGTGACTGGTAGCTGCCTGTGTCTTATTTGGTTGCAGGCTTGCAGCCCTGGTGAGCTGCTGTCCCAAGCATCAGCCCCCAGGCTCAGGCGCACGAAAACGATAGCCTGGGTGCAGCTGCTGGCTTGCCTGGACTAATCACCGGTACTGCTATTCTTTGTATTATTTATTTACTGCTATTCTTTGTATTAGCTGGTACTGTGTAAACGAAATTCCACGAGAAAAAACGTGTACCACCAATAAACCTGCACTAATCACAAGTCCAGATTACGTTCTTCTTTTCAGTTCTCTATCAAGTGTTTTTGCTTGTAAAGAAACAATGGAAAAAGGATTCTTATGAGGGGTTTCATCCGATTATTTTTATGTAATTCTTATCACGTGATATTTGCCCAAGTTCACTTAAGCTACAACCAATTCAAACTAGTGCTTGTGTTTACGGAATAAATTTTAACATATATACCACTTGATCTAATCTCAAGTCTAGGTCAAGACTCCAACCAAACAAACTTTATCAGGTTTGCCTGGCTAGGAAAAAACATCAAAATTCCAAACAAAATCTTCAGGCACAATTTTTTCTAGGCAACTCAACCAGGATTCCAACCAAAAAGGCCCCCGAATATCGAATATGTCAGGAGGAAGATACAAACGATACCTACCGTACCACTATGTGATGACGATGTGGTTCATCATTTGGGGAGCTGTCCGGGAGCTGCACACTCAGTACTATGATCGCGTCCGATCTTGACCACAACTTCATTAATTGCAAATGTTGAAATGCGTATAGTGTAGGGCCACATATATGGTTGTTTGTTCAACATCGTTGTAGATATGCTTGTGCTCTTGATTAAAAGAGCAAAGAATGATGGACGATTAAGGGGGATCATCCCACCCCTTGTAGATGATGGATTGTCAATTATTGCATTCGATACCATTATTTTTTTTTGGACCATGACCTAGAACAAGCAAAAAACATGAACTTTTGTTGTGTGTTTTAAACAACTGTCCGTTCTCAAAATCAACTTTCATAAAAGTGAAATCTTTTGTTATGGAGAAGCAAAAGATTTTGAGGACCAATACATCGAGCTCGTCGGATGTGATGGAGGTGAATACTCCTTCAGATATTTAGGTATACCAATGCATCATAAAAAAAACTCCATAATATAGACCGGAGGAGCATCGAAGAGAGGTTCGAAAAAAATTGACTTGCTAGAAAGCAAAGCATTTATCTTACATATGGAGGTAGGTTAGTCTATATTCAGTGCTTAGTAGTCTACCCATGTTTATGATGTCCTTTTTTGAAATATCGCCTTACAAAATGGGACATCTTATGTCGTCATAAAGACCAAGGAGGACTTGAGATCATTGACCTCCAAATCCAGAATAAATGTCTATTAAGAAAGTGGATTATAAATTTGCTTAATGGAGAAGAAACTTGGCAAAACTTGCTTAGAAACAAGTATCTAAGCTCAAAATCTATTCCACAAGTCTATGTCAAACCCAATGACTCCTATTTCTGGAAAGGTCCGATGGAAATAAAGGACCTTGGCTTGTGGTTCCTTCAAAGTTAATGATGGATCACAAGCAAGATTTTGGGAAGATACGTGGGTATGCAACCACCCATTCAAAGACCTTTATCCCACACTGTATAATATTACAAATCGTCCGCATAATACATGGTGGCCAATATCATGAGATCAACACCACTGAATATTTTATTTCAGAGAGCTTTGGTGGGGGATAAACTACATGAATGGGAAGACTTAGTAGCCAAGATCACTCACATCTATTTAACTAGCGAGAGAGATTTGTTTATTTGGAGCTTACACAAGAATAGTCAATTTACGGTCCATTCTACGTATCTTCAAATAATGAATTATAATACTCCTTTCTCTCATAAATTGATTTGGAAGTTAAAAATTCCTCTAAAAATCAAGATTTTCCTTTAGTATCTCCAGCGAGGAGTAATATTAACAAATGAAAATTTAATTAAGAGGAATTAGAAAGGTAGTCAAAAGTGTTGTTTCTGTAATTGTAATGAAGCCATTAAACATCTTTTCTTTGATTGTCATCACGCCAAGACAATCTAGAGGACTATCTATATAGGCACTGGGTTAACCCCTCCTAACTCTGTATTCCACGTGTTAGGAAGTTGGCTATCAAATTTTGATTTAAAAGAGAAGAAATATATTATGGTTGGGGTAGCCACTTTACGTTGGGCAATTTGGAGATGTCGTAATGATCTAATATTTGAAAATTGCAAATATACATCTTTTATGCAGGCTACTTTTAGGGGAACATATTGGTTGCAGCATGGTGATGAAACAAAGGAGTCTTTGTGGACATCAAGCAGAAAATTAGAGACCACTGCGTTGGAACTATTTGCTTTCCATGGATTAAAAATTTAATAATAGACTATGTCATACATAATTTTTGCATTTCTTGTGTCCCTGGCCTATTTTCAGCAATATCGCTGAAACTATGTAATGATGGAAATTTTGTGTGCGGAGACTCAGAAGCAAGAAGTCTCTTCCTTTCTTAATTAATTAATTAATTAATTAATATATATAATTGTGAGGTGACAATCAGTTGCGTCCCATGCATACTCTAGAATATTTTTCCTTTGTTGGAACAATTCCCCATATTATGAGCTGTTGACCTATGTCATTAGGAAGTAGTTTTTTATTTGCATGCTTGACTGAAAATGTGGCCACGTGTACTTCCCGAAATCTCCATATCATTGTCTGATGTCACCTTTAAAAATTTCAACCAGAGCAATATCGTTGATCTTAATGGTGTCACAATAATGGGTACAAACATGACCATGTGTGCGTGCGTTGTGAACGTTCGTATTATACTGTGCAATTTTTAAAAATGGTATCAGCGTCACCTGTGAGTTTGTTCAAGACGAAAGAGCATGCGACGATGTGTGTGGCCACGCATAGAGCGGCCACCGCTCACGTTTGAGTCGCACGGTGCACGCAGGAACCCTCAACTTAGTAAGTTGTTTATTTTACGAGTAATACATTCATGAGAAGGTCACCCTTAGAATGTTCGCTTCGGCTCTAGAATGTGTTTGTTGCAGCAACGCATTGCATGCTTTCTACCTTAATACAATGAAATGCAAATCTTTTGTGTATTGAAGAAATAAAAACCATCGCATACAACGTATCCACAAGGTCAGAGTGGGAATTTGGCAGCCGAACCAATAATCTTCACTCTCCAACGGTTGCCATTTTCTGACGGACAGATGCGGCTCATCACAGATGGTTGGTAAACTTTTCTTTACCACTGTCATGCATGCAACCAAGCCAAAACGCTACTGTACCTATTACCTACTATGACGTTGTACCTATTACCTACTATGACGTTGCAATTGCAACGCAGAGAGATGGAGCCAGACAAAAGGCATATGGTGTGTGTGTGCAGGGTTCACGTACCTGAAGGTTATCTTCTTCCTGTCGCGGACGAGGAGCTGGGTCCTGGGGTCGATGTAGGCGACGAAGAAGGTGAGCACGATGTCGACGGTGAAGAAGAGGTCCACGACGATGTCCGCCACCTCCAGCCCGCCCTTGGGGGACGCGTTCATGAAGGCGACCTCGAACGGGTACACCCACGCCGAGTACGCCACCAGGACCACCATCAACGTATCCCACCACCTGATGCACACGATCGAGCATCCATGACAAGTATGATTGTATATAGAGATGACAATGAGCTTATTAAGCACGCATGGCATGACAAGGAGTGAAATGCACCACAGGATCTGCATTTGTCATCTAGGTCCCTAAGGCCGTCCACAGTGTGAGCGATGCCTAATACTGCATACACATGCCAGCTTACAGTGATGTTTTGGTTGAGTTTCGGGTTGCAGTGTGTAGCTTCGCATCTTTTCAGCTCAGCAGCCTCACAAGCAATAAACAATGTGTACTTTAACTAACTTGATTACGCCATCGGATGAGAAAAGCACCATGCAGTAAATAAAATATTCTTCGTTTGAAGAGCAGGCAGCGATTCCTCTACATTCACCGCTCTCGTTTTTTTCAGGAATCACTGTGAATTGGCGTCGTATGCCACAGCGTATAAAGTGACGCCTATATACTCTCTCACCTCTTCGAGCATCACTCACCGGCAACACCGCGGAAGGCCTAATGTCTCAAAAATTATTTTTCGTCCTAGAAGTTAGTTCGGATCTCATCCAGATCTAAACGGGCTTTACCCGACCCCGTTAGCTGACGTGGCATGCTGAGTCGGTGCTTACGTGGACCTAACAGCTGGGGCCCACATGTTAGTGGCAAGTCTCAATTTTAAAAAAATTGTATTTTTTTCGTACAACCTCGGATGAAGATGATTTTTATATGAAAATTATAACCCTTGATGAGATCTACAGATTTCTTATTTTAAGATTTTTGATTTGAGATTGTTAAGATGGTCAAACAATTAAAATAAAGTTTCAGCAACATATTAATCGCGTACCAAGCTTGTAGTCATATAAAAATCATATCTTCTTTGGATGGTGTCGGACAAGGATACTTTGTACATCAAAATTGTAGCTCACAATGAGATCTACAACTTTCTATTTTTATGATTTTTCATTTGAGATCGTTAAGACAATCAAAAAAATTAATATAAAATTTCATCAGCATATTAATCGCCTATCAAGCTTGTTGTCTTTGAAAAGTCATCACCCTGTTCGGCTGAGCTTATCAGCACGGCTTATCAGCCGTGGAACAGTGTTTTTCTCTCACAGCAAAACAGCCACAGCCGGCTTATAAACCGCAGAAACAGCCTGCCGAACAGAGTGCATATCTTCTTTGTATGGTGTCGGATAAGGATACTTTGTATATAAAAATTGTAGCTCTCGATGATATATACAAATTCATAGTTTTTTAACTTTTATCCTTTGAGGTCGTTAAAATGGTAAAAAAAATTATATAAAATTTTAGCAGCATATTAATCGAGTATTAGGGATTGTCGTCTTAGAAAAATCATAACTATGAATTTGACCATTTTAACGACCATGAATGATAAAATTCAAAACTATGAATTTGTAGATCTCATTGAGTGCTATAATTTTCATATACAAAGTATATTTATCCGTCACCATACACAAGATATATGATTTTTCTAAGACAACATGCTCTAGCACAAGATTAATATGCTGCTAAAATTTTATATTATTTTTTTACTATTTTAACGACCTCAAAGGATAAAAATTAAAACTATAAATTTGTATATCTCACCGAGAGCTACAATTTTCATATATAAAGTATCCTTATGCGACACCATACAAAGAAGATATGATTTTTCTAGGACGACAAGCTTGGTATGCGATTAATATTCTGCTGAAGCTTTATATTAATTTTTTTATGATCTCAAATGAAAAATCTTAAAACTCGAAAGTTATAGATCTCAGCGAGGACTACAACTTTTAAATAAAAAACATCTTCATCCGAGATAATATGAAAAATATATAATTTTTTTTAAAAAATAAGCCTTATCACTGACATGTGAGCCCCAGCTGTCAGGTCTACGTAAGACTATCCGCACTCATGGACCTCTATATTCATCCTCTAAAAGGAATATTCCATCCTAATCATCACAAAATATACAGTTTTCCCGCATCCATCCATCCTCTATATCATCCTCTATCCACTGTGGGGCTCACTTGTCACTTTATCTAAATATATCCATGTGACATCTTGTAATGAAGAATTTATTGTCACGAATTTAATGGTGTAATCGAAATTTAATTTGGTGTTTTGGTTTGTGAGTTATAACATTTTTTTATATAAAAAAAGGTTGGACACGCTTTCCTAGGCGCACAGTCTCTTTCATGCGGCTGCTCCTCCGGTGCTCTGTCGCGCACGCGTCGAACGGTACCGCGTCATATTTAGAGGATCCGGCTGGATTGCGGACGATTTACAGTACCCACTGCAGACTTTTTTTACTCTATATCGGTACTCTATATGGGTACCGTATCCTTTACAGTGTTCCGGTGCGGACGGTCTAAACGCTAACTCAACATGCCACGTCAACTAGCGGGTCAGGTAAACGCCGACCGGAACTAACTCCATGGACCCAGAAATACATGACACGTACAGACAACTAGGCCATGTTTAGATGGCGTCAAAATGCAAAAAGTTTTCAAGATTCCTCGTCACATCGTGTATGTCAACACATGTATGGAGTATTAAATGTATGTAAAAAAATAACTAATTACACAGTTTGTCTGTAAATGTCGAGACGAATCTTTTGAGCCTAGTTAATCCATGATTGGACAAAGTTTATCAAATACAAATAAAAAGTGCTACAGTACTTTTCAAAATCTTTTTGCAAACTAAACATGCCCCTGCTATGCATTTCACTCCATGACCAGACATCGTCTCTACATACAGTCATTGCATCACCTGTATCTGGAGTCGAGCGGCGAGATGACCCACTTGTCCGACCCGCCATGGGACTGGCTTTGGCCGGGCGGCCCGCCGAGCGGCGGGAGGATGATCTTGGACAGGTACCGGAGGTTGAAGGAGCCAGAGCCGGATCTCTCGCCCATGCCGGAGCCGCCGCCGCCGCCGGCGCTGCCCGTGCTCTGAAAGCTCGAGTTGTTCTTCATGACGTACGCAATGCTAGCTGCTTACTCCTATATATAGGATGCGCAGCTTGTGGTGCGCTGCAGCCTGCTGGACGCCTGGACGGGGGTTACGAAGAAAAGATAGTGGACCGGACGAGAAAGGCAAAAAGGTCACCTTTTACAACGGGGCAAATGAAGCAGCCAAAGCACATCAACTCGAGGTGTGAGGAGGGTGACGATATGGTGAGCATCTGGCTGACGGAAGGGGTGCTGTCCGGGACGACAGTGGCCACCAGGCGCAGCTGCACACATCTCGCGAGACACGCCCTGCAGCTGCACACATCTTTCGAATTCATAGCTGAATGGAGACAATTGGACAGTGCAGTCGGCAGCGGCTGTAGTCTCCTAGTCCTAGGCAAATGCAGCTCTGCTCCTCCGTGCATCATGCATGTTTATCACGATTCCTGCGATTCTATCACAGCATAATTAGCCCATCAAAACTGAATTTTTTTTTTACCCCCACCTACATCAGGCGTGTTTATCCTGCACTTTTCGCCCTTAATTAGGTAAGCCGTCATCTTTGTCAAGCACAACCCTCTATCGGCTTTATGCTAATATACACTGAAAAAAATTCTGCTCAATTGACAGAGCGATAGATTTCGCTGTCAGATATACAGTATAGTAGACTATTAATCTGCAGTATCAGAATGGAATGGACATGAGGTTTGACAGTTGGTACATAGACATTTGACAATGAAATAGCAGGATGAGATCCTTCCTTGCTAATGAGCCAACGTTCACTGAATTCTAAAAGAGCGAACACTCTAACAGCAGTTTCCTTTTACTACTATTTTCGGATGCATTGTTTTCACCTTTTTCTTTTAGCCGGTGCGGCGGTGTCCGCTAATTGCTGAATGCGCTTCGGACACATCGTTTTCTTTTCCTTTTTCTGTCACTTCAGCCGTGCATGCGTATGTCAGCAGCACCGCTGCAACTACGACATCAAGCTCGGGCGTGAACGCGCACGACGTCGCTCAAGCCAACCAACGCGACGTCGTTCGACCATGGAAGCTGTACATGGGCCTCGTCGAGGAGCACGGGAGCATAGGTCCAGTACAAAGGTTCATGGAACCTTCACCAGCTGGAGAACGGTGGCGCGAGAGAGCAGTACATGTAACAAGAGAGAAGAGAAGGAGAGTTGATCAATTATGAATTATCAGATTGTAACAACTCTGTTCTAAGCACTTCTCTGTTCTTAACAATTCCCCAACTATCTTATACTATATCTGCCTTCTTATTCAACTCTCTTTGCTTGTGGTTACATGTGAATGGCCCTGGTCCAGTGGTAGGGCTGTCCAATGGACGCTACCCACCAGAGTTCAAACCATGGTGCCCCAAAATTTAGGGTACACCTACGCATGCGCGTTCGGTAGTACTATGCATTTCCCGCGCACTGGAGGTTAGAGAGTCTTCCAATCTCTTCTTTGCACGTGTATGCGGTGTAAGTGTGGAGTGTGTGCAATGACTTCTTTGCACATGTACACGGTGTGAGTGTAGAGTATGTGCAATGACAGAGCCACAAATTTTTTTAAGCTAGGGTGAACTCTATGCACAAGCTACATGCTAATCAAAAGCACCAAACAGAACAATGCTTATGGAGGGCACCACACAACCATCAATCATGCTTACCCAAAACTAGCGCTTTCTCTAGTAGGTGAATACAATTATTCAGACTTCAAATTCAGAAGTCATTTGACTTTTATTAGCACATCGGTTTATCATGTGCTAGCCGCTAGTGGCACATTAGGTGAGATTTTTAGAATTGCTATAAAAACATTCATTTAAATAAAAAGATGCGTGTATTCATTCAGGTATGTACCTTGCGCTTCTTCTCCCTCGCTCCATGACCAGCTCGCCACTATCCCGCATGCCACAACCTTCTCTCAAATCCGCTCCAGCTGGCCGCTCTACTCGCTCCACGCGGCCGCGCGGGACGGCTGTGGCCTCATGCGCTGGCTCGGACGCTCCGCTACCCTCCTTCTGGAGGCGGCGATGGCTCCGCAGCTGGTTGGGGTTGGGGATTACCGATCTGAGGAACTACACCTTCGATTGAGAAATTGTTGAGCTATCAGTGGGCTGCTACTGGGCTGGACAAAGTAATAAAAAGAGCCCCAGCCATCGTCATCTTCTTCTATCTCGTGTCGCCGCTCGCTCCTCCATGTTGCGGCCGAAGAACCTCTCGAAGTCTCGGTCAGAACTCAATAGGCCAGAGCTAAGGAAGAAGTGGGGCTCTGGGGTCTATGGCGGCCACGCCAGTAGCTGGGGCGGCCGCCCCATCACACCCCTAGGGTAGCTCCGCCAGTGAGTGTGTGGGTTGTGTGCGTTCAAGTTGTATCCGATAAAAAAGGCGAGTCATTTTTCTTCCACAAATCCAGCCTTGATTTCACATATCCCCACGGCCCACTCACATCGTAATGGGCCCCTGTGTGTAGGCGGGGTATAGGGTTCGGAGGTTTTTCTGGAACTAGGTGATGAGTCCTCTACCTTAAGCGCAATGCTCGGGGGAGGGGGAGGGCGTATGCTATCCTCCCACAGTTTGTTTTTTTATATACGAATTATATCCACAAAAATAAGATTGCTCGGTAAGGGATGGGTTGGATCCATGACAGAAACCAAACGTGATGGCTAGTTTCGTATTTAGGATCAAATCATTCCGCACTTGTCCATTTGGTAAGGGTCTTACTAGTGCCTAGACGGATGTCCGCGTCCGGACGTCGGTGCCTGCTTCTCCATTCACACGCGTCCACGTGCATGTAGGAGCCCGCGCTCCCCTCCGCGCCTCCCTGTCTAGACACTCGAGCCCCATCCCGCTTCTCACCTGCGCCCCTCCGCTTTCGATATGCACATGCCGCGTGGGGACTGCCTGCGCCCTCCCCATCCACTTCCCACGTAAATTCCCCGTGCCGCCCCGAACATCACCAGCATCGGAAAGAGGATAGGGGTGCGGAGGATGCCCAGTCGGCGCTTAGAGGAGGAGAAGACACCGAGGCGAGGCAGCAGAAAAAGCGACGAGGGAGATACAACACCCGATTTACTTTTAAAACATCGAGATGCAACACTTGCAACATACGTCTGAAACACTAGCAAAAAAACCTGAAAAACGCTTGAAAACCATTGCAAAACATACGCAATATCCAGATAAAACACTTGCAACAGACTTGTGAAGTGTATGCAACATCTAGATAAAACACACTTGCAACATATATTCGAAAACACAGATGAAACATTAGAAATAGACCTTTGCAACATACGTACAACCATTGCAACATATGCAACATCTCGACCTACTTTTGCAACACCCGCATGAAACAATTGCAACATACATATGAAACACCTGAAACACATAAAACATACGCCTGCAACATGTGTTTTCAATACATCACAACATATCCTTGCTGCTTGGGAGAATGGAGGCTCGTTAGCGTATGGAGTCCGCCGGAGACAGCGGCCCGGCAAGCAGCGGCTGCGCAAGACGGTAGAGAGGCACCAGCCATGCGATGCGGCAGGGAGGCCGAGGGCAGTCGGGGCTCAGAGGCGGCCGTGCGCCGCGCCTTGCAGGCAGGGCCAACAGTCTGGTGGCCAGTGCCGCGCCTAGCAGGCAGGGGCGGCAGCCGAGCACAGCGGCTTGGAGGCAGCCGGGCGCCGCGCCTAGCAGGTAGGACCGACAGTTCGATGGTAAGAGTTGCTCCCCTGAGACAGCAGGCAAGCAGAATGGAGCAATGAGCGGATAAGAGCGATGTGTATTTCTACCACAACTAAAAAGAAAGAAACTAAGATCGTGTAATCGTGCGACATTAGCTTCGTACGTCGCTGCCCCCTCCGTGCGAAATCAGTGTTATAAGGAAAGAAACACCTCCGTGCGGCGTCGGTGTCATAAGGAAAGAAACGCCCTCTCCTGTGTCGCTCCTGCATCGGTGTTAAAAGGAAGCAAACATCTCCTGCGTCCATGGTAAAAGGAAGCAAACATCTCCTACGTCCGTGGTAAAAGGAAGCAAACCTCATCGCGCAATCAAATCAAAAAGGAAGGACATCAGGCGGTAGTCATCGTCTCCGTCTTGCCCGCTGCCCTCGTGACCCTCGACCGGCCTCCTGCTCCCCGCTGCGCCGTGACCGCCCTAGGCCGTCGCCCGGAGAACTTGCGCCCGACGTCCAGCCACAACCACGACGCCGGCTTGATCCGAGAAGCCTGCGACGACCTCGCCACGACGCGATTCGTCTCCTTCACGCCGCCGTCGAGAGGAGAAGAGTTGGCACCACTAAAGACAAGGTACGAGTACGATGTACTGCTCGATCTTAGCTGTACGTTCTCTGATCTACCAAGATCGAGTAGTACTTGTAGTACTTGTAATACATTCTCTGATCTACCAAGATCGAGCAGTACTACAAGCTGTGGAAGGCGTCGAGGCGGCCGTACCCCGGCGAGGCCGCTGGACGACACGGACGCGACGCCGCAACCGCAACCGCGACCTCGCCAAGCCGCTGCCTCCGTCGGACGACCCCGGCGTCCCAGCGGCGAGGGCGGCGCAGCATCCCGGCGGCGGAGGCGGCGCGACGTCCTGGTGAAGCAGGCGGTCCGTGCGCTCACCCTTCTGTCCAACGAGAAGGTGCCCCTTGTTTCTAGCCCTGTGTGGTTTGATCTGCTTTCCTCTGAAAATGTTCCTAGCCCTGTGTGATTTGATCTGCTTTCCTCTGAATGTTCCTAGCCCTGTGTGATATGATCTGATTTCCTCTGAATGTCATTATCATACTGTGAATTCAGATTGCAATTAAGCATTACCAAGAACATTTATGTAATTATCATACTGTGAATTCATGGGCAAAGTCACACAGCTACTCAAACAAGAAAGGAGATCAATATCTTTATCGTGCTACTATCATTTGAATGTACAAACTACAGATTGCAGATTTAAGGTCTTCCAAGTCTCGAGCTTACAGTACCCTCTCAATGTAACTGAAAATTTGTTCATTTGTTTGGTAAGTTGACTTCTAACTCTATCAATATTACTTGTAGTGCACTCTCCATTTAACCAAGCATCATATGTTGAGGATTGAGAATAAATACCTGCTGGTTTTACTTAACTTTTGGAGCTAGCTTCAACACCTGACCACTCTAGAATGCTATGTGATGAACATTGTGTATATTTGACAAACATGACCTGCTATGTGATTAACTGATATTTAGTATAGATCTTGCTTGAACTACTGTTTAGTACAAGCTTGGGTTACAACAGTAAGTTCCATGCCAACAAAAAATATTTAGATAGCAATAGAAATAATCAACAGTAAGTTCCTACCCCTGTCTGGATCACCTGCTTGCGGGTTTGTGCGATCGGGGGACCTTTGGCTATGGGGTTCTTTCAGTTTCAGTAATTGCAGTGTGATTTAGCTAACATATGCTGCGGTTGTTCCTGAAGGAAGGCACTGCTGTTCACTGTCATGGAAAAATTACAACCGGTAGATGATCTGTACTAGCATAGCATGAGTTCCTTTGCTATACAAAGCACCCTACACTGCAGAACAACTAAAACTTACACACGGTGAAGTTCAGTAAGAGCTTGTAGGCAGTAGTTCTAGATATTACTAACTCTGATAAACATGTTAGTGTGCTCGAGGGTTTTTTGATGGATGGTTCATCAGGGGAAGTTTGTGTCCATGAAAGATGGCTAAATCTACCTGTAATTCAATCTTTATACAGTTGCTGCTGAGATGATAGTGCAAAACTACAAACAAGCTGAAGTTATCACTTGAGAACTACTAAATCAAAATGGCAAATAAAAGTTACATTTTCAGTTTACAGACTTCTCCCAGCACTTTTTTTATTGACGTTGGTTCTCTGATTTTCTCTGTATAGCTAGATTGTATCATTAGCAAGTAACTTCTGTGCCTTATCTTGGAACATCTTTATAGCAAGCTATCATGCTTAGTAGGCTCTTCATGGTCCTCACTGGTTTGTTACAGAACATCTCCTGCAGATTGCAGTTGTTGTGGGCTCACTGAATGTTTGGGTCAGATTTGTTTATAATTGGAAGGAGAAGTCTCTCGTGCAACTCACTCATACTTTTGACAATCTATTCCTCTCCATTAAGAAATCAGCCACACTCTTCATGTCCCTGTATTATACGTATAAAAAGTTGTTAATGAGTGAGAGACGTTGGCTGCCATCAAAAGGAAAATAGTGTACACTTAAAATAGTGATCTCAATGATTTATCTTTGATTAACTTAGATGTTGATCATGACTTGTTATCTCATGAAAAATTGTGATTCCCGTACCTATAAATTGGCTATCTAATTAAGTACGTTGGGCATACTTTGGTGGGTATGAACACGTGAAATACATGCCTACAAACTTTTCTTTCTTATGAACTTCAATTTCAATGTTCAGAATTCATAGGTTTCTTTCTTATGAACTTCAGTTTTGACGTTCAGAGTTCCTGTAGGTATGTTGGAAATAATCCTGTAAGTCATTAGTGTGCTGCCCAGCTAACTAAGTATGCTCTAAGGAATAAAATGTGCGTAATAATCCTGTAGGTATGTTGGATATGAACCATATCTATGTTTATTCATAATGGCTTTGCTTACTTGTAGAGTTAAGTCCACTATACTAATACGGATACTAAAAAATTTTCTACTACCTCCAGTGTTTGGAGCTGATACAAGTACGCCACTAACTCCATCTCAGCCATAGCAAAGGTGATTCATCTCTTCTCATGCGCTTTGTTTATTTGTAGAATTAAGTCCATTGTACAAGTGTAGATACTAAACAACCTGATACAAAAACTTCGATGACTCCATCTCAACACTAGCAAAGGTGATTCATCTATTCTCATTTCTTGTGGTTACTAGCTCGCTACCTGATAATGAACGTAACACTATCTTGTAGTTGTTAAATAAAAGATGATTTGGTTGCAATCATGAGAACGCACTGATATTTTGATTAATATATGATATGGATATGTGCATGAGTTCTATTGTGTAATTGTTGCCTGCATGCATGAGTCCCCTGCTTGGTCATTTGATGTAAATTGGATCAGTTGTTGCCTCCTCCATAGTCCTAATACAACTTTCATGAACAGTGTCCAACTATATTTCATGCACATGGTTCCCCAATTGCTGCACCCATATATATCAGTTACATATTTGACAGGTAGTGTTGATGGGCACGCGTAGGCCAACCGGTGATCGGGTACCTTTCGGGGACCTTACAAATACAACCCATGGAGGTATATAAACTTTGACAAAGTATGTTCATATGTTTGCAACTCCTCTCCAAAATTTATTGAAGCTAATCATACCTGACCAGGGTTAGTGCCACCAAATGGGGATCGTAATGAAAAGAAGAGGCAGAGGGAGAGAGAACGGTATGCAACAATTTCTGGTGAAAATTCAAGTGAAATAAACAAAAAACATCGTGAGAGGTATGCGATGAATAGCCAAGGTCGTGTTGATCTAAATAGCAATATGGCTGCCCATTCAACAGGTATGGTGTTGCTGAGTATCACTTTGATTACGTATGGTCGTGTTGTTGAGTGTCACTTTAGCTACCTATGTTTAAACTTGCAGACGGGAATACAACAAATGAAATAGATGAAAATAGTGAATGACTCCATATGCACTCAACTCACAATAATGGCATCGGGCAATTATCAGGTTACTTATTCTGAGTGGTGACATAGTTTGTATATTGTATGGTTCAGTTTGTATTGTATGGATTAATAACAATTTATTATGTTTAAACTTGCAGATTCGAATACAAGAAATGAAATGGGTGAAAATAGTGATTGGCTCCATAGGCAATCAACCTACAGTAGTAGCTTGGAACAATTATCAGGTTACTTATTAGGCTGATAACAGTATTTATTGGTGCGACGACTGTAATGGACATAGTTTGTTTATTGTATGATTCAATTTGTATTGTATGGTTCTATTTGTAGATGGTCAGGTATCTTTAAGCAACATTGGTGGCACTGGTGACCTAGATGACATTAACACTGAGCACGATATCAGTACTATATATGAAATGGGTACACTTTTGTATCCATTATCTGAGATTTTGGTGAAACTAAGCCATTTTAGCATCCGTTGATTAAAGTGTCATTCCATGATATATAGGTTCCGGATATGCACCCAGTCCCATCAATCAGGTTGTCACGTGTCCAAAAGAATGTAGGAATACTCGTGATAGAGCACGAAGAGCTGCAATGTCTCCTCAGCAGAAGGCGCTACTGAATAAGAGACGGCGTGAATTGTATGCAATAAAAAATACACCCAAAAAGTCTGCAAAGATGCTACAAATGACTTCAAAGGAGACTGCCCAGTCAACAGGTATGGTAATAATATTGATTTACTTGCACAAAAAATTATCGTGCTTCCGTAGGATACTTATTATATCAATAAATTTTAGACGGTCCCATCCCTTTAAGCATTGGAATTCCTGGTGATATTGACGACACTTTAACTGAGACAGATACCAACACTGCTCATGAAACCGGTACGTCTTTATGGTAATAATATTGATTTCTTTACACTTGTGGTTCCATAGGATATTTATTATATCAATAAATTTTTAGACGGCCACATCCCTTTAAGCGTTGGAATTCCTGGTGATATTGACAACACTTTAACTGAGACTGGTATCAACATTGTTCATGAAACGGGTACGCCTTTATATAATTATGGCTTTTGTTTTAAATTATAAAAAGAGTTTGAACACCGTCATAGCTGACACTGTTGCGTAAACTTGAATTATTGTGTGTCCTTCATCGATTAAACATTGAGACCGAACATTTTTTATAGACGGTCCCATCCCTTTGAGAATTGAAGTTCCCGGTGATATTAACAACACTTTAGCTGAGACGGATATCAACACTGTTTATGAAACGGGTACGTCTTTATAGAATTGTGGCTTTATTTTTTAATTATAAAAAGAGTTTGAACACCATCATAGCTAACATTGTTGCGTAAACATGAATTATTATGTGTCCATCGATTAACGATTGAGACCGAACATTTTTTTATTAATATATAGGTGTTGTAAATGCATCCCGTTCCATCGACAATTTTGTCACATGTCCAAAAGAGCGTAAGCGTGAGCTAGATAGACCACGAAGGGCTGCAATGTCTCCTGAACAAAAGGCGCAAATAAACAAGAGGCGGCGTGAGTTGTATATGGCAAAAAATGCTGCAAGAAAACTGCAAATGACTCCACAAGAGAAGAAGTTGAAACGAAAAGAGATCAACAAAAAATACAATACGGTGGTGAGAGAACACCAAGCCAACAATCTGCATCCAGACTCAATTGCCATGGAGAGCCCTCACTTTAACATACAACTTATTTTCCTTCTTCACCTCAATCGCCTAAAGCGCCTTCACAAGATATGGAGATACCCGAAACGGGGGGCACGTCTATTGACATCGCGCCATTTATAGTTCAAAATTCAGAATTCCAAACCCCTGAATTGGCTGAGCCAACACAGACCATACATAGGCATCGTGTGACCACTGGTGAGAGAAATGCCCTTCTGTCCCGTCGCAATTGGGCTTTTGAAGCAAACGTTGGAAGAAGGTCTAGAGGGTGTGCAGATGGAAAGTGCAATGATTCAAACGAGCCGACTCAACCGAGTGTGGTTTACAACGGTAATTAGACTTGATCACTATATATTGTCGGTACTTTCACCTTCACTCTCATATTTCAAAAACTCATATATTTTCTTACTACAGATGGTGTCACCCAAGAAACTTCAATTCCACCACCTAATAATTGCACAGGTATATAGACACAACCGTCTGTAGTTGACGGTACCTCTTCAATGCCTCCAAACGGTGCACAAGATCATACACCAGACGAGATGGTCGAGGATGGTATTTTCTTTATTAAAATTATCCCTTTTTGTTTTTGTATGCCATTATGTTTCTCTCATCATATGTGGTCGTGCCGCACAGACTATGATGAGGATGTCATATTTGAGGAGGACGAGGAAGAGGATGAGGCGTACTTTTTCGCTGGACAAGGTGCACCGTGTAATAGTCAAAAGTCAAAACATTCTTTCACAAACTTTCTTTTAACGCGTAACACATCAAAAATTTGTCAGAAGACGACGAGGAGGCAACCGACGTCGAGCACAGTCTCGACATGGATGAGCAAGAGAATAATGAGCCTGATGTCCTGGATCCATACGACAAGGTTTACGCTAATGTCCCATTAGAGTCACACATGCTACTGTCGGTGCCGAACTGCAAGCACTGCAACGCAAAGAAATTCGAGGGTGAACCCCCCCGGATTCTGTTGTCGGGGTGGAAAGATTCATCTTTCAACTCCAGAGACACCACCAGAGCTCATGAGGTTGTGGTCAAGCTCGGACACTGATGCTAGACACTTTCGTGCTAACATCAGATATTTGAACGGCCACTTCTCTTTCACTTCTTTGTACTGCCACCTAGATCGTATCACCACTAACATGCGAATCTACGGTGTCTACACGTTTCGTGCCCATGGCCAGATTTACCATAACATACGATCATTTGGTAAAGAGGAGGGTGTCGAAAAGAAACACCTCGAGCTTTATTTTTATGATGATGATCCATCCCTCGAGCATCGGATGAGCAAGTGTCGTGAGCAATGTGCCCAAAAAGACAGAGAAGTTATACAACAATTGGTGAGGATCCTTGAAGGGAATCCCTACTCTCAGCAACTAAGGAGTATGGGACACGTTGAAAACCTCGAGGATTACCGGGTTGAGTTGAACCTTGACCAGCGCCTTGACCAGAGAACATATAACGTGCCGTTGACATCAGAGGTGGCCGCCGTCTGGGTTGAGGGGAGTGAGCGTCATGGCCAATTCGAGCATAGTGTTCTCCTACAAGGGAAGGATCGATCTATACATGGCATCCGCTCATATAATGCATGCTATGACTCACTCTCATACCCGCTATTCTTGCCAAAGGGTGAGCTTGGGTGGCACAATTGCATCCCAAAAGTGGGTGTGACTATGGCTCAAGTTGAGCGAGCTCGAGCAATCCGCAAAAGGCGTGCTGAGAGTGGTGACGATGATGATGGAGGTAACTTGAATTCTTTTTAATAACGCAATATAAATTGTTTTCTATTAACTTATGATACTAATTCGAACAATGTCTCCCTATAGAACCTGTTTCGAATACATGTGTCTCCGTGCGCGACTACTATTGCTACAAGTTCTAGATGCAGCCAGGGATATTTAATCCAATACTCTATGGCCGGCGTCTTTTCCAGCAGTTCACCGTCGACGCCTACATCAAGATTGAGAGCTCACGTTTAGACTACATGAGGAACAATCAGGATACTTTGAGGGCTGACCTGTACCAAGGCCTGGTGGACAGCATGCCTTCGGGTGAAGGATCTGCTGAGAATGTCGGAAGGCGTACTGTCTTGTCTTCGTCATTCATCAGAGGACCCCGTGATATGAGGCGTCGATACATGGATGCAATGGCTCTGGTGCGAAAGTATGGTAAACCTGATATCTTCCTCACAATGACATGCAACCCTAACTGGGATGAGATCAAGAATGAACTTTATCCAGGCTAGACACCACAGGACCGCCCAGATCTTGTCACACGGGTCTTCAGAGCAAAGTTAGATGCAATGAGAAAAATGTTGATGGAGAAAGACATACTTGGTAAGGTTAAGGCCTACGTCTATGTAGTGGAGTTCCAGAAGAGGGGCTTGCCGCATGCACACTTCTTGCTGATAATGGAACGAAAGTACAAGCTCACATGTCCCGAGCAATATGACATGATTATCAGTGCAGAGCTACCAAACAAGGAGAAGTACCCCGAGCTCTACAAGATGGTGACGAAGCATATGATGCATGGTCCCTGCGGGACACTTAATCCATCCTGTCCGTGCACAGTGGGCCGCGGGTCATGCAAGAACCGTTACCCACGCCCATTCTGTGAGGCAACGTCACAGGGAAAGGATTCGTACCCCATCTATCGGCGACGCAATGACGGCCGCATGATAAATGTTCGAGGCCATTACCTGGACAATCAATGGGTAGTGCCTTATAACCCTTGCCTTCTACGTACCTTCAACTGCCATATAAATATTGAGGCCTGTGGGAGCATTAAATCAGTAAAATATCTATTCAAGTACATATACAAGGGACATGACAGGGCATCAGTGGTGATGAGGGAGACCGACAAAGTAGATGAGAAAGGGAACATTGATGAGATCAAGCAGTATAGAGATGCCCAGTGGGTGACGCCTCCAGAAGCACTATGGAGGATATATGGCTTTGACTTGAGCAAGAACCATCCACCAGTACAACAGTTGCAACTTCATCTACCCGACATGCACATGGTGGCATTTCATAAACGGGACCAGCTCGAACGGATCGTTAATAGGCCAGGTGTAGAAGAGTCAATGCTGATAGCATACTTCAATGCAAACAGGCATCATGAGGAAGCCCGCGGAATCTTGTATCGGGACTTCCCGGAGCATTTTACCTGGCAGACTGATGGAAAATTTTGGCAGAAAAGGAAAAACTCCATTTTCCAAGTTGGAAGAGTCGTCTCGGCTCATCCTGCTGAGGGAGAACGCTACTTTCTTCGTGTTCTCTTGAACAATGTTGCTGGTGCTACCTCATACGAACACCTCAGGACGGTTGATGGCGTGCTACTACCTTCATTCCGTGAAGCTGCAGAAAGGAGGGGTCTAATTGAAGAAGATAATACACTAGATGAATGTCTGACTGAAGCTACTTTATTCCAGATGCCTTCCTCTCTGCAAAGGCTATTTGCAACAATATTGGTATTCTGTGAGCCATATGATGTGATGGGGTTGTGGATAAAACACTACGATGCAATGTCAGAGGACTACAGCCACAGTAATCCATCCTCGGATCTGGTGCAACAGATGGTTTTGATAGACATTAGAAACATGCTGCAGTCTATGGGGAAGGACATAAGGTCATTTCCTCTTTCAGACATTGATCACTCATACGACGATGCCAACCATATTCCTCGTGAGATATTTGAGGAAGCTAGCGTCGAGCAGAATCCTGAAGATGTGCTATTGTGTGACTCACTCAACGTCGAGCAAAGGTCTGCCTACGATGAGATAATGGCCGCTGTCTGCAGCAAACAAGGTGGGCTGTTCTTTGTGGATGGACCTGGCGGGACGAGAAAGACCTTTTTGTATAGAGCACTTCTCGCAAAACTACGTAGCCAGGACAAGCTTGCCGTGGCTACAGCTACATCTGGAGTCGCAGCGGCCATAATGCCAGGTGGGAGGACGGCCCACTCGCGTTTCAAGATACCCCTAACTCTTCAAGAGGGCGGTTGTTGTAGCTTCACGAAACAGAGTGGTACTGCCAAGTTGCTGCAGCAAGCAGCTCTTATAATTTGGGACGAGGCATCTATGACAAAGAGACAAAATGTGGAAGCACTAGACAACAGCCTACGGGATATAATGGGCCGGTCACACCTACCGTTTGGAGGGAAGACTGTTGTCTTTGGTGGGGATTTCAGACAGGTCCTCCCTGTTGTGCGAAAAGGATCCAGGGCTCAAATAGTCGGTGCTTCTCTACGAAGGTCGTATCTTTGGGAATCCATGCGCCACCTAAAACTCATCCGTAACATGAGGGCTCAGAGTGACCCATGGTTTGCAGATTATCTGTTAACCATTGGTGGTGGAACGGAAGAGGTTAACGAAGATGGCAATGTACGTATTCTAGACGAGATCTGTGTCCCGTACTCTGGCGATGCTGAGAAAGATCTTCATACATTGATCGACATCATCTTTCCAGATCTAAATGCAAACATGGCGGACAAAGACTACATCACCACCGGAGCGATTTTATCTACACGTAACGATTGGGTGGACATGATCAATATGAAAATGATTGATATGTTCCAGGGTGGCGAGACGGTGTATCACAGTTTTGACTCCGCGGTAGATGATCCACATAACTACTATCCATCGGAGTTCCTTAACAGTCTGACCCCCAATGGGCTGCCTCCACACGTCTTGAAGTTCAAGCTCGGGTGTCCTGTCATATTGCTTAGGAATATTGATCCTGCCAATGGGCTATGCAACGGTACAAGGCTGGTGGTGCGAGGGTTCCGAAGAAATACAATCGACGCGGAAATCGTGGTGGGGCAGCATGCTGGGAAGCGGGTATTCCTTCCTCGAATACCGCTATGTCCGTCTGATGACGAGATGTTCCCGTTCCAGTTTAAGAGGAAGCAATTTCCTATCAGGCTGAGCTTTGCCATGACGGTCAACAAGTCACAGGGCCAAACTATCCCAAACGTGGGTGTGTATCTGCCCGCACCGGTGTTCTCTCATGGTCAGTTGTACGTTGCGATGTCTAGAGCCATGTCAAGAACTAATATTAAAATCCTTGCCCTCCCGCTTGATGCGGATGCACAAGAGGAGGCCAAAAAGATGGAGAAGAAAAATGCTAAAAAGAATGCCGACGGGAAAAAAGGAAGAATGCGTCAAATAAAAAAATAAGGATAAGAAGACCCCAATAATGGATGGAACGTTCACGAAGAATATTGTTTTTAAGGAGGTTCTAACGCCATAGCGAGGTAACAGAACATTACTAATGCATACAATACATTTTTTTCATTCAATTTATATTGCACAAATAATATCTCACTAATGCCATATTTATTGTTGTTCCTAGGTATTTCTAAATGGTTTATCAGACTCTACACGAAGATGTTGTATATACACTTGTGTGATGGCATAATGAAAATTAAACATGTGTTATATTGTTGTTAAAAAATGACACTGAGTGTTTTGTCCATAACTATTACACGTGTATGTTCTCAAAACCATGAGTTTTGTCAACTTTCTTCTCTTTTCTCATGTGTCAATGTGGTGATCAACCGAATTAACACCTGCATAATTACAAATATAAATTAATTGAATAAAACCAACGAAGCAAGTTAGCGGTAATAATGAACAATAGTGCTAAACAACATCATACCAGTGGTCATGGGATGGCACGATCATAGTGGCGTTGGTTCCGCGCATTCAGGAGGATCACATCTTTGTATTTCCCTTTGTTGCACATCATTAGTTTTTTCATGAAATCTACAAGACTGAAACATAGAAAATATAAAACACACTTCATGATCTTTATCACCTATAATATGTGCTGATATGATTAATTAGAAACTCAATTGGATAACTGACATTTTTTTGTCAAATTAATATTATAATCAATAAATTTATAATTATTAAGAGACATGAAGAACGTTAGCAGTGCTACGTAGAGCTTGACACTATGAAACTATCACAAAGAGAACTACTTTAATCCGAGTTGAAATGATTACACGACGGAGATTTGAAGCCCTAAATTTTATAGAATTGATGATCCTGACTTCTTAGGCGGCTTTATTAGGTACAGTGCTAATTAGGCCTATATTGGTCCACGGAATAGAAGTCGGTCATAGAAGATTGTTGGCTCAAATACTGAATACACACACATGCGTGCGTACATACAGTCAAATAGCTCGATGTTTTTACTTAAATCTTTTGTGTTTGATGGTCACGACGGTTTGTGTATAACCATTTTAACCAGACATTATTTTGCTATCTAGGTTATTGCATGACACTGTTTTATTACTTGCTAATTAATTATCATCACAGTTAATCCAAACTTCACTTTTGTTCTAAACTAAGAACAAATTGTAAGTTATAAAAAGGTTGTATAGGAGTTCCAAAAACAGAGAAAATAATTAACAAGAAAGAGGGTGTCTAAGGATCCGTGTGATTAGACATGACCCGCTCAGTTTTTTGCATTGAAAGGTTTTCATGAATTTTGGCTTCCCAATTGCGAGATAGATTCCACCATTGTGTCGCTCAACAGAAAGAGGGTGTCCGCTGACCCGTTTCCGGCAATCATTCCCACCTACAAGTACGGACGTAATATTTTTCTTGTAATTGGTTGTTGAGACGATCATTTTATGTGTTTGTAGGTTTGCTCATGTAAATTTTACTGTTGTATTGTGTTGTGGGATATTAAACATTATCTTAGACAACTTTGCTTTTTTTGAGATAATGACACTTTAATGTTGGTATTTAAGTTTTACAGTATTGTTATCTTATTGTGCGATCCCTGTGTTTTAAATATAAAATGTTAGCTATCCCGTATGTCGGTACCGATGGTAAAGGGGTACCCATATTTAACGATAATATAAACCCAATCACGACAAAGCACTACCCGCTTCGGAAACGCGCGACAGGCCCAGCTCGTACGAGGCCGGCTCGACAGATTGCCTCGACCGCATCCCGCCTCCGACTCGTACGAGGCCCCCCCGACGGGAGGCCCCGACCGCGCTCCAACCCGCACGGGCCTCGACCGCCCCCCGGGAGCGCTCCGACTCGCGCGAGCCCGGGTCGAGGCGCTCGACCCCCTTTCTTTACCTACTCCCGGACAAAAGTCTCAGCATTTAATGCAATTACCTACTACCACCTACCGGCATGGCCGCACGTACAGTCGACGTGGGAACAATACCAGCGTCAGTCCCCACTGTTTAACCGCCCATCCCGTGATGGGAGGTGAAAAACGTCACTGTACCCACCTTGCCTCACACTGTACATCACCAGTTACCCTCGAGGAAAGATACGACAAAATCCGTACACCACGATTTCAGGGATTCGGACTTATCCGTTCGGCCTCGACCTGGCCTCGACCCGGCCTCGACCCCCGACACGGCGCAACAGGGAAGGAAGGACGGTATGGCACGGCGCTCTGGGTCACTTCGACGCCTACGACATCACATCCCAGAGGATGGCCTCCCATTCCTGAGGCACGTCGCTACAACCACCTCAACAGGATCGACAAAACGTCATCTCAAGGCTCCCGTCGTCCTGGCCTCTTCTCATCCTATAAAAGGGTAGGCCAGGGCCCTAGAGAAGACAACGGGCAACTAGTCATATACGACGTAGCGATCAACATCTCAAGCAATCATCCTGTACTCTTTCTTTTTCTCCTTTGAGACCTGGGCTCGTCGCCCTCTCTCGCAAGCTTGTAGCCCCTACACAAGCACCTCGGTGCGAGGAAATACAAACCTCTCCTCCCCCGCTGGACGTAGGGCCTTCTTTTGCCCGAACCAGGATAAACCCCCGTGTGTTCTCCTTGTATCACCATCCAGGAAAGGGACACGCAGCATTTTACTCGTTGGTTTAGGACCCCCTCGGGTCCGAACACCGACAGTTGGCGCGCCAGGTAGGGGGCGCTGCGTGCTAACGTCGCTTTCCCGCCTTTTTCCTGGATGGCTGACCCCGAACGCCCTATCCCGTTGGCCACGGTGATCTGGTTCGGGAGTTTGGAGTTCATGTCGCTCGGCTATGGCTACGATATGGTCCTGCTCCCGCCAAGACACCCTACCGACGAGGATTACGAGCTCTCCCAGCCTGGGGGAGCAATCCGCCGGTACCGTCGCTCCAGGCTGGCGCGAGCCGCTCGGCGGCGGCGAGCCCGGCGCAACCATCGTCTCCACCTTACGGAGGGCAATGGGGTTCCCCGATTCGGCACTTCCCAGTCAGACGCCGGCCCGGATTTTCTCGTGGAAAGTCTGGGCAGGATGGGCCTGGCCGAGGACAGCATACCAGCGGAGAACCCCGCCGCTCCTCCGCCTGGTGCGACGTCGCTGCCCCGTACCTCTCTCCCGGCGTGGGCGGCAACATCGCCTTCGCCGTTTCCGTTTGGGCTAGTTCCGGCTGCCCAGGCGTACGCTTCTTCTGTGGGCACTTGCATGAGTGCTTATGAGGAACTCCCTGGGCACCACCTACGCTCCGCCCTTGACCTCGTCGTGTCCACGCCGGCTTCTGATTACCTGGACTCTACTGAGGCGCCAGGAACAGAACCCCGTGTGACCGCTTCCCCACGCCGCAACCCCGGTAGCGGCCCGCAACGACCATATATCCCCCCGTCATACTATTATTTCGGCGTCCCTGACTCCGACTCGGCTGATGACACCTACGATCCGACCCGCGAGTGCTTCAACGTCGATATTGAAGGCGCGTCGGATTCGCAGGAAGAACAGCCGGTCGGAGGAAGGCACACGCCCCCTCGCGATGGGCACCCTGCCGGGCAAAGGCGAGGCTCGGCTCCTTGCGGATCAGGGGGCGCAGCTCGACCAAATCCGCGAGTTGCGGGAGAGGCTCGACGAGGAACGAGAAAACCTGCGTCTACTCCAACAAACCCTCGAGCATGAGCGTGCGGAACGCGCACTTGGCGGGAGAGCTCGCGAAAGAGCTCGCGACGTCAACCGTCGCATCGATGAGGACCGAGTAACCGATCCCCCGGTCTTCGCTCGAGCCAGCCAGAACGTCGTCGCCGCCGCCATGCTCCTCCGCAACATGCCCGAGCCATCGAATTCCGAAGCACGCCGGGCTCGAGATGAGATCCGGGAACTCCTCGAGACCGCTGCCCTGCAGCAGGCCGAGAGCTCTGCCTCGAGGCGACGCGAGCCCGCCTCGGAGCGGCTCGCGGAGCCCTCTCGGCAGGAGAGAGAGGCCTCGGTTCATCCCGAACCTGCCCGACGGATCCGGATGGCTCCCGCCCCTGAGCCCGTCGCTCATGACCAGGAACCTCGAGACACCCGTGGCAACATCGTCGAGCGCCGCACGCGCAAACACGGTGACGGTGTGGCTCGGGGTTACCACGTGCACAGGGGCGGGCGTTACGATAGCTCGGAGGATCGCAGCCCTTCACCCGAGCCTCCGGGCCCTCGGGTTTTTAGTAAGGCAATCCGTGAGACGTTACTCCCGGCATGGTTCCGCCCTCCCACGACTCTTGCCAAGTACAACGGCGAGACCAAACCCGAACTTTGGCTCGCCGACTTCCGCTTGGCATGTCAGCTGGGCGGGGCCACCGACGACCGAGTCATCATCCGACAACTCCCCCTGTTTCTCTCAGACACCGCTCGAGCCTGGCTCGAGGATCTGCCGCCCCAACAGATCCACGACTGGGGTGACCTCGTAAGGGTGTTCGAGGGAAACTTCAAGGGAACTTACATGCGCCCCGGCAACTCGTGGGACCTCCGGAGTTGCAAGCAGAAGCCAGGTGAATCCCTCCGGGATTACATTCGGCGTTTCTCCAGGCAACGCACCGAGCTCCCCAATGTCACCGACTCTGATGTGATCATGGCTTTCCTCTCGGGCACCACTTGCAAGGAGTTGGTCCGAGAGTTAGGCCGTCACACCCCCCTCACTGCCAACGGGCTGATGGACATCGTCACCAACTTCGCCGCCGGCGAGGAGGCAGTTGGTGCCATCTTTGGCGGCGAGCAGGACATGGGGAAGCAGAAGACCGACGATCCCGTGAGCTCCACCCGGGGCTCCAAAAGGAACAACCGCAAGAAGAAGAAGGGCCAGCAGGGCAAGCTCGAGGCCCCGGCCGACGAGCTTGTCGCTGCTACCGAACGCAAAAAGCCTCGAGGCCCCCCCGGCGGGGGCATCTTCGACAAAATGCTTAAAGAGCCGTGCCCTTACCACAAGGGGCCCACTAACCATAACCTCGAGGATTGTCATATGCTCCGCAGGTACTTCGAGGGCGCTGGCAACAAGACCACCGACAAGAAGGAAGACCCAAAGGGTGATGGCAAGGAGGAGGGATTCCCCGAGATCCACGACTGCTTCATGATCTACGGAGGACCCTCAACCCGCCTCTCAGCGCGCCAGCGCAAGCGAGAACGGCGTGAGGTCTTCTCCGTGCAAACGGCGGTCCCTCGTTTCCTTGACTGGTCCGCGGTGGCCATCACTTTCGACCGTGATGATCATCCGGACTACATCCCCAATCCGGGAGTCTACCCACTTGTCGTTGATCCCGTCATCGCCAACACGCGCCTCACCAAGGTACTCATGGACGGCGGGAGCAGCCTCAACATCATCTACTCCCAGACCCTCGACCTCCTGGGGGTCGAGAGGGCGCGCTTGCAACCTAGCGTCGGGGGCTTCCACGGAGTCGTGCCAGGGAAGCGGGCAGAACCCCTCGGACAGGTCGATCTGCCCGTTTGTTTTGGCACACCGGCCAACTTCAGGAAGGAGACCCTCACCTTCGAAGTGGTCGGATTCCGTGGGACATACCACGCCATCCTCGGGCGCCCGTGCTACGCCAAGTTCATGGCCGTACCAAACTACACCTACCTCAAGCTCAAGATGCCCGGCCCAAACGGCGTCATCACTGTGGGGCCCTCATACGAACATGCCTACGAGTGCGACGTCGAGTGCGTCGAACACGGCGAGGCGGTTTTGGAATCGGCAACCTTGGCCGCAGACCTCGACGGTCTCGCCAACGAGATTCCCGATCCGAAACGCCACGCCGGCAGCTTCGAGCCCGCAGAGGACGTCAAGCTCGTGCCCCTCGACCCCGCTGATCCCAACGGGAAGGCGCTGAACGTCAGCGCCACCCTCGACCCGAAATAGGAAGCCGTGCTCGTCGACTTTCTCCGCGCAAGTGTCGACATTTTTGCGTGGAGTCCCTCGGATATGCCGGGCATACCCAGGGAAGTCGCCGAGCACGCCTTGGAGATCCGGGCCGGGTCCAAACCGGTGAAGCAACGCCTGCGCCGCTTCGACGAGGAGAAGCGCAGGGTCTCGGCGAAGAGATCCACAAGCTACTGGAGGCCGGGTTCATCAAGGAGGTTCACCATCCCGAGTGGCTAGCTAATCCTGTATTAGTTAAGAAAAAGAGTGGGAAGTGGAGGATGTGTGTAGACTATACTAGTTTAAATAAAGCATGTCCGAAAGTTCCCTTTCCTTTGCCACGCATTGATCAAATCGTTGATTCAACTGCGGGATGTGAAACTCTTTCGTTCTTAGACGCTTACTCCGGTTACCATCAGATAAAAATGAAGGAGTCCGACCAGCTCGCGACTTCATTCATCACCCCTTTCGGCATGTATTGCTACGTCACGATGCCCTTCGGTCTCCGGAACGCAGGGGCAACGTACCAGCGATGCATGCAGCACGTTTTCGGAGAGCACATTGGACCAACCGTCGAGGCATACGTTGATGACATCGTAGTCAAGACCAGGCGAGCCGATAATCTAGTAAACGACCTCGATGTCACCTTCAAATGCCTTCGAGCAAAGAATATCAAGCTCAATCCAGAAAAGTGCGTTTTTGGCGTCCCCCGAGGGATGCTTTTGAGGTTCATCGTGTCCAAACGGGGCATCGAGGCCAATCCAGAAAAAATCTCTGCGATAACCAAGATGGCCCCCATCCGAGATCTGAAGGGCGTACAGAGGGTCACGGGCTGCTTAGCGGCGCTCAGCCGTTTCATTTCGCGCCTCGGCGAAAAAGCGCTCCCTCTGTACCGCCTCTTAAAGAAATCGGAGCGTTTTTCCTGGACCCTCGAGGCCGAGGAAGCCCTCACCAAACTCAAAGTCACACTCTCTAACTCGCCAATTCTCGTCCCTCCGACCCCAGGAGAGCCGCTCCTACTTTATGTCGCTGCGACCTCGCAAGTAGTCAGCGCAGTCCTGGTCGTCGAACGGGCCAAGGAAGCTCATGTCTTGCCCGTCCAAAGGCCGGTCTATTTCATTAGCGAGGTGCTCTCAGAAACCAAGGTCCGTTACCCTCAAATCCAGAAACTGCTCTATGCTGTTATCTTGACACGGCGCAAGCTCCGACACTACTTTGAGGGCCACCCAGTTACTGTGGTTTCTTCTTTCCCCCTGGGAGAGATAGCCCAGAACTGGGAAGCCACGGGTAGGATCGCCCAGTGGGCGGTCGAGCTCATGGGCGAGACCCTATCCTACGCGCCGCGCAAAGCCATAAAGTCACAGGTGTTGGCAGATTTCTTGGCTGAATGGACCGACACCCAGCTCCCTCCCACACAGCTCCAGGCCGAGCTCTGGACCATGTACTTCGATGGGTCTTTGATGAAAACAGGAGCAGGCGCGGGCTTGCTCTTCATCTCACCCCTCGGAGTTCACATACGCTACATCATCCGGCTCCATTTCCCTGCGTCCAACAACGTCGCCGAATACGAGGCACTCGTCACGGGGCTAAGAATCGCCATCGAGCTCGGGGTCCGACACCTTGATGTTCGAGGCGACTCCCAGCTAGTGATCGATCAAGTCATGAAGAGCTCGAGCTGCCGCGACCCCAAGATGGAAGCCTACTGCCAAGAGGTACGACGCCTCGAGGACAAGTTTCATGGCCTCGAGCTCAACCACATAGCACGCAAGTATAATGAGGCCGCCGATGAACTCGCAAAAATCGCGTCAAGTCGAACTACGGTCCCGCCTGACGTTTTCGCAAAAGATCTCCAACGGCCATCTGTCGACCTTGGGTCGGACGGAGGGGTCGACGGGTCGTCACTCGACCCCCCACCAGAGGCAGAGGCCCCCTCGACCGGGGCCGAAGCCATGCAGGTGGAAGGATCGACCCCACCATCTGACATCGAGCCTGACTGGCGCGCTCCGTACCTCGACTATCTTATCCAAGGGGACCTCCCCCCGAGTAAGACCGAGGCTCGACGGATCGCTCGCCGGGCCAAAACCTTTGTGATCATTGGCGACAGCAGGGAGCTATACCGCCGCAGCCCTACGGGCATTCTCCAACGTTGCATCACGGGCAAAGAGGGCAGGGACTTACTCAACGACCTGCACTCGGGGGCTTGCGGTCACCACGCTGCGCCTCGAACCCTCGTCGGGAACGCCTTTCGACAAGGGTTCTATTGGCCCACCGCGGTCTCCGACGCCGTCAAGCTAGTACGCTCCTGTGAAGGTTGTCAGTACTATGCAAGGCAGACTCACCTCCCGGCACATGCTCTACAGACCATTCCCATCACATGGCCATTTGCCGTTTGGGGACTCGACCTCGTCAGACCACTGAAAAGAACTACTGGTGGCTTCACCCATTTGCTTGTCGCAATCGACAAGTTTTCCAAGTGGATCGAGGCTCGTCCCATCACCAGTATTAGGTCCGAACAAGCTGTGCTCTTCTTCACCGACATTATCCATCGATTTGGAGTCCCAAACTGTATTATCACTGACAACGGCACCCAGTTCACTGGTAAAAAGTTTCTGGATTTCTGTGACCACCATCACATTCGCGTGCTCTGGTCGGCCGTAGCTCATCCAAAAACGAACGGCCAAGTAGAGCGTGCCAATGGCATGCTCCTACAAGGCCTGAAACCCAGAATTTTCGACAAGCTAAACAAGCACGGCAAAAGATGGGCCGCCGAGCTACCCTCGGTCCTGTGGAGCCTGAGAACAACGCCGAGTCGAGCCACGGGGTTCACTCCGTTCTTCTTAGTCTACGGGTCCGAGGCTATGCTTCCGACCGATATAGAATACGGATCCCCAAGGTTAAAAGCCTACAACGAAAGAAATAACGACGCCGCAAGGGAGGACGCCCTCGACCAGCTCGAGGAAGCCCGAGATGTGGCTTTATTGCATTCTGCCAGGTACCAGCAGGGTCTCCGACGCTACCACGACAGACACATACGCATGCGCGACCTCAACGTCGGCGATTTGGTGCTACGCCGGAACCAGAACACCAAGGGACGCCACAAGCTCACGCCACCATGGGAAGGACCGTACATTATCGCAGAAGTGCTAAAGCCGGGCACCTACAAGCTATCCAACGAGAAGGGTGAAATCTTCACCAACGCTTGGAACATTGAACAGCTACATCGCTTTTTTCCTTAGAAAGCCTCGAGGCTCTGTAATTTCTTTTTCGTCAATAAAGAATACAACAGTGTTAAAATTCTCGCCTTGCGATGAGGAAGGATCGACTCTGCAGTACCAGAATCGACCCTCCCTCGGGGGCTACAGGGGGAACCCCTAGTCCCCAAAAAAACTTGCGCTCTTTTTTAAAAATTTAAGAACCGCTCCCTAGATCAACGGCGCTGTAAGAGCACCCCAAGGATCGAAAGGACCCTCGAGCTAGGAGTATCACCTACGCCCTCGGGGCTATGGCGCCTCCACTCACTCCTTACGCCTGCTAGAGGTGCAACTCCACGCTAAGGTCTAAATGACGGTTCCTAACTTCGAAAGAGAGCAGCACACTCCCTGCCGCTTAGGTCAGGTTCTCACGCGATCTGCGAGGCCGCAAGAGCACCCTGAAGCTCGAGGGCAGTCGAGCCGCGAGATCACTTACGCCTCCGAGGCTACGGTACCTCCACTCGCTCCCCTACGCCAAAGGGCGCGACTGCGTGTTAAGTAAATCATACGAGAACACAACCCAAACCGTAAAGGGAAAAAAGGCTCAAATAAAACTAGATCCGTCACGAACTAGTTTAAGTTTTGAAGTTCTTAAGGCCCCTGAGGCCACCACGACCAAAATTCAAGATAGCTAACCTATTACACGGGCCTCCGTGCCCAGATTTGGCTCACAGGCCTTCGTCGTCAGCGGGCGGCACCACCTCGGGCTCAAAAAGCGAGGCCAGACGGCTCCCAGGCCCCTCCGCGGCTTCGATCAGATCCAAGCAAGCGTCTGTGTTCTCCGCGTCCGTCCGCTCCGGGTCTGTGATGAAGCCGTCGGCGACGAGCTCCATGTCGAACACAAAGCCAGAGCGAACGACGGCCAGCGCCCTCTTTACGCCGTGGTGGAGGCTGTCCCGTATCTTCTCCCGGGCGAGGTGACCTAGCGCCGCTACCCGACGGACGAAGGAGTTCCCCGGAGCATCTTCTCCGGTGTCGACGTCGGGCTCGACCCCCAGACCGTCACACACCGAGGTGATCGCGCCCTGGAGCAGCTGGGTCCTCTGCGTCTCGGCTTCCAGGAGGCTCTGTAGGGAGTTCGCGGTCGAGTGGGCCTCCTGGTTCTCGTGCTCCAGCTCTGAAATACAACAAGGCAGATTAGCACCTAACACGCCGCCTCAGCCACATAGCTGCTACGAGCTACTTACCTCCAACATGGGTCTTCAAACCCACGACCTCGTCGCGGAGCCCCCCACACGTCCGCTCGAGCCCCAGGAGGGCACTATCCTTCTCACGGACGGTCGCCTTAAGGGCCTCGATCTCTTGGCGGGCGGCTTGAAGCGCCGTGTCCTTCTCCTGGACGGCCCCGCTCAGCCTCGAGATCTCGTCCTTCAGCGCACTAAACCGGGCCGTGACCTGCCCGATCTGGACGTTGAGGGCGTCACGTTGACGGCTGGCCTGCGAGACGTCCTCCTCGAGCTCCTTGACCCGCGCCGACAGGGGCTCGAGGTCTCGACGGGCCTGGGCAGCCTCTTCCCGGGCCTTGTCCGCCTCGGTGCGCATCGAGGCTTCAGCCGCCCATGCCTGGATCGCCTCTTCCTTCACCGTCGAGTAGGCGGTGCGCAGTTCCGCCATCTCAGCGGACCGATCGGCGAGCCTCTTCTGAGTCTCCTCGACCAGGGCCCGTTGCCGGGACAGCGACGCCCACACACCGCTCTCACCCCGGATGAAGAGCGACTTTCGGCGGGAGGTCTCCTTGAGTTCCTAATTCAAGGAAAACCGAAAAACATAATGAATCCAAAGGAAAGAGACACAAAGAGCCACGGAATAAGCCGGCAAATTAATCATACCTCGGTGGCATCCAGCATGCCCCGCGAAATGGCGTCGGACGCCACGCTGAGCAGCCGAGCGAGATGTCGGCGAACGCCCTCGAGGTACTGCCAGCGGTGGACCTCATCTCTGTTGTTCAGGGTGAGGATGGGCTCGCCGTCGAGGTTCGCGGCATCCTTGAACTGAAGGGGCGGCCCTCCCCACCTCGGGATCTCCTCCTCGGCCCGCGCTATCGCCAGCGCGGCGAAGTCTGGCCACGACGATGACGACGCAGCCGGGGCACCTCCCGGCCCGGTCGAAGGGCCGGCCTCGTTGCCCTCGCTCGCCGCCCCGACAGGGGCCGAGGCTTCAGCCCGGCCCGTGGTCTCACCCTCCTCGACCCCCACTATCTCTTTTCCCTTGTCCAGGGGGGTGTCGTCGAGAGTAACGACCACGGGCGCCCGCCCCTCGGCGGTGGCCGGCCCCTCGGCAACCAGCGCCTCCGGAGCTGGCGCCTCCGCCGTTGACGCCTCTGGGGCCGGTACCTCGCCCGCCGGCGGCTCGGAAGCCGGCGCTCCGACCGCCGGTGCCCCCGCGACCGGCACCTCAACCTCCGGCGCCGCCGCCTCCAGGGCTCCGGCAGAAGGCTCGACGGCCCCGCCCCTCGTCGTGCCCGCCGGCTGCGCCGGCAGGTCTTGCTGCGGCTGCGGCTCCTTCGACGGCGCCACCTCCTGCTCCGGTGCCGGTGCGGCTCCCTCCGCGGTCGCGTCGGCGGCCGCCCCCTCCGCGGCCACTTCCGCGGTGGCCTCAGCCGAGGGCAGCGCCTTAGGCTCCGCCTCGATCGGGCCGGGCGCCACCACCCTTGCCGGCTCTGACCCCGCCGCCGCAGGATCAGGGCCGGCAACCGTCGAAGCACCCGCGGCCTCCCGCTGCCGACGGCGCTCCTTCGCAGCCTCGACCTCGCGGACCCAGGCCGCGTCCTGTTCCGCCGACCGGTTAAGGACGGCGGCGCTGGCTCGAAGGGACTTCACGGGGGTGGGCCCCATGGTCTCCGCCTTCCGTTTTAGCCTGAAAAATAAAGGATAAGTCGATCGACGAAATCAAAAGGTGAAACAAGCCCCCTTCTGCTCAAAAACTTACCCGGAGATCGGTACCAGGGGCCTCGACCCCCCACGGTCCGAGCCGCTCGAAGTGGCAGGCGGTGGCCTCGCGGCAGCCCCGCCCGCGGACCGAGCGCTCCTTGGGGCTCTCGCCGGCGCGCCGCTACGCGCTTTCTGTGCCTCCGAGGCCAACTGGCCTCGGGTCTTCACGCCCGACAGAGGCGCCGCCGACGACGATGTCGGCGCCCCCGCCCCCGTCCCCGCCTGAGCTTGCGGGGCCTGGGCTGGGGCAGGCGCCCCTGTCGACCCCTCTGGCTGGGTCCGGGGCGAGGCGGCCCCCCTGCCGAGGGGCCCGCCTCCTTCTTTTCTTCCTCTTTCTTCTTCTTCTTCTTCTCCTCTTCCTCGTCGTCCTCCTCGCCCTCCTCGACCACGACGACCGAGGAGGATGACCCCGCGATGGGCTCCAGCAGGGGGCGGATGTCGGGAAGGCTCCCTAGCCCGGTCGCGGCCTCGTACCGCGACAGGGCGTCATCATCCTCGCTGCTGCTGCCGTCGTCCTCCCCCGACATGGTCTCGGAGGGCGACGGCTCCAAAGGGAGCCCGTCGAGGGCCTGTTGGCGTCGGAGTTTCTTCCGCGCCTCCTTCTCCCTGGACTTCCGGGCCGCCCGTTTCTTGGTCGATTCCTTGACCGCCTTCTGCTTCGAGGCGTGCTCCCGTCGAGCATCCCGAGCAGGCCGGTCCTCCGGAACCGGCGGTCGTGTCTCCCGCAGCGCCGACAGGTCCTGCGCATTGGCGTCGACCGGATCAGGGGAAGGTCTCGAAGACGAACCAAACTAAAATACGAGCGTACTAAGGAACTTACCACGGGCTCGAACCCCTCAGTGGGCCTCATGGGGAGCAGGTCGGCTTCCTCCGCCTTGAAGGTCCCCACCATCCGGCGGGCTCGGCGAAGCCCCTCCTCGGGGGTGAGGGTCTCGTGTGACATCCGGCTCCCCTCCAGCGACGCCTACGGGGTCATCTGGTCGAGGCGCAGGCGACGTCGGCACAGCGGCATCACCCGGCGGCGGTGAAACGCCGTCGCTACCGCCGCCGCCGTCAGGCCTCGAGCACGAAGCTGCTGCAGCGCCGCCAGCAACGGATCCAGACGCGGCTTCTCGACGTCCGGCACACCGTACACCCAGCGGTCCTCCCGGGCGGTCAGCACGCGGCCGGTGTACTTCGGCAGCTGGTTGTCGTCGTTGCGGAGGTAGAACCAGCCCGCGTGCCATCCGCTGTTCGAAGAGATGAGGCGAGCCGGGATGTACTGCTCTGCCCAGCTCGACCTCAACTGAAGAACGCAGCTCCCTACCCGCGCTGCGTAGAAGACGCCCTTCCCTCCTGCGTTCCGCGCGAAGAGCTCGGCCTTGAAAAGGTGGAGCCACAGGTTCCACTGCGGCTCCACCCCGAGATATCCCTCGCAGACCGCCGTAAAGATGGCGGCCTGCGCGATGGCGTTGGGGGCGAGGTGGTGGAGCTCCACCCGGTAGTAGTGGAGAAGCGCCCGCATGAAAGCCGACGACGGGATGCCGAACCCCCGCTCATGGAAACTTACGAAGCTCACCACGTAGCCTTCTGGGGGAGCCGGCTCCCGGTGGGTCGACGGCGGCGCGATCCACTCCGGCCGCGACCGACTCGTCCTCGGCCGCAGCAGCCCATCCTCAACCAGCTCCTCCAGCTTCTTCTCCGTCACGGAGGAGGAGGCCCAGTCTTCGGCAGCGAGGAATTGGCTCTTCCCAGCCATCAGCGCCGACGGGAAGGGAAAGTGTGAAGGAGAAGGCGGCGGCGGCAGCAATGCAGGCGGAAGGCGCACGGGGGCTAGGGTTTTCTGGGGCTAGAGGATGGCAGAAGCGCAAGAGACCAGAAGGAAGCACGGACCCCTGGGTCTTACCTTTATAGGCCGAACGGAAGTTCAACGGCCACGCGGAAAGGTAGGAACAGTTTCCCGTAATAAATGCGCTCACCTAACCGTCCCTCGCGCTTTACAGGAGCAAGGCACGTGGCCGTCCCCCACGCAGTAACTGAACGCCACGCCGCCCACTACCGCGCCGATCTCGCCCTAAAAAGGCGCGCCAGGCTAACGGGCGGGGCGAGATCCGCGGACGGATATTCCGAGATTCCCCTAACGGGCTCCAGGCCCATTTTAAGTCTCGAGGGAACGAAGGCTGGCCCTCGACCTGGGTTCGACAGCCGCCCTCGAGCAACAGAGTAAGGGACGACCAGGGATGCGCCCGTACACGGCCAGGGCTCGAGCCACGCTCTCGAGGCATCCCGAGACGTATTCGAGGCCAAAGGATGAGGACGAAGCAGGAATCCCCTCGGGGGAGGCATCGAGCCCTCGGATCCTGTCACAGGGAACCGACATCCGCACGACCACTCCTTGGCATCGTTGAAGAGTGCCTCCGGGCCACAAGCCGACTCCTAACGACTGGAGCACGGACTCTCACTCGAATCCCCCCGCTAGTAGCTCACCGGAGATCGCCGCACTCGCCCGAACGGGGTAGTACGACGCTCTCCACCCCTCCTCCTCCTCTACGAAGGATGAGCGTGAGGGCCGGACAACAAAAGACGGCAGAGACCCTGATCGACCTCGTGCGCGCGAGGCTCGGGGGCTCAGCCGCATCAACTATTCCCTAGCGAATCCCGATTAAAGACCTCGGAGGAGACTTTCTCAATACTCCACCGAGGCCTCGGGGGCTACACCCGGCGGGTGCGCTCGCGCGCCCCCACCGGAAGAAGTCCTGAAAGCACTCAGATGTCCCTGTCGAGGAAGCCAACAGCGCTATGACTCCAGTTCATCAGCTAAAAACCTCTAGGAGAGTGAACACACACTCACCTAAAGGCTCGGGGGCTACTGTCGGTACCGATGGTAAAGGGGTACCCATATTTAACGATAATATAAACCCAATCACGACAAAGCACTACCCGCTTCGGAAACGCGCGACAGGCCCAGCTCGTACGAGGCCGGCTCGACGGATTGCCTCGACCGCATCCCGCCTCCGACTCGTACGAGGCCCCCCCGACGGGAGGCCCCGACCGCGCTCCAACCCGCACGGGCCTCGACCGCCCCCCGGGAGCGCTCCGACTCGCGCGAGCCCGGGTCGAGGCGCTCGACCCCCTTTCTTTACCTACTCCCGGACAAAAGTCTCAGCATTTAATGCAATTACCTACTACCACCTACCGGCATGGCCGCACGTACAGTCGACGTGGGAACAATACCAGCGTCAGTCCCCACTGTTTAACCGCCCATCCCGTGATGGGAGGTGAAAAACGTCACTGTACCCACCTTGCCTCACACTGTACATCACCAGTTACCCTCGAGGAAAGATACGACAAAATCCGTACACCACGATTTCAGGGATTCGGACTTATCCGTTCGGCCTCGACCTGGCCTCGATCCGGCCTCGACCCCCGACACGGCGCAACAGGGAAGGAAGGACGGTATGGCACGGCGCTCTGGGTCACTTCGACGCCTACGACATCACATCCCAGAGGATGGCCTCCCATTCCTGAGGCACGTCGCTACAACCACCTCAACAGGATCGACAAAACGTCATCTCAAGGCTCCCGTCGTCCTGGCCTCTTCTCATCCTATAAAAGGGTAGGCCAGGGCCCTAGAGAAGACAACGGGCAACCAGTCATATACGACGTAGCGATCAACATCTCAAGCAATCATCCTGTACTCTTTCTTTTTCTCCTTTGAGACCTGGGCTCGTCGCCCTCTCTCGCAAGCTTGTAGCCCCTACACAAGCACCTCGGTGCGAGGAAATACAAACCTCTCCTCCCCCGCTGGACGTAGGGCCTTCTTTTGCCCGAACCAGGATAAACCCCCGTGTGTTCTCCTTGCATCACCATCCAGGAAAGGGACACGCAGCATTTTACTTGTTGGTTTAGGACCCCCTCGGGTCCGAACACCAACACCGTAGCAACGCACGGGCACGCTACCTAGTTTTATTAGAAACGGATGAGAGAATTTGAGGATTCGTTGGGTGAGTCTTACTGTGCATCGGGAGGCCACGTTCGGACGGACGGGATGCACAGACGTCCTGACCCAGCATTATTTATCGATTCGTAAACCAACCGCACTAATAGATTTGCAAAATCTATGTAAAAAAATATATTTGAAAAAGGAATAAAAATAATACAGTAGGGGCGTGGGTTGGGCTCCAGGTATGGATGAAAACGGTACGGATATTTATTCGACCGTCCGTTCGACCGAACAAATATGAACACTTATTTGGATAGTTACTCGGATATCCGTATTTTTTTTCGGATACGGATAATAAAACGGATATCTTAGGCGGATATCAAATACGGATGTAATATCATCGATATCCGGCGGATATCGGATAATCCGGATATTAAAACGGATATTATCCGGATATTATTCAAACTTTCTCAAATGAAAAAATGGTCTATATAAGGATTGTAGATCTTGATGAGCTGAACAAACTTGGTATTCAAAACTTTTCAATTTGAGACAATCTAGGGTTCCGAAAACTAGTTTGTAGGCGTCAGAAATTTAAAAATCATAAATTTGAACCGTCCAAACTATCTTAATTGGAAAGTTGACCAAAACAACAATTGTAGATCTTGATGAGTTGAACAAACTTGTTATTCAAAACTTTTCAATTTGAAGTCATTTAGAGTTCATAATACTAGAGTCAAAGTGTTGTTTTTTCATTTGACCAAATTTGACCTGGTCAAACTTGCTCAAATGAGACACTAAATGACCTCAGATGAAAAAACTTTGAATACCAAGTTTGATCATCTCAGCAAGATCTACAATTGTTACATAGCTCATTTTCCCATTTGAGAAAGTTTTATCGAACACTAGTCACGAATTCTTGAATCTCATATAGACTTTTTAAAACTATGTCACACACTTGTGAAATTTGAACTATATTTTGTTCAAACTTTCTCAAATGAAAAAATAGTCTATATAAGGATTGTAGATCTTGATGAGCTGAACAAACTTGGTATTCAAAACTTTTCAATTTGAGACAATCTAGGGTTTCGAAAACTAGTTTGTAGGCATCAAAATTTAAAAATCACAAATTTGAACCGTCCAAACTATCTCAAATGGAAAGTTGACCAAAACAAAAATGGTAGATCTTGATGAGTTGAACAAACTTGGTATTCAAAACTTTTCAATTTGAAGTCATTTAGAGTTCATAATACTAGAGTCAAAGTGTTGTTTTTTCATTTGACCAAATTTGACCTGGTCAAACTTGCTCAAATGAGACACTAAATGACCTCAGATGAAAAAACTCTGAATATCAAGTTTGATCATCTCAGCAAGATCTACAATTGTTACATAGCTTATTTTCCCATTTGAGAAAGTTTTATCGAACACTAGTCACGAATTCTTGAATCTCATATAGACTTTCTAAAACTATGTCACACACTTGTGAAATTTGAACTACATTTTGTTCAAACTTTCTCAAATGAAAAAAATGGTCTATATAAGGATTGTAGATCTTGATGAGCTGAACAAACTTGGTATTCAAAACTTTTCAATTTGAGACAATCTAGGGTTCCGAAAACTAGTTTGTAGGCGTCGAAATTTAAAAATCATAAATTTGAACCGTCCAAACTATCTCAAATGGAAAGTTGACCAAAACAAAAATTGTAGATCTTGATGAGTTTAACAAACTTGGTATTCAAAACTTTTCAATTTGAAGTCATTTAGAGTTCATAATACTAGAGTTAAAGTGTTGTTTTTTCGTTTGACCAAATTTGACTTGGTCAAACTTGCTCAAATGAGACACTAAATGACCTCAGATGAAAAAACTCTGAATACCAAGTTTGATCATCTCAGCAAGATCTACAATTGTTACATAGCTTATTTTCCCATTTGAGAAAGTTTTATCGAACACTAGTCACGAATTCTTGAATCTCATATAGACTTTCTAAAACTATGTCACACACTTGTGAAATTTGAACTACATTTTCAATATCCGAATAGATATTTGTATCCGACCTTCTCCGAATCCGATTCATACCGTATTCGATACTCATTATTCGTATCCGTAACCGAGTCAATCCGTATTCGTATATGTATCCGAACGCTATCCGTGTCCGAATCCGAATCCGAACAGAAATATGAAAACAAATATAATATGAGTGATATCCGTTCGTATCCGATCCGTTTTCATCCCTAGCTCCAGGGATCTCACCAGGCCCGCAGCCTCCAACTCCAAGGCGACCTCAGTCCTCATCGCCGGAGGACCCAGCCAAACCATCAGATGCGCGGACAAGGTGCTCGCCGCGGCACACCGCAACCACAACCACCTTCGAGCCGCCACTACTACGGGCTGCTGCCTGCTGGTCCCCAGACGTGACGGCGCGTGCACTAGGGCGCGGAGAACCCCTAGTCACCGACCGCCATGCTCCGTCGCAGCCGCCGGTTCCTCACCAGAACACCTCGCCGCCGCCAACCCAAAGCCGCTGGTAAAGCCGAGCCATCTCCCACGGCCGCGCCGACCTACACCCGTGACGTCGTCCGCCGCGCCACCGCCATCCTTCGCGACCACCCCTGGTCGGCGGCGCGCCCGCTCCTCCTCTCCCTCCCCGGCCTCGCCTGGGACTCCCACACCGTGGCGCGCGTGCTCAAGACCCACCCGCCGCTCCAGAAGGCCTTCCTCTTCTTCCGCCTGGCGGCCACCGCGTCGCGCACCTTCCGCCATGACCGCTTCACCTACACCTCCATGATCCACCTCCTCGGGGAGGCCGGCCGCGTGCAGGCCATGCTCCGCCTCCTCGCCGAGATGCTCCGCGCTGGGGTCGCGCCCGACGCCGCCACCTTCACCACCGTCATGCACTGGCTCGCGCGGGCCGGTGACGTCGACGGCGCCATGCGGGTGTGGGCGGAGATGAAGGCGAGGAGTAGGCCTACCGTCGTCAGCTACACCGCGTGCGTTAAGATTCTGTTCGACGCCGGGAGGGCAGAGGAGGCGCGGAAGGTGTTTAGAGAGATGGTGGCTGAAGGGCTGCGGCCCACCTGCAAGACCTACACGGTGCTCATCGAGCATCTCGCCGACACAGGTTAGGTGTTCGACCAGATGCCTGTGCGACGCCATTGCATACCATTCTTTTTTTTTTTTTTGGATGCCCCGATACTTCAAGGACAAGCTGTAGTTTCTGAACTTAAACACAAACTCATACCCCACACCACACGCACACACACTGTGCGCAAGCTGAGAGGTAGTTGAAGATCAAGAGCTCCAAGCATGATGGGCACAGCACCTTGACCATTGTGGAGCATCCACGCGTGAGACTGCAAAGAAAATGGGGGAAAACCCCCAGTGCGAAAACCTGCTATGAGCAGCGCTCCAACCCAGGGTGTGGGCGCGCCACCGAGCATCCTGACCACCGAGCCAAAGGCTCGTTCGCATTTGCATACCATTCTTAGCAGAGCTGCTGGCTTGTTTTAATCATTTGCCAGGATGTGATCCTGTTTGTTGCTATGTTAAAAGAGGGGTCCAGGGTTGGTTGTGAAGAGGTTAATGTCGGTATGCAGGTATGGATAGTCTGGTACTTCATTTTATCAAATGGAGTTTACGTGTCATTGCTAACAGCTGAATCGGAAAATGAATGCATATGACTCTTAGTTTCACTTACAAATTGCATCCTTTCAAAAACTTACAAATTACAAACCTTACTCTTATACAATTTTCTGTTCATTTTTTGTCTGAACTCGCTTTCAATTTTCTCATCATTCACTTAAGTTTGACCTTATTATCATGCTAAGAATGAAATCACAGCAACCATTCCATTTTGCAGCCTTGAGAATGTACCTACTATTGCACATTGTTGAAGAATGAAATGGTTATTTAACAGTATTAGAAGAACTAGAATTCTATTTTGACTGACATATGTCATTGATTTGTTTAAGTACACTGTAAATCTTGGTACCATCATATATTAACATGAACCTGACTGACTTCAGGAAAATTTGAAGCTACTCTTGAGATTATGGACAAGATGAAAGAAGCATGTGTACAACCAGATAAAGCACTCTGCAATATTTTAGTACAGAAATGTTCCAGGGCTGGTGAGACATCAGTTCTTACTTGCATTCTTCAGTACATGAAGGAGCATTTCATTGTCCTTCGTCGACCTATTTTTTTGGAAGCACTAGAAGCTCTAAAAGCTAGTGGTGATAGTGATGAACTTCTTCGGGAAGTAAACCCTCACCTTTCATATGAAGGCATTGAGAATGATCCAATATTGTCTGATCAAGGCTATCTTACTGATAGAAGTATTATTCTCTACCTTATGTCTGCAAACAAATGGTCTGCTATAGAACAAATGGTTAACCAAATGGCCCCAAAGAATATGAAAATGGAGACCCATATCCTGTCTGATATTATTGAGGCCAGCTGTGCAGACCGTAAACCGTCTTGTGGGCTCACAGTTATGCGCTATGGTTTAGGAGTAGGCTGTGAACTTGGTAGGTCTGCATATTGTTCTCTTCTTGGTCTGTACATCAGAACTGGTTCATTTGATTTAGTCTTAGAGATTGTTGAGGAATTGATTAAATCTGGTTGCAATCTTGGGACATATTTATCATCTGTTTTAATACTCAGATTGGGCTATGCTGGGCAGTCTGCATGCGCAGCTCATATTTTTGGATTGTTGACTGCAGACAAGAATGTAGTTTCATACACAGCCCTTATCAATGCCTATTTTCAAGCTGGCAAAGTTGATGGTGCTCTTGATCTATTCACACAAATGAGAACTAATAGAATATCTGCTTGCTTGGGTACATATGAAGTCCTGATACATGGCTTAAAAAAGGCTGGCCTGAAACAGGAATCAGATTACTACCGAAGAGAAAGAATGAATATGCAATGGCATCTTCAGTATCATGGTCAGCGCTCACCTGAAGATACCTTATGTAACCATCTGTTTTGTGTCCTTCATGGGTGATTTTTGAAGATGGAGATATACAATGTTCTTATCATTAGCAGTTTAGCACAATTGTTCCAGCTTCATCCTTCCTCAGCCTTGAAGGTAACACATGTCCCTTCATATTTGCTTTGATATGAAATCAGATAAGAAAATGGATTCATCTCTAAATTGTGTAATTGGAGCTCCATGCTGTGGAAAACTATGGATAGTGAAATTAAGGAATGGCTTGGAAATTAGTGCAAAACTACAATAAATTGGAAATCTTGATGTTGGCTTAGGGCGTCCCCAACAATTGTCGAAGTCGCCAGCTGACTTGGATTCTCACCGACGTGGAGGCGAGAGAAAACAGAAAAATAACCTTGCTAGTGACTTGTTCATCGCTGGTCTCGCTCAAAAAAACCAGGTGAGAGATCAGGTAGAATTTGGGAAGAAAGCGAACCAGACTCCAGTGGCGCCCTCTCGGCTCCTGCTCGACTAATCCTGGCGGTGGATCCAAACGCTGGTGCGTGCTTGGCGGAGTACTAGCAGCCAACGGCGCGTACACATGGGTGGCGCGTGCTCTCGAGCGCCCTACCATCACTGTGCCCCAGCTATGAATCCAAATTTCTGAGAAATGGCTACGAGAGTGGAGCGAGTGACAAGGCTGATGGCTCACGGGTCTGGAAGTGCGGCGGCGTGGGAGGAAACATGGCCGATGAGTGGCGGTGCAAGAAGAGACAAGGCCGGCCCACCTGGCGTCCTGTCGCTGGTGTCTGGATTCACATGATGGGAGAGAGATGCGGTTGGAGAGAGGAATTTTTTAAAAAAAAAAACTTACATGTGGGTCCTACATGGTGACGAAGAGCTTAAATACCTAACAGCGGGCGATTTCTGTTGAGGATGCCCTTACTGATCTTGTGGGAGAAAATCCGTTTAAGAGTTAAAGAACCAACTGTAAGTCTGCAACTGCAAGTCCATGGCACTGGAATTTGCCATCTCACCATCCAGTCATCCACATCACTCCTGGATCTCCAAGGTTTATCTCTTTCTGTTTCCCCTAAGGAGATAAGGGAGAAGATGGAAATAGAAGAATGCCAAAAACGTTAACCGTAGGCACAGTTATATATTTGTTATTGCTATTTACTTTGATTAATCACCACCGCATGTGCTGTGTGCGCGCACGGGGGGTGATTAGTGACATAAGCGCTTACATGTCAAACTGATTCATTGTCGGTGCCACAGCACTGGAAAACATCTTTGAATGGGATCAGCAGGGCAATTTGGCCGGTTTCAGTAGTTGAAGGCTGTTGGATGTCAATATTATAGTTGAGCAACAGTTTGAGTGGTGTAAAATGTGCTTTACCCTAAAGTTTAAGACAAACTTTAAAAAACATATTTTTCTGGAGAGTGAAAATGTGATTTCGTTGACTTTCCTTTCCTCAACCGTTTTCACTTCACCTTTGGAAGAACTGTTGCTTCTGTTTCTAGCCAGTATGGTAAATATGATGGGATCACCTTACCTATCATGAGTTCTCATAAATGATTAGAAAACTTCTATTGATTTTGACCTTTCATGGTCTGTGCATCCTTCAATTAGTTGCAAGATTGTTTCATAATGTCACATGGGAACTGCAGTTAATCAAGATAAATTTGAAAATTTGTAGGAACTTCTAGAAAGTGCCATGTTTTGCAGGTAATTGTGGGGAAGCACCCAGTGTCCCGGAAGCCTGGATCAACAAATAGAGGTAAAGGTAAGTGAAGTATTACGCTAGTCACCAATAAAACTATACCTTGCTTTATCATCCAACAAGGATTAACTTCTTTTGTTTTACGGGAATTGGGCAGGAGCAATGCCCTTTTATTATTGAACTTCTTTACGAATTAGGAAGCATCCATTGTCTCATCAATGAAGTAGTAGCAATGTAGCACGATGCGCCATCTACATATATGCCATATGTAGAAATTCTGTGAGATCTCTGTTTAGTATCAAGACTTGTTCTGTAGTAGAAAAGGAAGGTTATGCATGATGATTTAGATGAATTGTTCAAAATATGAAAAATCTGGAGCTATGTTACTTGAAGAATTTCTAAGCAAATTGGAAATCAGCGTATCACTTAGGGGGTGTTTGGTTTTTGGAATGAAGTGGTCCATCATCATCTCACTCTCTAGTTTTTTGTTTGGTTTGTGGAATGGAATGAATTGATCCATCACTACCTCATTCCTCACAAGCTAATAATTAGTACTAGTATGAGGAATGAGGTCATTCCATTAAATTTGAGGAATAAACTCATGATGCAGCACCCCATCTAAAATGGGACCCAAACATTCCATTATGGAAGCATTCTTTCTGTTCTGCTTTACATGATGGTGTTCCTAGGTATCCAGCAACATTAGGAATCGTTTGGAAACAAAATAATCCCGTCCAATCCATGTATTGGGAAGGATTGGAGGGGAAAATAGTTCATTCTCCACTCCAATCCATATGTATTGGGTGGGAATAGGTTTTACTCAAATAAGCCATAAGATGGCTGACATTTTTGTTTTCTTGAGATTAGAGCATCAACATTGTCCACTCCAATCCATATGTATTTGGAGGGAATAGGTTTTACTCAAACAAGCCATAAGATGGCTGACATTTTTGTTTCTTGAGATTAGGGCATCAACATTGTCTCGTCTTATCCCCATTGTTTTGTCCTAAGTAAATATACCATAGTTATGATTACTCAAACAGAAAAACCAGCTAGCATACACTAAGTAAATCAGTGACGGACAGGTTCATATGCTATTACAATGGTCATATTGCTTACTTTGAATGACCCCAATTCCATGCGATTTTTGTTGTCACACAGGACTAAAAGCTTCTCTTATGGTGATCGATTTGTCTTGGTGCTAACTGCAGCTCACCTTCCAAAAGCATTCAACTGTTTGAGGTTGCTACAAAAGCTCCATGTGATGAAGATTGGTGCTACTGCTTTTAGCAAGCCATTACCCAGCGGTCTTATCACATGCTCACTTAAAAAGTTCTCGGCTACTATTGCAGAAGGGTTTTAACATGAGACTTGGTAATTCTCTGGCACTTCTAGCCACCATATTCTGCATTCCTGATTAGTTCTGCATGCAATTTGGGCAAAACATGGGCTTAATATAATGGTGAAACATTGAAAAGGATGACTAAAGAACTTGTTTTAAACTTGTCATTTCAATCCACATCCAGTCAGCAGGAAAGAACTGAGCTAGAGGTTGAAACATCTTTAGACAGGATACTGCATATCTACATCAGATGAGGCTAACATAGTCTAGTTGTCCATTAACTAGCCACCTGAATCTAAAGAACTTCAAGCATATATATTACATAGCACGGCAACATTAATCAAACATGCTGCATCCTATCTTGAATCTGTTAGTTGAAGTTCAGGCTTCACTGTCAGGCCACTTTCATAGTTGTCTTCAGCCTCTTTGCAGCTTGCACAAAGCCGACAATGACCTGCAACTCATCCAATTGCTTGCATCGGCAAAAGCAAATTGGATTAACACAGCAAAACAGATTGTCAGGACCTCACATCATAATGATGCAAGTTACTGGAGTCAGAAGTTAAATTTGTTTTTATCAACCTGGGACGTGAAGTGCCTTTGAACAGCATCAACTAACTGCTCCCTGGATGGATTAGGATATGCATCCTGTTCAGCAAATGGAGTCAGTTAGAACAACGAAGCATAATTGGATACTTGCAGTTGATAGTAGGGCCTTATCTAGGAATTTGAGCTCTACTTACGAGATTGAAGTGGCGCCAATATCTCCACAGTGCAGTCAGTTCTAGCTTGCTCAGGTCAACTTTCTGCAGTGTTACCAGTCAAAAGAATGTTAAGATACAAGCTGCAAAAGCAATGTGGTCCAAAAATAATTGAGCAACGACTGAGAGCAAAACTACATATAAAGTCATCTACACAGATTACTGTAAAGTGATTGTTGGATTCCAACCAAATGATATCAAGTCCACAACCCAAGGAAGCGAAAGTCGCACCGTGTGAGCTCTTGAGGAAGATGACACAGACGTTTTGGAGTGGGAGTCACATGACATTGAACGGCTGAGGGATTTTCTGTGAAAACCCCTATGCTGCCTGCTCCTTGACCGCTGTGGCTTTGGTGATTGTGCATCATCGGAGGCTGCAAGAAAGAAGATTAAAGAAGGCAGCAGTTGAGATGCATATAACCAAGTTGCAGGACATGGTTAAGAAACAAGAAAACTGTGCCTCAAACTAAATTCAATCTGTGCAGATCCGTGACCTAATGGCATGTAGATATTTTCAGATGTTCTTTAATCAAATGCAATGCTAGTCCCAAAAAGGAACATTATTTGTCTCTAGAACTTTTGTGTTTGTCTTGCGTAGATCTGACTGTATTTCAGATTTTTTTTTCTACTTCTGCTGCTGAATTGTGCAATCCAAAACATATGATCAGTACCGTAGAAGATTGACCGAACTTAGTACATAGAGTGATAACTCGTCTCCAAGAATGAATAACTTTACAAATAAAACAAAGATCTATGCTTACTTGAGTTGAAATGAAACATCAGGGAATCAATTATATACGAAACAGTTCTAGACACGAACTGTGAAACAGACAAAGCATTGTGATTTGTGAATGAAAAATACAATCCCGGTATCTTACCCATATCTGAACTATTCCACTGCATGTTTTCACAATCAAATTTATCATCCTCCTCGTTGCCAGTCGGAGGTTCAATCACACTTAAAGCATTCCGCTGCAGCTTTACCTCTATTCCATTAGTAAGAACCTGGAATTTGAGAGCAGATGAACATCAGGATTTTAGGAATATAAGCGCAAACTTAAAGCCAATATCATTTGATAAAAGTTAGTGCCTTCTACCATGACAATTGGCAAGTTTATTTGAAAGCAAATTTTAGCACAAAAGCATCCTATGATTGCCCCATTTCGAGTTGTGTATATTCAGGAATCAAATGGCTATAAAGGGCTAAAGAATACTACATATTAAAACAGCAATGAGTGGTGGCGCGCGTGCTGAGGGTGGTGGGATCCAAACACCCTTGGTGTCATAGATAAATAAAACAAGAACAGTCAGCCAAATAGGGCCAAAATATCACGTGAGATGAGATGTCTAAATCAATGCACCATCTAATTAGCCAATGCATAAGATAGCGACCTTAAGCAGTTTGTATATTGGAAGTTCGGAACCAGAACCAGACATATCGCTAGAAATCAGCAAAGCGTGATTTCATCTATAGACCTACGACTCTAGCATAGCATTATTAAACCAAAAAATGCTCACATAATATAATATTGTTAATGACCCAAAAATTCGTACCGTCAAGTTTTGGCTGTAAAGAGTTCAGATCAGAGGGGTGTGAACTCAATAGCTCGTTGAGACAACGATGGTTGCTTGAATGAGTGATTTGGATAGGATAAATACTAAACTATTTTGCAAAATAAAAACAGAAAGGATAAATCTAAAATCAAATTAAGACTAAGCCGATACGTTGTGTTGGCACAATGCAAGGAACAGTGAAATAATGATACCGTGCGTACAACTTGCAGGCATTCCTAAGAGTAAAATCCTCCCAAGTTTCTGAGTGGTCTGAGTGGTAAGGCTCAAATCGAGACGCATACAGGAACAAATAATTTAAGAGCTGCCTCCAGAAATTCCAAAGAAACGCAGCTTAATCCAAATTCCCTAAAAAGACAGCAAGGACTACAGCCAGACTCAAATCTGGATACCTAAAACATCCAACGCAACAAGCAATAATGGTCCACAGGCACGAGTTTCACAATTGATGCTGACAGCCCAATTCAAATACAGATCAAACAAAATGGAACTCTGCAGTGCAATCAGGGCCACGAACAATGCAGTGACAGTGAGGAACCAAGATCTGAGTTTTCGTCTGAATAACTGCAAGTAGCTGGGGAATGTTTGAACAGAAAAATTGAGATTAGACAATCTTGGGAATAAATTTAATGGCAGTATTGCAACCTAGATGCAGAGAAATTAGGAATAGTCCAATGCTGAATCAAACTGTAAGGTACAACAGTGCAGCAATAACTTAAACCCAGAATTAAAAGGAAAAGAAAACGAGATCGATCTGAACTTCAATAAACTAATCCAGATTAGCAATCCGAGCTAAATTAGGGTAAATCCTCCAAACACGGACCTGATCGAAACTCTAGAGCAACTAAAACCCAAAATTAACAACTAGAAAAGCAATTCACATTGCAGCAAATCAAGATCTGGGATTAAAAAATCCGCAATTGCAAGGTGGATGCAGCGAATTACCAGCCAATGCCATCCTCTGAGGCCGACGGCCTTCTTCAGCTCAATCCAAATACCCTAAAAAGACCCAAGGACTCAAATCTAGATACCTAAAACATCCAACGCAACAAGCAATAATGATCCACGGCCACGAGTTTCACAATTGATGCAGACAGCCCAATTCAAATGCAGATCAACCAAAATGAAACTCTGTAGTTCAATCAGGACCACGGACAATGCAGTGACAGTGAGGAACCAAGATCTGAGTTTTCGTTTGAATAACTGCAAGTAGCTGGGGAAAGTTTGAACTGCAAAATTGAGATTAGATAATCTTGGCAATAAATTTAATGGCAATACTCCAATCTAGATGGAGAGAAATTAGGAATAGTCCAATGCTGAATCAAACTGCAAGGTACAACGGTGCAGCAATAATTTAAACATAGAATTAGAAGAAGAAAAAAGTAAAGAAAACAAGATCGATCTGAACTCCAATAAACTAATCCAGATTAGCAATCCGAGGTAAATCAGGGTAAATCCTCCAAACACGGACCTGATCGAAACCCTAGAGCAACTAAAACCCAAAATTGACAGCTAGAAAAGCAAATTCACATTGCAGCAAAACAAGATCTGGGATCAAAGAATCGGCAATTGCAAGGCGGAAGCAGCGAATTACCAGCCAATGCCATCCTCCGAGGCCGACGGCCTTCTTCACGACTCCGTGCAAGCCCACAAGCACCGACTTGGTGCGGTTGTTGCCGGTGACCACCACCTTGGTGTGCCGCGGCAGCACGGACATCTCATCCTCGCCCCAGCCTGCCGGCACTCGGTTGACAGCCGCAATCATCTCGCCAACGGATCAGCGCCCTACCTGCCGCGAATCCTCCCCCCCAATTGCCGCCCAATTCAGGCGCGGTGGTTTGCTCTGAGGCTGGAGCAGGGTGTTGGGGGCTTAGGCCCGGGCTGAACCGGTTTGGTGTGGTGGAGGCGCTAGGGGGGAGGAATTGAGCGCGCTGCGCGCACTGAAGCAGAGAGAGACTGCTGCGGATGCGTGTGAGTGTGTGACTTTCTTGCTTTTCGTGTTTCCTGTGCTGCTGGCCTGCTGCTAGTACCCTACACCGCCTGCCTGTTATGGATCCCGGTGCGCAGGCGCCACCCAGTGGGAGCGCGACGCGTGGCTTTTAAGATGCATTATTTTTTATACATGTATTTAGATGTACACATTATCACGTGGTAAAAGAAATATATCTAGAAAACCAAAATTATGAGTTACTTTGCAGCCTGTTCGTTTCGCTGGTACTGTTCGCTGGTTTGTTGTGAGAGAAAAACACTGCTGTATGACTGCTGATTCCGTCGAATAACTCAAACAAACAGGGTGTTGAACGAAAGGAGTAGTAATTTATTTGGGCCCTTGTTTGAATGGTTTTGAATTTAGTAGCCGGACAAAGCAAGAACGAGATAGGTTGGGATCCTGGACTGGGTCTTGCTGCACCGCGTACTGGACTCCTAAACTATTGCCGTCTGTATCTTAAAAATGAAATAGTTGTTATCGCTCCGTTGATTATACGATCCTGCTTATACTACTTTTTTCAAGTTCATTTTAAATCTGAATTTATAATATTTTAAAATAAGAACTTTGGGACTTTATTTTTTCTTCTATAACTAGGTATTGCTCCGTGCCTTGCTGCAGACATATAAAATTTAAACAAAATAATGTAACACAACACCTAATAAACATATATTAGATAAAATCTCATGCATTACAACGAGAAAAATAATGTCATGATAATATAAGTATAAATGTGTCTTACTATTATCGAAAAATATACTTCGATTGTAGTGTTTGCAACGTCACCATTACATGAGTCTTCATGCAAGATGAACAATCAAAATATAATTCAAATTTTGATGTGAATCTAAAACAATCTAGTTCATACCACAAGGACCATGTCCATTACGACTATCTATTATACCGTTTCTTGTCTATGATACGCTTAAGATAGTAGGAATTGAAATTCTCCTAGAATTTCTATCGTAAGCCAATAGCTGGGCCACACAGTCATTTTGTATCATTTGGTCATCCTGTGCACATATGAAATAAGAATTCTCCTACTCCCTCCATCTCAAAATATTTGCACTTCTATGATTTAAATTTTTTCCTAAAATAAAAGGTCTCATACAGAGGTTTGGAGATCCAACATGCAACATCATTGCTTCTGCCACCCACTGATCCATCAGCAGACCAACAAAATAAAAAAAAAAATCAACTTCTCTCTCACAAAAAAAATCCAACAGTGTCCAGGAGAGTCCAGAAGTATTGTGTTGTAGTACAACTATGCAGGGATTTCAGAGCTTTTTCTAGGGGCAATATCATAATTTCGCAGCTACATTGGTATGTGCACCATCCTCCTAGACGTGCAAATATTTTGATACAGAGGGAGTAGGCTTATGGCCTTGTGTTACCGTGGAAACCAAAAATTTTACCAGGACTATTTGTTAATGCAAATGAAAAAAATCGGAGGGCAACATATACCCTACGTTAATCATTGATCTAGTAGAAGCATACAACCACCATAGGTTATCAAGTTCTCTAATGTTATATGAACAAGAAAGACAAGCCGAGCCGATCTCAAATCAAATCATTATATCCAAAATTGTAAGATCTCTTATTTATGAAGTGGTGATATGATTTTTTTTTGTCTGGCACCATGCTTTGGTTGTCAACATTTAGGCACAAGACGTCTCAGGATTATCTATTGTCATGATATAATCACATAAGATGTCTATCAAATAAATCTTCTTTGCACAAGGATATGTCTAACATGGAAAGGCCACACAATAATAACTACTATATAGTTCCAGTGGTAGAGCTTAGTGTGAAGGTTTACTGACATCCTAACTATCATGGTGTTACATAGATTCCTAGGACTTCAAAATGACGATTGTACTCATGCAACGGTGTCATTTGGTAATGCAAATATATACTCCCTCAGTTTCAAATTATAATATGTTTTGTCTTTTCTAAATACATTATTTTTACTATGTATCTGGACATAGTGTATATCTAAGTGCATAACAAAAACTAAAAGCTAAAAACGTCTTATAATTTGGAATGGAGCGAGGGAGTACTACTGAAATTTAGATGGGTTGAAAGCATATTAGCTCCTAAATCCATGTGCAATATAAAATGCTCAAAATTCTTGATCTCCATATAGTCATTGGAATCTGATAATGCCTGGATCTCCACCATCCTGCTAAATAGTTTGTCTATTAAATTTATAAACATCCAAACTCTCGCTAATGCTATAACACTCTAGTATGCATTGCTCCTGCAGTTGCCAACAACAATTCACTCAGTTTTTGCAACCATATCAGATCTATGGAAGCAAAATTAGTACCCAAAAAAATAAAGTTGTTGTTACCTACACTTCTGCAAGATGGTATAGACTGCACCTTGTGCAAATCAAAATCAATAGATTATGTAAACCTCCTGTCTATGTTAGGAAGGGGAAGAATCTCTTCATGCTGACATGGTTAACTTCCTTTACTCTTGGTTATGCTTATACACAATGTTTAAATTTAGTAGCTAGTGAATCCTAGAGCGCCGAGCAAGGCTCTCATATTTATTTTCTTGTGACAAACTGTTTGTGTTTGTGCCACCTTGGAAATAAACAAATGAACTAAAAGACCATCCCTTCAGTTGGCTACATCTTCTACTTTGGTAGCTCAAGACACTACAACAACATAGGGATAAAGTAACACCAGGTTGTGTTACTATAGGGTGGAAGTGTTATTAGCTCTCTTAGTAACACATTTTGTGTGTGTTCCAATTAATCTCCCATGTTACTATAGACCGATCTATTGTAACACAGGATTTGTGTTCTTTTGTATAAAAAAGGTGCTACTACACTGTAAGTCTGTAACACATTTACTTTATCTACCGGAATATTTGTCTAGTGTAGTTTTGGGGTCTAGGACAAAAGAGCAAAATCATTGCAATAAGGCCAAAATAGATGCAATATGCAAGTATTGCAACACATCACTTACTTTGGTAAGCATGGCAAGCACTTGCGTGCTTAAAAGATTGTGCAACGAATTTTGGTTTAGTTGCAATGGCTATTGCCACGCAATGTGCTGTGGCAATTGTTATTACAACAAACAATGACGTGGCAAAAAGATGCTATTGCCACGACTAGCTATGTTGCAATAGCCTCTTTTGCAACAAAGTTTGTTCATGGCAACAACCTCTTTTGCCATGGAGTTGTTACAAGGTAATAGCCTCTATTGCCATGGAAGGCATTTCGTTGCTATAGGTTTATTGCCACCGAAGGCATTTCATTGCTATGGACTTTATTGCTACGAACATTGTTTTGTTGCAAACAATAATATTGCAACGAAATATTTTTGTTGCAATTGACTCCTATAGCATCGATCATTGCACATGGCAAAGTGTTAGGTCATATCATGGTAGCATGTTGCAATAGCATATGCCAACAAAATGCCATTTTTGCATTCAAGTTATCACAACAAAAAAGATTTGTGGTGATGCATATAGCATTTTTTTTAAACAATCTTGCATATAGCATTTGATATTTGATTAAAAATTATTGTAGCTAAATAAAAAATGTTGCATCATTTAAGATAGTTTGTACAATCATAATTGTAGAAGTGTGTTGCTTATACTACAAGAGTTTCATATAAAATTGTGTAGCTAATACTATAAAAAATTCCAGCTGCTGCTGCTTCTCCAGCCACTACTGCTCACATCGCCTTGCTCCTAGCCCTTCTGCTCCTCTGTGAAAGATACACCACCACTACTAAAAAAACATGATTCAAACAAAGTTTATAGATGGGCTACAGGCTACACAAATCTGCCACTAGAAGTAGCATCAAAGAAAGCTAAACCAATTTTATCATAGTGATCATTTACATTTCTCATGTCAAAAAAAGGGATGTACTTTTTATTTCAACGTTGACATTAGGAAACATAGCAAAGAATTTTAACATTAAGAAACCCCAAGCTTTGCCACTCTGATACCTATAGCCAGAATTGAGTATGACACAAATTGATAGCTTATTTACCACTAAAAGAAACTATCACCATGCAATATGTCTCCATCAATACTTCTGGGCATCCTGATCACCAAATTTGAACAAAGATACCTAAATTATGGATGGCCTTCACTACAAATCTAGAATCGCCACAAAAGTAGAGTGACTGTATTAGCCAAAAGCGCACAACCACAAGCATATATTAGAACTTGGGTACTAGATTAGGCTGGGATACTACGCACAACCATATATTGGACTATGGTTTAGCTTTTCAAGAGAGGACGATTCATCTTCTACTACTATTGCTACAAGCAACAAAGAATGGTGAAGTACTGAACTAAGTTTGTTGCAGTTGTCAGGTACATTTCACATGACATCTAAAGGAAGTGTAATAAACGTAGCTCCGGAAAACACTATCTTATTCAGTCTCACTTGAACCTTGACCGACATCACTAGAATTAAGCTATTTTGCAGGAATCACGAAAGGAAGGAGGAGAGGAGTGATGGCATTGCTTTTACCAGCCTTGAAAAGCCTGTGCTAGAGCTCCTCCTAAAGGACCTACTTATCCATGTAGCTCTAGAAGTTGTCATAGCCAGCACGGCCATCGCGGTCCCGATTGCAGTCACTCACGCACGTTAGTGAGATCAAATAGCTTACCATCACACACTAATTAAAGAGACAAGATTATCACAATTACATCTCAAGCAAAAAAGAATTAAATTGTTTGCAGCATAGTAACACCAGAAATAAACAAAAGGTCGCACTACCATTGGAATAAAAGCTTACTTCGATAGTTTCTCCCTTGGTCACAACTCTCTTGATGATCACATCTCCTGGGCTATAGTTGTAAACCTACGGTGAAAATAGTTCAATTCACCATATTAAGTATGAGCAAAACAAACCAAAGATGATTGACTAGAAGATTGAAAGGTGTAAAGGCTAAAGATTTCAAAGCGCAAAGGCCAAAGATTGCTACTGTCCCCTGCATAGTTCAATGATAGTGCATAAATCACTGCAATGCATCATAAGATATATTGACAAAGTGGTTCCCATAACCCCCTAGAGTCATATTAGATAAGAACCCGACTATGGTTGCCTGTAGCTCAACTGTATTAGCTCTTCATTAAAGGTCTAAAAGCCTTATGATTTCGTTGCAAGACTCAATTGTTGTTTCTAATTCCCCACAGAAATACAGTGCAACTCTGTTAAATTCAAGGTACCAGATACAAACTTGACATATGTACAGAACTACAGATATAAACATGAAATTTTTAGATCTGTAGTTTACGCATATTAAATTAGTTTATGGAACCCAAGTTCAATTAATGTACAGATCTATAGTTTACAAATGAGCCATGTAAGTCTACAATTTAGGTAGTTTTAATCTTTAGAGAAAACATACTTCCTCCGTTCCAAATTATATGACGTTTTGGCTTTTTCTAGATACATTATTTTTATTACGTATCTAGACATAGTGTATATCTAGGTGTATAGCAAAAGCTATGAATCTAAGCCAAACGTCTTATAATTTGAAACCATGAGAGTATTCAGCACATTGCCTTTCTAAATTATATACTCTTTAGCAAGTATCTCATTATAAAGAAAAACTTTTAACTATTCAGCAATGAAATCAAGTGAATAGCAATGCACCATTTCTATAGACTTTCGAGCAATGCACATACCCGTATGGTTTCTCTCACTGTCTACTTATTAGTGAAGGAAAAGAAAAACACATACCTGAGTGTTTTCTCTCCTGAATCAAAATTAAGTAGCCTGCATGTAACACCCCTGGTGTTGAGCTTGCATTTGCATTGCATTCATGAGCATAAGCATGTGCATATGGCATTCATTCCTGATCATGAAGTGAACTAGATGAAAACATGCTCATGAAACAAGTGAAACATTCACTTAAAACTAATGCAATATAGACTTGCAACATGATGTTTCATTAGTAGTTGCTTTATGTTTCATAAGTTCTATGTTTGTGTTCTATATGTAATCTTAAAGAGCCCCTCTGTCTTGTAAGCCCCCCCACCCTCTTTAGCTCTCGGTAAGCCCCTCTGTCTTGTAATCTTACTTCTTTGTTTTGTGTTATAAAAAGTTTGGCACCGTGGGGAACTCCCCCACGGTTTTTTGCGTCAAAAAAACATGCTCAAAAAGTTCTTAGAAGTCAATTTTATTGTTGTTTGGAAGTTCAAAATGTTCTAAGTCATTAGGTGTTTTTTAGTTTCATGTACCTCTGTTTGGAGCTCTGTAACTTTTGAGCCAGACCGAATTAGGGCATAGTCCTTTAATAACAAATGAAGTACTCACATAGCTCTACAGAGTTTATTAAAGAAATTTTTGCTAAAACTGCACGGTTTAGGAGCTACAGGGTCACCAAGATAGGCTGTCAATCGGCTTTGACTGAAACTGAATCGAGTTGATTCAGTCGATTTCAAATCGACCGGCTGTGGTGGCCGACCACGCGCAGGGAAGCAACATCGCGTGGTGACCGTAAACTGGCGACGGCCACGCCTCAGCCAGAGGCGCCGCGTTAAAGCCCACCACTCACCCTCCTTCACCTTCACTCCACCAGCCTCGCCCCTTCTTCCTCGAAAAGCTTCGCGCGGTCGAGCTCGCTGCCCTCGCCGCTGCCCGCTCCATTAGCGAAATATGTCATCGGTGCTGCACCTCAGCTCATGCGCTCATGCACATAGCTTTGCCTTGGCTTGCTCTTCCTCGCGCACCCGCTCGCTCCGCCGATTTTGCCAAGGTAAAGCCCAATCGGGAGGTTCTTTCCGCCGCCGCCATGGTCACCAGTGCAGCCGTGCTCGGTCTACCGTGGCCAGTGTCTCTCCAGTCGCCTTCTTCTTCTTCCTTTCTTTGATGTTTTGTGGCTGCTAGGGTTTGGATTTAGGGGTTCCAGTGAAGAAGCAGTCGATTGGGGCTTTGGCTAGCCGAACCGCGACCTCACCGTCGCCATGCACGCAGCCGCACCGCCATGCACATGGTTGGAGCTCGCCATCGTGCATCTCCACACCACTAACCCTAACCCTAGATCCGCCTTGACGTTGCGAAGCCGATGCGCACCTCACCTTGCCTCGCCGTGGCCGGAAACGGCATGCTCGCCGCCGTACCGTGCCAGCGTCTGCCACCGTGCCTCGTCGCCGTAGCTAGGGGTCATCGCGCTACGCATTTAATAGCTCTCTGGATGCGGCTCGTAGAGTGGAGCACGGGGGTACTGGCCATATCGCCGGACAGTTCTCACCGTTCAACGACCGGCTCTGCTCGGGTTCGCTGATGGGTGGGATCGGTTGACCCTCGGGCCCGGCTGTCGCGCCTCTGGTGCATAGATCCGGATGCCCTTAGCGTTTTAGGGTTCGGTTTTTAAAGAAAATGAATTTCTAGATTTTGTAGAAAAGCTTCCAAAATTCATATATTGAGATCTAGAGCTTCAAATTTGGTGAAACAAATTTTGTTGTGATTGTCTTAAGTAGATCTACCTGTTAAAAATATGAGATGTCACTTTTGTAATAATTTTATATAGAGCTTTATTTAATTTATTAAATGCTTGTAATCTTGGAAAATGCATAAGTAATTGTAGGAGTATTAGAAAAATGTGATTCTTGTTTTGTTGATCTTATTAGGTCATGTAGATTCTGGGAAAAATATATCTCATGTTATGACTGTGTAAAAAATGGCCTGATGAATTAAGTGGAATAAATACTTGCTTTTTGTGAAATTAGTAGTAAATAAAATATGTAGGATATATGCTTGGTAATTTTTCTACACTACTCTTGTTCTAAGAAGTAAGTAAGAAAAATATGAAATTTGTTATTTTATACTTTTCATATTACAAAGTATTTTCATGTGCATGTATGCCCTGTTGTTTGTCATTTTTGTGCAGGATGATATGTTTATCATTTTGACCTGCAAGTTTTATGGTAGACTCCAGTAAGCATGTTTAAGCTTTAGTAATTTTCTCTTTTTGGGTACTGGAAATATATGTCTCTATTATGTCCTTTTAATAATAGATGCTAAATAAAGCTTAATTAAATTAATGTTGGTCATCCATGGTACTTTTATAGGATTTTGGAATATATGTGACCTGTTAGTATAAGTGGTTTGGTTCAGTTTAAAGTTATGTATATACTTGTTAGTGGGTATGCATGTATGTCTTACTTGATGTGTGTTTTAGTTAACTAGAGAGGAGATATGCATCTACTCAGTAAAATAGGAGTAAAGGTGTTTATTCATATGCAAGCACTCATATTGACCATTTATCATTTCCATATCATGTGCATTCCTCGTATTCACATATGCATATGCATCATACAGGATCGCAGTAGGGAACACCCGTGGTGGAACTCGAGGATCCAGAACGGGGAATCACACAGGAGGTGCCCAGGGACAAGGAGCAGGACGTAGAGTTGTCAAAGTGCCCAGATCACCAGCCAAGCTCATTTGTGAAAGGAAAGCCCCGGAGCATTTTAAGTCTCCTAATTTCTGAAATTAATTGAGTATATATGTTATATGTATTGATGCATTAAGTTATAGGAGTTGTTTGGAACCGTTGCTGCATAACTATATACTCCTTGTCTTCTTTGGTATATATATCCTTTTCACCCTGCTAAGTCTAGGACTGAGTTAAATGCTTAGTCATTCTTAGAATAGTAGAAGTCTGGTGATTCCTGTCACCTATGAGATATAGGTGGTTACTTGGTCACTTTTGGCTATGTGTTGTTATCATGGAAATAACCAAGTGTTGATGGATAAATAAAGACCGGGAGGAATTTTATGGGGTTTTGGACTATACTAATTCCGTCTGTGTCGATTAAGGACCGGACCGTTATACGTCCCTCAGGTCATGTTGAACGTATGCCCCTCATTTAGCTGGACGGATAAGTCGTTCCGACCGTAAAGCTAGTGACTCTGTTCGGGCCGGGAATCGACCTGCTGAGTGTACCGTATTTGATCTATATGGGGAACGATAGGGGCACAAAGAGTGAGCCGAAGGGCAGGATGGGCCTGATTTCTGGCAGTCAGACGGCCCCTGGGTATGGTGATTCATGTTGATCCCGTGACTTTACCGAAATAGTGCCAATGATGACCTGTAGCTCACTTTAGCGAGCGAGTGTAGTTTGTGTGGGCAATATTTCACCAGATGGTTAGAAATCAATTTGAATCACCATCACTCCTGAATAGTGAGCACTTGACTTGAGCTATGTCATCATAGTAATGTTTATGGAAAACAAGAATGGTTACGTGGATGATGTTGGAAATGCTAAACCTGTTATGGTTACTATTGATGTTAATAATTAATCAAGTGTTTGCTTTAGTATAGATGCTCACCTAGTATACTCAGTTATAATAATAAGCTGTTGTTAAAATACTTAAAGTGGTTCATAGATGATAACTTATGTTTTTTTACAAAAAATGAGTCAAGCTAGCCCACTGAGACAAATCCTTTCATACTTCTTAGTGTCAATTTATTTTTAGTTCATGACGAGTAAGTCTAGCTGAGTATCTTCTCGTACTTAGGGCTTTGTTCCCATTTGTTGTCACAGATGGTCAGATGTACTACGGCTATTGCAGCAACTGTATCTACCCTGTTATAGGAGACAACTAGACCATGGGCGTGGTCATTCCCTATGTCTTATCCACTTGTTTTTGTTGGACTTGATCATGAACTGGCACTGTATTCGAACTAAGTGTGTGTGGGTGTGGATTTGAACTAATTGCTTCCACTACTTATTTGCAAACTTTGTACTGTAATAACTCTATGTTTGAACTCCGATGTATTCAGATTAGATGTGAACTTATGTAACATGTGAACTATGGATGCTGAACTATGTACGATCTTGGCTGAGTTGTTAAAAAGTTTGAAATCCTTCGTGATTTCACGGACTACCAGGATTATGGGAGCATAAGTACAGGAACTCGATTACTCTGGTGATTATTTTTGTACTTGCATTCTTATAATTTGGTCAGTTCTGTTACACTGCATGGAGGAAGTGTGTTGAATCTTTTAGTAGAGTCCCCATCCTTACCCTGCTACCCAATACCTGTTCTGTTTTCCTTCACACTAGCATAGGTGAAACTTCGCTCAAAATTAATCACAAGTCTAAGCAAGAGTTTAACCTAGCACCAGCTATGTGCTTTATATGCAAGAACTTCAACCTATGATCTAGCGAATATATGCTATACTAGTACATGCCAAATACCAATTCCAACAGAACAAAGGCCATATTATAGGATTCATAGCAGATTAATTTATCACTAATTAGTCACCAAAATTGGAAAATCCACTAGTATTCCACGGACCACAGGCACATTACATCCTAATTTGGTAATTCATAAATAAGATTAGTAGCGCTGTAGCAGTACCTGTCCAATAGGGAAAAACAATTACCAGTCATGAGCACAACACTAAAATTTAGCCAGATCTAGCAAAATATGGGGAGGAAGAAGGGAGGAGGGAGTAGATTAGTAACCAGAGTGTGAAACCTAACCGCTTGAGGACGCAGGACCGCAACTGCAGGAACGGATGAGGGTGGTCGAAGATGTGGGGACTCAAGTTGCAGGAGACATAGGTCGAGGGAAAAAGGGATAGCGAGCGCCACCCCTTGGTTGCGCCTTGTCACCGTAGACCATCGCCTTGGCTAGAGCCATGTCCTACGGCATGCGCAGCCTGTGTGCACGCTACGCCACTGGCCACGGGGCAGCGAGAATTGTTGGCGGTGCCACGACAAGGAGGACGCACGGAGGGAGGAGCGGCACCGGTGTGAGAGGCCGAGTCTGTCGATGAGTAGCCAACGACATGAGGAGAGAGGGCGGCGGCCAGTCCCACTGTGACCTGAGCAGAGAAATGGTTCTTGCCACCTTGTGCTTTCAAACGTGCGTGTACTGGGAAACAAAAACACTGTATGAAAATTCAGAAACAGAAAGCAAACATTATATGTGGTTTTTAGCACATATCTTTTGATAATAATACTCGCCCTGGAGCAGTACTTTTCAGTGAACAAACACTGTTTTTCTCTCACAACAAGTCAGCATAAGCATCAACATAAGCCAAATTTCAACGAAACGAACAGGGCACTGTTCAGGCGTCTGTTCCATCCGAACGAACCTGCCCACCGAACGACTCGGGCCGACTCATCCTCGTCCACTCCTGCTCCGCCTCCCTCATCCTCATCCCCACTATGCACCTCCACGCGCCTACTCTATCTCTCGCTTCCCTCATCCCCACCCTCGGCTCACTGCCATGACATGCTCGACGGACGCCGCACCCGCGCCAGCTCGCTGTCGCCCCGCCCGCCCACACTCCCTCCCTGAAAGCCCTAGTTTGGTTTTGGATAATTGATGAAACCTATGCACTAACATTTGTCATGAGATGTGATATGAGCTAGGTTGGTGCAATCCAAGTAAGGAGCATGGTGGCACTCAAATGGTGATGTTGATCACATGAAATGACAAAGATGGCCACATGTGATGATCAAGTGCTCAACTTGGAAAAGAAGAAAGAGAAAAACAAAACCTTATGGAGCTCAAGGCAAAGGTATAAATAGGGATTTTGTTTCGGTGATCAAGACACTATAGAGAGTGTGATCACGTTTAGGGTAGATGGTCGTACTATTAAGAGGGGTTCTTAACTAGACAACTCGGTCATCTAGTGCCACTAGGTGTTGGACTTCATGCATTGCATTTAGGTCTAGTGCACTTCAGAGAGCAAGCAAAAAATATTTATCAAAAATATTTTGAGAAATGCTAACTTGGCTCTATTTTTGATAAAACAGTTTGAGAGTTAGCATCGCTTCCAGGGAGTAGCTCGAGTTGATGTGGATCGAATCGCGTAAAAGTTTGCAACTCGGTGAGCTAGTGGAGGTGCCTGGGTGGCACCGCCACGTCTTGTCCGGTGGCACCACCTGGGCTTGGCAGAGAAAGGCCGAGAGTGGGCAGTTTAGGATGGTCACCTGACATGCTGGTGTACAGTGCCATGGGCGCGGTGGTGCACCGCCTAGTCACTGCCATGGGCTGTGCAGTGCGACCACTGTGTTTCACTCGAGAGCAGCGAAGCTAGGCTGGTCACCACCATGGTCACCGCTGTAACAGAACCGACCAATTATATGAAATTAAGTAAGAAAATCACCTGTCTAAGCAGATAATTTAGCAAACTTAAGCCCGTATAACCCGGTAGTCCGTGAAACCACGAAGCATTTCAAACCAACCAACATACAAACTAAGATTGTATAAGTTTAGCAGCCACAGTCACATATTACATAAAGTTTGCAATGACAGTTGAATACATCAGAGTTTAGAACATAAAGTTATTACAACCCAAGTTCAATATAAAGTAGCGGAAGCAAAAGATTTTACAAACCACACACACTTAGTTCAAATACAATGCCAGAAGATAGTCACTTTCCACAAAAGCATTAGGTAAGACATACGGAGTGACCATTGCCCTTGGTCCTAGTTGTCACCCATCATCGGATACAAGCAGTTGATGCAATAGCCGTAGTACATCTGACCATCTGCAACAGCAATGGGAACAATGCCCTGAGTACGAGAAAGTACTTAGTTAGACTTATCCATCTTAAACCAAAATAAAGTAACACCAAGGAGTATGCAAAGCTTTCTTTTAGTGGACTAGCTGACCCATTTGCAAAAAGCATGAGATATCGTGAACAAACCATTTTTAAGAACTTTGCATCATCGTTATCATAACCTATCCAGCTAGGTAAGCACCTATGCTATAGCAATCACTTGATTAACCAATAACATCCAGTTATCAATTCAGGTTTAGCCTTTACCACATCATCCTCATAACCATCTGTGTTCTATCATCATTACTACGATGTCGTAACTCATGTCAAGTACTTACTATCCAGGAGCGATGGTGATTCGAATCGATTCCTAACCAGCTGGTAATTTATTCCTCACACAAACCATACTCACCTGCTAAAATGAGCTACAGATTACCAATGACATTATCCGGGTAAACGTCGCGGGACAAACTAGAGCCGCAGTACCCAGGGACCGCCCGACAGCCAGGACGCACCATGGGCTCACTCTTCGCCTCTCCGTCATACCCCCTGCAGCACTAATACACGCATCCATGTAGATCCTGGTCCGAATAATGCCACTAGCTTCGCGGTCGAAAGGTACATTATTTGGCCAGCTAAATGTGAGGCATGCGTTCAATATGATAAGAGGGACAAGCAACGATCGATACTTAATCGACACAGATGGAAAACTAATAGCACCCTAGAACCCTGTCTGGTTGCCTCCAACTTTTCCGTTCGGTCTCCAATTATCCATCGACACATGGTTATTTCCAAGATTTCATCCATTCCATAGCTAAAACATTACAGTAACCTCCTATAATTACAGGTGACTGGAAATCACCGATCGCTACCGGTCTAAGCAGGGCTAAGCAGTATTTGATCATAAACCTAACAGGGTATGAATGTAATAAAGTAGGCAAGGATAGAATTAAATGCATCAATGGTTTCACTCAACTCCTATAACTTAATGCAACAATATATAAACTCATATATATGTAAAGAATTCCTTTTATAAAGTAAGAGACTTAGAATGCTCCGGGGCTTGCGTCGTTTGAAGGAACTGGGTTGGTGGTCCACACACTCAGGTAGATCCTCTTCTTGCTTACCTACCTCGGGCACCTCCTGTGCCTAGGTTTCTTGTGGATCGGACCCGGTCTGTTCCGTAACACCCTAAAATTTGCATTTATCCAAAATAGTTCAAATGATTTATATAAGCATTTTTGTGAGCATTTCTACCTAAGGAAAATAATAATTTTGATGAAAAATTAAAAACAAATATAAGGATAGAAACATGTTCATGCATCCATGGCACTGCATCATATTTTTGTGATGACTGAATTTGATTCAAATGCTAAAAGATTTCAAAAACCTTTTGAAAATGGAATTGGAAAAATCAATTTGGAAAAAGAAAAGGAAAACTTCATTTTCCCACTACCTTCCTCATTTTCGGCCTGTTGGCCCATTTCCCTTCCGACGGCCCGCTCTCCCACCTCCCCCTTGTTCTCCTTCCAGGCCGTGGCCCCCTCCCTCTTGCTGGATCGGCCCAATCGGCAATGGCAGCCGTTGCCACGCCCTCCTTTCCCTCTGTCACTGGCAGCCCGGGCCCGCATGTCGGTGCCATCTCCCACGCCCGGCCTTCAAAAGGAGACCCGCACCCGACACTACTCCCCTGCTGCCCCTCCCTGCTCCATTTTCGCTCGCGGAACCGCACCCACCGCACGGCAGCGATCCACCGGAGAGGCCGTCCGCCCCCACCGCGTTGGCCATCGTCCCTGAGCCGTCTCCACCCAGTTGTTTTCGCTCGGTGAGCTCGCCTTCATCCTCGCTTCTCCCCATGCCTTTACATTCTCCAATCGTGGCCTCTAGGGCCGGTTTCGCGAGCTCCGGCGAGCTCCCTCCACTACCGGCCATGGCTAGCGCCGCACCGAGTCTTCCCCGTCCATGCTAAGGACCTAAGCAAGATCGCCGTGTTCCCCTCTCTCTCTCTCTCGGTGCCTTCAATTTGGTGAGCCGTAACCGCTAGGGTCGTATTCTAGAGCACCGGCAAGCCTCCCACCACCGGCCATGGTGCGCACGCCACGTGGGTCACTCGCACAACCTCTGCAGAGTGAAAACTGCTATAACAGTCGTGCTCACAGTCACGAGCGACCCAGAAAACTCATAAAATAAATGGTTACCTGTTATGTTGTTAAATTCATGATGATGATGATGTTATAATGTTGTTCAATGACTCTATTTATTTCTAGTATATGATCATGTGGGTTAATTTAGGAGCTTAAGCATAATTTGATGTAACCAATGATAAAATGTTGACCTACTAAAATGCTAAATGCAGTAAACAATGTCTACCTTTTTGAGCCTTATGAATCCCTATGTTATGCTTGTGGAGTATGAAATATACTCACGCTTGTTCATTTTTCATTTTTGGATAAAAATCCTGGATGGGTAACAGATGGCAGTTGGTATGAGGAATACCCGGAAGACTTCTAAATTTGTGTCAACCAGTTGGTTGTCCCTGTGTTGGAGCTACCATGTTCGAGAGTTATATTTTATTATCCGTTTGTGTTGTATAAAACTAAGTGGTGTATTAAACATGATGTAAGATACACTGTGATGATACTTTATGTAATTTGTCGACTTATGTGTACGATTGTGTCTGGGGCGCACATAAGGTTTATGCACTCTATTTTGTCCTTGAAATGGAGTGTGAAAAATTGAAAATTATTATTTTCCTTAGGAAGAAATGCTCACAAAAATGCTTATATAAATCATTTTAACTATTTTGGATAAATGCAAATTTTAGGGTGTTACATGTTCCTCTTGCACTGCCACTAGCGCTTCCTCCTGCGATCCTGTATGATGCAAGTGTATAAGTGAATATGCAAACGGTGCATCGAACGCGATGGCATGCAACGATCATGATGACATGATGTGCGGATGAACACATTGACCTTATTGGATAGAATAAAGGAAAAAGTATTCTACACGGTAGTCAACGTCATTCAAAAGATAGTTACCACTAGTGCATGTCATCTACTGCATTCTCTTCTGCTAATAATTCTCATCTTTTCCGCTGACTAACATGTAACCCTAACATGGGTGCTACTACACCTTATCAACACAACCACATTAACTTGTCAAGCACTACTAACAAGTGATTTGGTGCTTCAAAGATACACCAAAGCTTCATTATTAAACTAATGATACATAAAGATTACTACTTTATTTTCACTTTAAACTATGGTTACAACAGCAACCAATATTTCTAGTGCATAGAAACATCTATAAAAATTACAATATCATAGTCCTACTCCAAGTAGTCTACCATAAATTTTTATGGGATTTGGATAAGAAAAACAACCCACACAAAAATGACAAGGTATGGCATAAAAATAAGCATGAAAATACTTTGTACTATGAAAAGTATCAAACAACAGATTTAGTATTTTTTCCATGATCTACATAATAAACAAACACTATAAAAAATTTATCATATTCATGTTTTATACAAATTTCTCTCGATAGCAAAATAACAAAAATCAGCCAATAAAGGCACTTGAACTACACATCCAAAGTTTTCTACAGAACATGCATGAAATATATTTTTCATACAAAGTGCATCACATAAGAAGAATAACAAACTTTGAATCATATTTTTCTAAGCTTCCTATGATTTATTATGTATTTTCTAATAAAACATCAATTATAAGAATTAAATAAAACCCTATACAAAAGTATCACAAATTTGATATACAATATTTTATGCTGTATATCTACTCCTAAGAAGTCTACCAAAATTGGTTTCAATATTTTTGGAGCAATATTTTTCAAGATATGATTTTTGGAAGCATTTTCACAATTTCTGGAAAAGATTTTCTTTTAAACCCGAAAATTCACACTACCTTAATTGCTACGCACACCCCGGTCCCTCACCCCCAGATTAGCACAGAGAGACAGACAGGCGGGTCCTCTGGTCAAAGGGGCCCCACCCGTCAGCCAGCCCCAAGCAGAGACGGCGCTGACCGGCGTGACCTCACCGACGGTGAGGTCTCCTGCCAGGCCAAGATGACCGGCGTGATCCCCACCCTCACGTGAACCCAACGGTGCCCGCGGCGTGACCTAAGGAGCTCGGGAAGCCGGCCGCAGCGATGCGGGTCGTCGACGGTGAGGCGTTCCCGGCCACGGCAGGGTGAGTGGAGACGCTCGAGAGCATCAGAGACACGGTGGGGTGCTCGTGCACGAGAAAAGAGGGTAGGAGGTGAAGCGGAGGGGAGGTGCCCACGGAGCGGTTCTTCTCCGGTGAGCAGGCCTAATTTTCGACGAGCGATTACCGAGGATAGGGGCTATACCACGGCGAGCCAAGGTGAGCAAGGGCTGCGCGAAGGGAAGACGGTGCTCGAAGGAAGATGGAGGCTCTGGCGGTGAACTGTGGTGGCTAGAGCAGCCAACTCTGATGAGCGCACGCACGGTCGTGGGGGCAGAGGCGGGCGCGCGGGCTATGCTGCTGCTGGTGAGAGGAGAGAGTGGAGGAGTGAGCGGGCACGGCCAGGTGAGCCGAGGCGTGGGTGAAGGCGAGCACGGACCGCGAGGGCCACCGAACGCCACCCGGCCGAGATCGATGGTGTGCGGCCGCCACGCGGCATTGAGCGCCTGAGCGCGGTCAGGACGCCGGTGCGCGGCGTGGGTGGGCGAGCGCGCGAGCGCGGGCGCTGGGTTGGTGGGTCGAAAGCGGGGCGCCGGCCCAGCAACGCGAGAAATTGCTTTTCCTTTTATAATTTCAAATCCAAATTTACTAACAGTCCCAAATTCAAAATTTTGAAGTAGAAAATGACATTTTCAAGACTTGACCCCAAAAAAAAAGTTGTTCAAAATTTAATTCTCTACAACATTGCTGTAGGGTATATTTTGAAATTCCAAACAGATTTTGAAATGGAGATTCAAAGTTTATTTTAAATCAAAAGTCCATTTTTTCTAGATTATTTTTAAAAGCAAAATTTAGGGAAATTTTGAATATCAAACTTGCTCCAAATTTTATGCTAAACATTTCTAAATGATTTGTACTAATAATCAAACATGTATTAATAGCATAACAAGCATAACCATGGCATAGTTATATTTAAACAAGCAATTGCAACATTCATGTTTCAATGTTATGTTTCACATGTTTCATTGCAATGTTACACTTATATTACATGTGATAATGAACGCAAGATGATGCTCAAGCGCATGATTTGAAACAATTAATGCATGCTTAACACCTGAGGTGTTACAAATGCCATGGTGACGGCAATGCACCGCCCGTTTTTTCAGAGACCAGGGAAAACTGAGGCTCGCGGGGTGGTTACCGCCACCCCTAGGGCGGTGCCACCGCCACCCTGTCCGATGCCCCAATGGCTAGTTTGTGACCATTAAAATTCGATCGTTGGGCAGGTCACTGCCATGTTCGGTGCTAGGCACCGCCCTGTCCGGTGACCTTGCAGAAATAGCTCTAAGGGCTATAACGGCTCTATTTGCTTGTGTGACTACAAATAGAGGGTGTGGCCGACCTTGGCCACTCTCTTGGCACCTCATACACTTATGCACACCTTTTAGAAGCTAAGCAACACACTCCACTCACTTGTTCACTTGATTACATCATCTTGAGTGAGATTGGAGAGCCTCTAGTGCATTGCATTGAGTTACATCATCTTGTGGCACTAGTTGGGTGATAGGCTGGTTGTGAACTTGTTACTCTTGGTGTTTGATGACACCTAGATGAACCGGTGATTAGTGGATCATTGAACGGAGTTGGTGATTGTCTGCGGCCTCGATCAGTTGCTTGTGAGGGGTCTTGAGCCTTCCCCGACAGAGTGCCAAAGGCAACTCTAGTAAATTGCTCGTGTGAAAGGTCCAAATACGGCTAGAGGGGGGTGAATAGCCTATTTAAAAATCTACAAACTCAAGAGAGCAAATGGCTTAATATAACAAATGGCGAAATGCAATTTTGCTCTAGCTCTACAAGGGTTGCAAGCCACCTAATCAAGCAATTATAGTCACTATGATCACTAGTCACACAATTGCTATGTTGCTACTTTCTAAGTTAGTATACTCACAAAGAGCTAGCTAAATGAGTCACACTAACAAGTCTTTACAAGCTCTCAAGACTAGTTACACTAAAGAGCTTGGCAACTACTTTGCAAGAATGTAAATGAGGGGACAAGGTGAATATACCGCCGAGAGGTTGAACCAATCACAAGATATAAAGACCAATCACTGAGAGAAATCCAATTATACACAAGATGAACACTTGATTTCTCCCGAGGTTCACATGCTTGCCGGCACGCTAGTCCCCATTGTGTCGACCAACACTTGGTGGTTCAGCGTCTAAGAGGTGTTGCACAAACCTCGTCCACACACTTGGACACTGCAAGAACCTACCCACAAGTGAGGTAGCTCAATGACATGCGCAATCAACTACAGTTGCCTTTGGTGCTCCGCTGAGGAAAGCACAAGAACCCCTCACAATCACCGGGAGGTGGCCAAGAACAATCACCAACTCTTGCCACAACTCCTCTACTCTGAGCCATCTAGGTGGCGGCAACCACCAAGAGAAACAAGAAATCCGCAGCCACAACAATCCTCAAGTGCCACTAGATGCAATCACTCAAGCAAAATGCACTTGGAATCACTCAATCTTACTTTGGATTTGCAATCAAGCAGGAGAGATGAGTGGGAGGGAGTTTTCTCAGCTCACAATGATGTCAAGGATGTCAAATGACCAAGAGAGCTGTCTTGGAGCTGACCCTAGCTATTTATAAGCGCCTCAAAGAATAGAGCCATTGGCTCACTGATTGAGCTCTGCCCGAGCAGACCGGACGCGCAGGTCGGTTTGACCTAATGCGCGCTTCCCAGCTGAAAGCATCTAGGCCCCGAGAGTTGGTTTCGACAATTGATGACAACGATTTATTACCATGACTAACGTGTGTTTTGCAGAAACTTTGGTAAGTTAGGTCATGGAGGTAATAACTGCTTTGGGCACCATGGTATTCATGCCCCTTGATGGAAATCATTTCGGTTTTCAAAGGAGTGACGTCAAGATTAAGGACGGTTAGTGTCGGTGTTCGGACCTGAGGGGGTCCTAGACCAACGAGTAAATGCTGCGTGTCCCTTTCCTGGATGGTGATGCAAGGAGAACACACGGGGATTTATCCTGGTTCGGGCAAGAGAAAGCCCTACGTCCAGCGGGGGAGAGGAGATGTTGTATTTCCTTGCACCGAGGTGCTTGCGTAGGGGTTACAAGCTTGCGAGAGAGGGCGGTGAGCCCAGGTCTCAAAGAGGAGAAAAAGAAGGTACAAGATGATTGCTTGAGATGTTGGTCGCTGTCTTGTGTATGGCCTGTTCTTCCTTGTCTTCTCCAGAGCCCTGGCCTACCCTTTTATAGGATGAGAGGAGGCCAGGGCAACGAACGCCTTGAGATGACGTTTTGTCGATCACTGTCGAGGTGGCTGTAGCGACATGCCCTAGAAATGGGAGGCCATCCCCGGGCGCCATGGTGTTACAGATGACGAGACACCGAAGTGACCCGGAGCGCCGTGCCATGCCGTCCTTCCGTCCCTGTTGTGCTGTGTTAGGCGTCGAGGCCGGGTCGAGGCCAGGTCGAGGCCGATCAGATGAGTCCGAATCCCTGGAATCGTGGCGTACGGACTTTGTCGTATCTTCCCTCGAGGGTAACTAGTGATGTATAGTGCGAGGTAAGGTGGGTACAGTGACGTTTTTCACCTCCCATCACGGGATGGACGGTGAAACAGTGAGGACTGACACTGGTATTGTTCCCACGTCGATCCTGGTCATGGCCATGCCGGCAGGTGGTAGTAGGTAAATGCATTAAATGCTATGACTTTTGTCCTGGAGTAGGTAGAGAAAGAGGGGGTCGAGCGCCTCGACCCGGGCTCACGCGAGTCGGAGTGCGGTCGAGGTGCCTTGTCGTGCGGGACGCGGTCGAGGTCTCCCGTCGAGGGGGCCTCGTACGAGTCGGAGATGGGATGCGGTCGAGGCATCCCGTCGAGGCGGTTTCATACGAGGCGGACTTGTCGTGCGTTTTGAAGTGGGCTGTTCCCTGCCATGATTTAGTCGCTTTTGTTTTTATTATTGATGAATGTGGGTACCCCTATACTATTGGTACCGACAGTAGCCCCCGAGCCTTTAGGTGAGTGTATGTTCACTCTCCTAGAGGCTTTTTGCCGATGAACTGGAGTTGTAGCGCCGTTCGCTTTTCCAGTAGGGGCGTCCGAGCGCTCTCGGGACTTCTCCGGTGGGGGCGCGCGAGCGCACCCGCCGGGTGTAGCCCCCAAGGCCTCGGTGGAGTATTGAGAAAATCTCATCCGAGGTCTTTTCTCGTGGTCTATCAGGGAGTAGTAGATGCGGCCGAGCCCCCGAGCCTCACGCGCACGAGGTCGATCGGAGTCCCTGCCGTCTTTTGTTGTTCGGCCCCCACGCTCTTCCTTCGGAGAGGAGGAGGAGGGGTGGGGAACGTCGTACTACCCTGTTTGGGCGAGTCCGGCGATCTCCGGTGAGCTACTAGCGGGGAGATTCGAGTGAGAGTCCGTGCTCCAGTCGTTAGGAGTCGGCTTGTGGCCCGGAGGCGTTCTCCAAAGATGCCAAGGAGTGGTCGTGCGGATGTCGGTTCCTTGCGACAGGATCCGAGGGCTCGATGCCTCCCCCGAGGGGATTCCTACTTCGACCTCATCCTTTAGCCTCGAGTACGTCTTGGGGTGCCTCGAGAGCGTGGCTCGAGCCCTGGCCATGTACGGGCGCATCCCTGGTCGTCCCTTGCTCTGTTGCTCGAGGGCAGCTGTCGAACCCAGGTCGAGGGCCAGCTTCCGTTCCCTCGAGACTTAAAGTGGGCTCGAAGCCCGTTATAGGTATCTGGGAATATCCGTCCGCGGATCTCGCCCCGCCCGTTAGCTAGGCACGCCTTTTTAGGGCGAGATCGGTGCGGTAGTGGGCGATGTGGCGTTCGGTTACAGCGTGAGGGACGGCCACGTGCCTTGTTCCTGTAAGACGTGGGGGACGGTTAGGTGAGCGCATTTATTACGGGAAACTGTTCCTACCTTTTCGCGTGGCCGTTGGACTTCTTTCCGGCCTATAAAGGCGAAACCCAGGGGTCTGTGTTCCCCTCCGGTTCTTTGCGCTCTTGCCATCCCTTAGCCTCAGGAAACCCTAGCCTTCTTGCGCCTTCCGCCCACACCGCTGCTGCCGCCGCCGCCGCCTCCTTCGCTCATCCCCCACCCGACAGCGCCGATGGCCGGAAAGAGCCAAATCCTCCCCGCCGAAGACTGGGCCACCTCCTCGGTGACGGAGAGGAGGCTGGAGGAGCTGGTTGAAGACGGGTTGCTGCGGCCGAGGACGAACCGGTCGCGACCGGAGTGGATTGCGCCGCCGCCAGCCCACCGGGAGCCGGCGCCCCCGGAAGGATATGTGGTGAGCTTCGTCTGCTTCCACGAGCGGGGGTTCGGCGTTCCCTCGTCAATCTTCATGCGCGCGCTTCTCCACTACTACCGGGTGGAGCTTCATCACCTCGCCCCCAACGCCGTTGCACAGGCCGCCATCTTCCCGGCGGTCTGTGAGGGGTACCTCGGGGTGGAGCCGCAGTGGAACCTGTGGCTTCACCTCTTCAAGGGCGAGCTCTTCGCCAAGAGAGCGGGGGAGAAGGGAGTTCTCTACGCGGCGCGGGCGGGGAGCTGCGTTCTCCAGTTGAGGTCGAGCCGGGCGGATCAGTACATCCCGGCCCGACTCATCTCCTCCAACAGCGGGTGGCATGAGGGCTGGTTCTACCTTCGCAACGACGACAATCAGCTGCCACGGTACACCGGCCGTGTGCTGACCGCCCGGGAGGATCGCTGGGGATACGGGGTGCCGGAGGTCGAGAAGCCGCGCCTGGACCCGCTGCTGGCGGCGCTACAGCAGCTTCGCCTCCGAGGCTTGACGGCGGCGGTGGTGGCAACGGCGTTTCATCGCCGCCGAGTGATGCCGCTGTGCCGGCGTCGCCTGCGCCTCGACCAGATGACTCCGGAGGCGCCTCTGGAGGGGAGCCGGATGTCTCACGAGGCCCTCACCCTCGAGGAGGGACTTCGTCGAGCCCGTCGGATGGTCGGGACGTTCAAGGCGGAGGAGGTCGACCGGGTCCCCATGAGGCCCACTGAAGGGTTCGAGCCCGTGGTAAGTATTTTGAGATGATACGCTCGTTTTGGTTTGATTCGTTTCTCGGATCCCCTTAACCTGGTTGATGCCGGTGTGCAGGATTTGTCGGCGCTGCTGAAAGTCCTATGTTTGGTGTTGGTAATTAGTGACAATGCCTAAGTACTAATCCTATGCCTAAGTTGTATGTAGCATATGAGGATTAGTACATTCCAAGGTTGGTGGCAAGATGGACATGGTGATCATGATGGCCACACTTGGATTTGGAAGCAACCCTACATGATCAAGGCAAAGGTATATGCTTAAGGGTTGTATTTTAGTAACCAAGACACCTAGTGGGTGTGGTTACATTATAGGATAGATAGTCGTACTATAAAGAGGGGAATGACGTGGCTATTGAACTCCTAAGTGCCTCTAGATGTGCATTTCATGATCATATGCATTTGGATAGAACTAATAACGCCTCGAAAAATGATTGTGAAAATGCTAACACACATGCACATGGTGATGATCACTTGGTGGTGTTAGCACATTTGCGACGGCGTTGGAGTTTGAGCGGTAGAGAGGGTTTGGGGGTCCTCTCTCCCTCCCGCCGAGCGTGCGAGCGCGGGATTCAGGCGATTTCGGGGAAATGAAATGCCTATTTTCCACTACGTCGGAAGTCGGAAATCAAACGAAAATCAAACGGAGGCGAACGGAGGTCACAGTGGTGACCGGACGCTGCACCGGACGCTGCACCGGACGCGGTCACTGTTTGACCGGACGCGTCCGGTCAGCGTTCAGCGTCTGCGTGTTTTTTCAGTTGGTTGATCGGACGCGCAGCGCGTCCGGTCACAGGCGACCGGACGCGTCCGGTCGTCCAGGGAGCTTACTGGACTCCGACCGAACGCGGGCACTGTGGCGTCCGGTCAGTTCTTCAGCGCGTCCGGTCGATGGTTCATTTTGCGCGACTCAGTGTTGACCGGCGCGTCCGGTCAGTCACGGGACCGGCGCATCCGGTCGTGACCAGCGCGTCCGGTCGTTGCGACCGGCGCGTCCGGTCGGCGTTTCAATAACTAGCCGTTACGCGACCGGAGCGTCCGGTCAGTTGGACCAGCGCGTCCGGTCAGCGCGATTTCAGCTGGATCTCGTTCCTAACGGCTATATTCGAAGGGGTACGTCTATAAATACTCGTTGGCCGGCTCAAGGCTCTTACTCTTGGACATTTTGACATACTTGTGAGCACTTTGAGCTAAGCAACTCCCCTCCCACTCATCTCTCTTGCTTCTTTGCATATTCGAAGTGAGATTGAGTGATCCAAGTGCATTTGCATTGTGAGATTGCATCTAGTTGGCACTTGGTGGTTGATTTGCTGCGGGATTCTTGTTTCTCTTGGTGGTTGCCGCCACCTAGACGGCTTGGAGCAGCTTGGAGGCGTTGGCAAGAGTTGGTGATTGTTCTTGGCCACCTCCGGTGATTGTGAGGGGTTTGTGCCTACCTCGGCGGAGCGCCAAAGGCAACATTAGTGGATTGCTCGTGTCATTTCCAACCTTTTGCCATTTGGTAGGTTCTTGTGGCGCCTTTTGAGAGGCTCGGTGTGAGACCGATTAGCCACCGAACCACGTGGTGAAAAGGGACACAACGGGGACTAGCGTGCCGGCAAGCACGTGAACCTCGGGATAAATCTTCGTGTCATCACTTTCATATTGTGATTGATTGATCCCGGTGTTCGGTTGTCTTGGTTTTCATTGTTGATCATATTGGTTGGCTCAATACTTCGCCCCTCGGTGATACCCTCCTAACTCTCACTTGTATTACTTTCTTAGTTATCTTTGCTAGCTAATTAGCTTTGCTAAAGTAGCTCTTTTGTGTAGCTTGCTAGTTGTAGTGGTAGTTACCTCCTCGGTTTGACTTGTGCGGTTGAGTGCAAATATACTAGAATTGTGAATTGGATAGGTGGCTTGCAAACACCCCGTAGGCTAAGCAAAACTCGCATCTCGCTATTTGTTGTATTGATAAACTTGTTTAGTTTGTCATTGTAGAAAATTTTAAAAGGCTATTCACCCCCCCTCTAGCCATCAAGACCTTTCAGCTGCGGGAGACGCGGCCGCCGGTGCCGGAGGACCAGCCCGCCCGCGAGGCCCGACGGCTGCACGCCTCGAAGCAGCAACAAGTAAAGGAGTCGACCAAGAAACTCCGGCGCAGAAGAAACTCCGGCGCCAACAGGCCCTCGATGGCCTTCCTCTGGAGTCATCGCCTTCCGAGACCATCTCGGGGGAGGACGACGACAGCAGCGACGAGGACGATGATGCCCTGTCGCGGTATGAGGCCGTGACCGGGTTGGGGAGCCTCCCCGATATCCGCCCCCTGCTGGAGCCCATCGCAGGGTCGTCCTCTTTGGTCATTGTGGTCGAGGAGGTCGAGGAGGACGAGGAGGAGGAGAAGAAGAAGGACGAGAAGAAGGAAGCGGGCCCCTCGGCGGGAGGGGCCGCCTTGCCCCCGACCCAGCAAGCGAGGTCGACGGGGGTGCCTGCCCCCGCCCAGGCCCCGCAGGCTCGGGCGGGGGCCGGGACGGTGGCGCCGACATCGTCGGCGGCGGCGCCATCGTCGGGCGTGAGAACCCGAGGCCAGCTGGCCTCGGAAGCGCAGAAAACGCGCAGTGGTGCGCCGGCGAGGGCCCCACGGAGCGCCCTTTGGTGCTGATCTCCGGGTGAGTGTTCGGGCTTGGGGGATCTGCCTTTTTTCGAATTTGTCAGCTGACTTTATTTTTTACTTTGCAGGCTGAAGCGGAAGGCGGAGCTCATGGGGCCCACCCCCGTGAAGTCCCTTCGGGCCAGTGCCGTCGTCCTCAACCGTTCAGCGGAGCAGGATGTGGCCTGGGTCCGCGAGGTCGAGGCCGCGAAGGAGCGCCTTCGACAGCAGCAGGCGGCTGCAGGTGCTTCGACGGTCGCCGGCCCCGACCCCGCCGCGGCAAGGTCCGACCCTGCGACGGCAGTGGCGCCTGGTCCGATCGAGGCGGAGCCTAGGGCGCTGCCCTTGGCCGAGGCCACCGTCGAGGCCGCGACGGGTAAAGCGCCCGTTAGTGGCGCAGAAAGGGCGGGTGCCGATGCGACCGTGGAGGAGGTTGCGTCGGCACCGGAGCAAGAGGTGGCACCGGCGGAGGGGCCGCAGCCACAGCAAGACCTGCCGGCGCGGCCGATAGGCGCGGCGGAGGGCGAGGTCGTCGAGCTCCCTGCCGGCGTCCCGGAAGAGGTGGCGCCGGAGGTCGAGGTGCCGGTTGCGGGGGCGCCGTTGGTCGGAGCGCCAGTTCCCGAGTCACCAACGGGCGAGGAGCCGGCCCCGGAGGCGTCGACGGTGGAGGCGCCAGCTCCAGAGGTGCCGGTAGCCGAGGGGCCGGTCACCGTCGAAGGGCGGGTGCCCGTGGTCGTTGCCCTCGACGAGGCCCCTCTAGACAAAGGAAAGCAAATAATGGGGGTCGAGGGGGGCGAGACCACGAGTCAAGCTGACGCCTCGACGTCCGCTGGGGCCGCGGGAGCTGCGGGCGAGGCCAACGAGGCCGGCCCTTCGGCGGGGCCGGGAGACGCCCCGGCCGCGTCGTCGTCGTCGTGGCCTGACTTCGCCGTGCTGGCGATAGCGCGGGCTGAGGAGGAGATCTCGAGGTGGGGGGCCCGTCCCTTCAGTTCAGGGACGCCGCGAACCCCGATGCCGAGCCTATCCTCACTCTGAATGACAGGGATGAGGTGCACCGCTGGCAGTATCTCAAGGGCGTCCGCCAGCATCTCGATCGGCTACTCCGTGTGGCGTCCGACGCCGTCTCGCGGGGAATACGGGATGCCACCGAGGTACGATTAATCTGTTAGCTTTTTTCGTGGCTCTCAATGTCTTTTTTCCTTGGTTTCATTATCTTTTTTTGGTTTCTTTTGAATTAGGAACTGAAGGAGTGCTCCCGCCGCAAGTCACTCTTCATCCGAGGTGAGAGTGGCGTGTGGGCGTCGCTGTCCCGGCAACGGGCCCTGGTCGAGGAGACCCAGAAGAGGCTCGCCGATCGGACCGCTGAGATGGCGGAGCTGCGCATCGCCTACTCGACGGTGAAGGAGGAGGCGATCCAGGCTTGGGCGGCTGAAGCCACAATGCGCACCGAAGTGGATAAGGCCCGGGAGGAGGCTGTCCAGGCTCGCAGGGACCTCGAGCCCCTGGCGGCGCGGGTCAAGGAGCTCGAGGAGGACGTCTCCCAGGTTGGCCGTCAACGTGACCTCCTCAACGTCCAAATCGGGCAGGTGACGGCCCGGTTCAGCGCACTAAAGGACGAGGTCGCAGTGCTGAACGGGGCCGTCCAAGAGAGGGACGCGGCGCTCCAGACCGCCCGTCAGGAGATTGAGGCGTTGAAGGCGACCGTCCGTGACAAGGACAGCGCCCTCCTGGGGCTCGAGCAGACGTGCGGGGGGCTCCGCGACGAGGTTGTGGGCTTGAAGACCCGTATCGAGGGTAAGTACAACTGTTGTAATTATGCCGTCGAGGCCTCGTGTTAGGTACTAATTTTGGCTTGTCGTTTTCCAGAGCTGGAGAGTGAGAACCGGGAGGCCCACTCGACCGCGAACTCCCTGCAAAGCCTCCTTGAAGCCGAGACCCGGAGGACCCAGCTGCTCGAGGGCGCGATCACCACGGTGTGCGACGGTCTGGGGGTCGAGCCCGACGTCGACACCGGGGAAGACGCTCCAGGGAGTTCCTTCATCCGTCGGATGGCGGCGCTAGGTAGCTTTGCCCAGGAGAAGATACGGGATAGCCTACACCACGGTGTGAAGAGGGCGCTGGCCGTCGTCCGCTCGGGGTTTGTGTTCGACATGGAGCTCGTTGCTGATGGCTTCATCACGGACCCGGAGCAGACGGACGAGGACAATGAGAACGCCTACCTGGGGCTGATCGAAGCCGCCGAGGGGCCTGGGAGCCGTCTGGCCTCGCTCTTTGAACCTAAGGTGGTCCCGCCTGCTGACGACGAAAGCCTGTGAGCCAAATCTGGGCACGGAGGCCCATGTAATAAGTTAGTTATTTTGATTTTCGGTTGTGGTGGCCTTAGGGGCCTTAAGAACTCAAAACATAAATCAGTTCGTGGTTAATTTAGTTTTATTCGATCTTCCCTTATTGCTTGGATTGTGCTCTCGTACGATTTACTTGACACGCAGTCGCGCCCTTTGGCGTAGGGGAGCGAGTGGAGGTACCGTAGCCTCGGAGGCGTAAGTGATCTCGTGGCTCGACTGCCCTCGAGCTTTAGGGTGCTCTTGCGGCCTCGCGGATCGTGTGAGAACCTGATCTAAGCGGCAAGGAGTGTAATCTCTTTGAAAGTTAGGAACCGTCGTTTAGGTCTCCCTAGCGTGAAGTTGCATCTCTAGGAGGCGTGAGGAGTGAGTGGAGGCACCATAGCTCCGAAGGCGTAGGTGATACTCCCGGCTCGAGGGTCCTTTCGATCCTTGGAGTGCTCTTACAGCGCCGTTGATCTAAGAAGCGGTTCTTAATTTTAAAAAAGAGCGCAAGTTTTTCCGGGGACTGGGGGTTCCCCCCTGTAGCCCCCGAGGGAGGGTCGATTCTGGTAGTGCAGAGTCGATCCTTCCTCATCGTGAAACGAAAGTTTTAACATTGCTGTATTCTTTATTAATGAAAAAAGAAAAAACAGAGCCTCGAGGCTTTCTATGGAAAAAAGCGACGTAGCTGTTCGATGTTCCAAGCGTTGGTGAAGATTTCGCCCTTCTCGTTGGATAGCTTGTAGGTGCCCGGCTTCAGTACTTCTGCGATGATGTACGGTCCTTCCCATGGCGGCGTGAGCTTGTGGCGTCCCTTGGTGTTCTGGTTCCGTCGTAGCACCAGATCGCCAACGTTGAGGTCACGCTTGCGGACGTGTCTGTCGTGGTAGCGTCGGAGACCCTGCTGGTACCTGGCAGAATGCAACAAAGCCACATCTCGGGCCTCCTCGAGTTGGTCGAGGGCGTCCTCTCTTGCGGCGTCATTGTTTCTTTCGTTGTAAGCCTTCAATCTTGGGGACCCGTATTCAATATCGGTTGGGAGGACCGCCTCAGAACCGTAGACTAAGAAGAACGGAGTGAACCCCGTGGCTCGGCTCGGCGTTGTTCTTAGGCTCCACAGGACCGAGGGCAGCTCGGCGGCCCATCTTTTGCCATGCTTGTTTAGCTTGTCAAAAATTCTGGGTTTCAGGCCTTGTAGGAGCATGCCATTGGCACGTTCTACTTGGCCATTTGTTTTCGGATGAGCCACGGCCGACCAGAGCACGCGAATGTGATGGTGGTCACAGAAATCCAGAAACTTTTTACCAGTGAACTGGGTGCCGTTGTCCGTGATGATGCAGTTGGGGACCCCAAAGCGATGAATGATGTTGGTGAAGAATAGCACAGCTTGCTCGGATCTGATGCTGGTGATCGGGTGGGCCTCGATCCACTTGGAGAACTTGTCAATTGCGACAAGCAAGTGGGTGAAGCCGCCAGTCGTTCTTTTCAGCGATCCGACAAGGTCGAGCCCCCAAACGGCAAACGACCATGTGATGGGGATGGTTTGCAGGGCGTGTGCCGGAAGATGTGTTTGTCTCGCGTAGTACCGACAACCCTTGCAGGAGCGTACTAGCTTGATGGCGTCAGAGACTGCGGTCGGCCAGTAGAATCCCTGTCGAAAAGCGTTTCCGACGAGGGTTCGAGGTGCTGCGTGATGACCGCAAGCCCCCGAGTGCAAATCGCTGAGCAGGCCTCTGCCTTCCTCGTTTGTGATGCAGCGCTGAAGGACGCCAGTAGGGCTGCGGCGGTACAGCTCCCTACTGTCGCCAATGATCACAAAAGTTTTGGCCCGGCGAGCGATCCGTCGAGCCTCGGTCTTATCCGAGGGGAGGTCCCCTAGGATAAGGTAGTCGAGGTACGGAGCGCGCCAGTCAAGCTCGAGGTCAGATGGCGGGGTCGATCCTTCTACCTGCAGGGCTTCAGCCCCGGTCGAGGGGGCTTCTGCCTCAGGAGGGGGGTCGACTGACGTCCGGTCGACTCCTCTGTCTGGCCTAAGGTCGATGGATGGTTGCTAGAGGTCCCTCGTGAAGACGTCTGGTGGAACCGTAGTTCGACTCGACGCGATTTTCGCCAGTTCGTCGGCGGCCTCATTATATCTACGTGAGATGTGGTTGAGCTCGAGGCCGTGAAACTTATCCTCGAGGCGCCGTACTTCCTGGCAGTAGGCTTCCATTTTGGGGTCACGGCAACTCGAGCTCTTCATGACCTGGTCGATCACGAGCTGGGAGTCGCCTCGAACATCAAGGTGTCGGACCCCGAGCTCGATGGCAATTCTTAGCCCCGTGACGAGTGCCTCGTACTCAGCGACGTTGTTTGACGCAGGGAAATGAAGCCGGATGATGTAGCGCATGTGAACCCCGAGGGGCGAGATGAAGAGCAAGCCCGCGCCTGCTCCTGTTTTCATCATCGACCCATCAAAGTACATGGTCCAGAGCTCGGCCTGGAGTTGTGCGGGAGGGAGTTGGGTGTCGGTCCATTTAGCCAAAAAATCGGCTAACACCTGTGACTTGATAGCCTTGCGTGGTGCGTAGGACAGGGTCTCGCCCATGAGTTCAACCGCCCATTTGGCAATCCTACCCGAGGCTTCTCGGTTCCGGGCTATTTCTCCCAAGGGGAAAGAAGAAACCACAGTAACCGGGTGGCCCTCGAAGTAGTGTCAGAGCTTGCGCCGTGTCAGGACGACGGCGTATAGCAGTTTCTGAATTTGTGGGTATCGAACCTTAGTTTCTGAGAGCACCTCGCTGATGAAATAGACCGGTCTCTGGACAAGCAAGGTATGCGCCTCTTCGGCCCGTTCGACCACCAGGACCGAACTGACTACTTGTGACGTCGTGGCGACGTACAGTAGGAGTGGTTCCCCCAGGGTCGGAGGGACGAGAATAGGTGAGTTAGAGAGCGTGGCCTTGAGTTTTGTGAGAGCTTCCTCAGCCTTGAGGGTCCATGAAAAATGCTATGATTTCTTTAGGAGACGGTACAGAGGGAGCGCCTTTTCTCCGAGGCGTGAAATGAAGCGGCTGAGTGCTGCAAGGCAACCAGTGACCCTCTGTACACCCTTCAGATCTCGGATGGGGCCCATCTTTGTTATGGCAGAGATTTTCTTGGGGTTGGCCTCGATGCCACGTTTGGATACGATGAATCCTAAAAGCATGCCTCGAGGGACACCAAAGATGCATTTCTCAGGGTTAAGTTTGATGTTTTTTGCCCGGAGGCATTTAAACTGTACGTCGAGGTCACTGACCAGACCGTCGGCTTGTTTTGTCTTGACAACGATGTCGTCGACATAAGCCTCGACCGTCGACCCGATGTGTTCCCCAAAGACGTGCTGCATGCACCGTTGGTACGTGGCCCCTGCGTTCCAGAGACCGAAGGGAAACGTAACATAGCAATACATGCCGAATGGGGTGATGAATGAAGTCGCGAGCTGGTCGGACTCCTTCATTTTGATCTGATGGTAACCGGAGTAGGCATCCAAGAACGAGAGAGTTTCACATCCCGCAGTGGAATCAACGATTTGATCAATGCGTGGCAAAGGGAAGGGAACTTTTGGACATGCTTTATTCAAACTAGTATAGTCTACACACATCCTCCATTTCCCACTCTTTTTCTTAACTAACACAGGATTAGCTAGCCACTCAGGGTGATGAACCTCCTTGATGAATCCGGCCTCCAACAGCTTGTGGATCTCCTTGCCGATGACCCTGCGCTTCTCCTCGTCGAAGCGGCGCAGGCGTTGCTTCACCGGTTTGGATCCGGCCCGGATCTCCAAGGCGTGCTCGGCGACTTCCCTGGGTATGCCCGGCATATCCGAGGGACTCCACGCAAAGATGTCGATGTTTGCGCGGAGAAAGTCGACGAGCACGGCTTCCTATTTCGGATCGAGGGTGGCGCTGATGTTCAGCGCCTTCCCGTTAGGATCAGCGGGGTCGAGGGGTACGAGCTTGATGTCTTCCGCGGGCTCGAAGCTGCCAGCGTGGCGCTTTGGGTCGGGAACCTCGTTCGCGAGACCGTCGAGGTCCGCGGCCAAAGCCACCGACTCCAAAACGGCCTCGCCGTGCTCGACGCACTCGACGTCGCATTCGTAGCCGTGCTCGTATGAGGGCTCCACGGTGATGACGCCGTTTGGACCTGGCATCTTGAGCTTGAGGTATGTGTAGTTTGGCACGGCCATGAACTTGGCGTAGCACGGGCGCCCGAGGATGGCGTGGTATGTCCCACGGAATCCGACCACCTCGAAGGTGAGGGTCTCCTTTCTGAAGTTGGCCGGTGTGCCAAAACAAACGGGCAGATCGACCCGTCCGAGGGGTTCCGCCCGCTTCCCTGGCACAACTCCGTGGAAGCCCCCGACGCTAGGTTGGAGGCGCGCTCTCTCGACCCCCAGGAGGTCGAGGGTCTGGGAGTAGATGATGTTGAGGCTGCTTCCGCCGTCCATGAGTACTTTGGTGAGGCGTGTGTTGGCGATGATGGGATCAACAACAAGAGGGTAGACCCCCGGATTGGGGACGTAGTCAGGATGATCATCACGGTCGAAAGTGATGGCCACCGCAGACCAGTCAAGGAAACGTGGGACCACCGTTTGTACGGAGAAAACCTCTCGTCGCTCTCGCTTGCGTTGGCGAGCCGAGAGGCGGGTCGAGGGTCCTCCGTAGATCATGAAGCAGTCGTGGATCTCGGGGAATCCCTCATCCTTGTCGTCACCCTTGGGGTCCTCCTTCTTGTCGGTGTTTTTGCCGCCTGCACCCTCGAAGTACCTGCGGAGCATGTGACAATCCTCGAGGTTATGGTTAGTGGGTCCCTTGTGGTAGGGGCACGGCTCTTTGAGCATTTTGTCGAAAATGCCCCCATCGGGAGGGCCTCGAGGCTTCTTGCGCTCGGTAGCGGCGACAAGCTCATCGGCCGGAGCCTCGGGCTTGCCCTGCTGACCTTTCTTCTTCTTTTGGTTGTTCCTCTTAGAGCCCCGGGTGGAGCTCGCGGGATCGTCAGCCTTCTGCTTCCCTTTGTCCTGCTCACCGCCGAAGATGGCACCAACCGCCTCCTCGCCGGCGGCGAAGTTGGTGACGATGTCCATCAATCCGTTGGCAGTGAGTGGGGTGTGGCGGCCCAACTCTCGGACCAGCTCTTTGCAAGTGGTACCAGAGAGAAAAGCCATAATGACGTCGGAGTCGGTGACGTTGGGGAGTTCGGTGCGTTGCCTAGAGAAGCGCCGGATGTAGTCCCGGAGGGATTCACCCGGCTTCTGTTTACAACTCCGGAGGTCCCACGAGTTGCCGGGGCGCATGTAAGTTCCCTTGAAGTTTCCCTCGAACACCCTCACGAGATCACCCCAGTCGTGGATCTGCTGGGGCGGAAGATCCTTGAGCCAGGCTCGAGCGGTGTCGGAGAGGAACAGGGGGAGCTATCGGATGATGACTCGGTCGTCGGTGGCCTCGCCCAGCTGACATGCCAAGCGGAAGTCGGCGAGCCAAAGTTCGGGTTTGGTCTCGCCGTTGTACTTGGCAAGAGTCGTGGGAGGGCGGAACCGCGCCGGCAATATTGTTTCGCGGATTGCCTTGCTGAAGACCCGAGGGCCCGGAGGCTCGGGTGAAGGACTGCGGTCCTCCGAGCTGTCGTAGCGCCCGCCCCTATGCACGTGGTAACCTTGAGCCACACCGTCACCGTGCTTGCGCGTGCGGCGCTCGACGATGTTGCCACGGGTGCCTCGAGGCCCCTGGTCGTGAGTCATGTGCTCGGGGGCGGGAGCCATTCGAATCCGTCGGGGAGGTTCGGGATGAACCGAGGCCTTCCTCTCCTGCCGGGAGGGCTCTGCGAGCCGCTCCGAGGCGGGCTCGCGTCGCCTCGAGGCGGAGCTCTCGGCCTGCTGCAGGGCAGCGGTCTCGAGGAGTTCTCGGATCTCATCTCGAGCCCGGCGAGCATCGGGGTTTGATGGCTCGGGCATATTGCGGAGGAGCATGGCGGCGGCGACGACGTTCTGGCTGGCTCGAGCGAAGACCGGGGGGTTGGTTACCCGGTCCTCGTCGATGCGACGGTTGACGTCGCGAGCTCTCTCGCGAGCTCTCCCGCCAAGTGCGCGTTCCGCGCGCTCACGCTCGAGGGTTTGTTGAAGCAGACGTAGGTTTTCCCGTTCCTCGTCGAGCCTTCCCTGCAACTCACGGATTTGCTCGAGCTGCACCCCTTGGTCCGCAAGGAGTTGAGCTTCGTCCCGTTCGGCAGGGAGCTCGACGTGTGGAGGCGTGTGCCTTCCTCCGACTGGCTCTTCTTCCTGTGGATCCGATGCGCTTTCAACATCGACGTTGAAGCACTCGTGGGTCAGATCGTAGGTGTCATCAGCCAAGTCAGAGTCAGGGGCGCCAAAATAATAGTACGACGGAGGAATGCGTGGCCGTTGCGGATCGCCACTGGGGTTGCAGCGTGGGGAAGCGGTCACACGGGGTTCTGTTTCTGGTGCCTCCGTAGAGTCCAGATAATCAGAAGCCGGCGTGGACACGACGAGGTCCAGAGTGGAGCGTAGATGGTGCCCAGGGAGTTCCTCATAAGCACTCATGCGAGTGCTCACGGAAGAAGCGTACACCTGGGCAGCCGAATCTAGCCCAAACGGGAACGGTGAAGGAGATGTGGCTGTCCACGCTGGAACGGGTGCTCCGGGTAGTGGTGTCTCACCGGACGGAGGAGCGGCAGGATTCTCCGTCGGCATGTCACCCTCGGCTAAGCGGATCCTCCCCAGACCTTCAATGAGGGAGTCTGGGTTGGCGTCCGGCTGAGGGGTGCCGAACCGGGGGATCCCGTCACCCTCCGCGAGATGAAGACGGCGGTTACGCCGGGCTCATCGTCATCGGGCGGCTCGCACCTGCCTTGAACGACGATATCAGCGGATCGCTCCCCCAGGCTAGGAGAGCTCATAATCCTCGTCAGTTGGGTGCCTGGGTGGGAGTAGGACCATGTCGTAGCCGTAGCCAAGTGACATGAACTCCAAACTCCCGAACCAGATCACTGTGGCCAACGAGATAGGACGATTGGGGTCAGCCATCCAGGAAAAAGGCGGGAAAGCGACGTTGGCACGCAGCGCTCCCCTACCTGGCGCGCCAACTGTCGGTGTTCGGACCCGAGGGGGTCCTAGACCAACGAGTAAATGCTGCGTGTCCCTTTCCTGGATGGTGATGCAAGGAGAACACACGGGGATTTATCCTGGTTCGGGCAAGAGAAAGCCCTACGTCCAGCGGGGGAGAGGAGATGTTGTATTTCCTTGCACCGAGGTGCTTGCGTAGGGGTTACAAGCTTACGAGAGAGGGCGGTGAGCCCAGGTCTCAAAGAGGAGAAAAAGAAGGTACAAGATGATTGCTTGAGATGTTGGTCGCTGTCTTGTGTATGGCCTGTTCTTCCTTGTCTTCTCCAGAGCCCTGGCCTACCCTTTTATAGGATGAGAGGAGGCCAGGGCAACGAACGCCTTGAGATGACGTTTTGTCGATCACTGTCGAGGTGGCTGTAGCGACGTGCCCTAGAAATGGGAGGCCATCCCCGGGCGCCATGGTGTTACAGATGACGAGACGCTGAAGTGACCCGGAGCGCCGTGCCATGCCGTCCTTCCGTCCCTGTTGTGCTGTGTTAGGCGTCGAGGTCGGGTCGAGGCCAGGTCGAGGCCGATCGGATGAGTCCGAATCCCTGGAATCGTGGTGTACGGACTTTGTCGTATCTTCCCTCGAGGGTAACTAGTGATGTATAGTGCGAGGTAAGGTGGGTACAGTGACGTTTTTCACCTCCCATCATGGGATGGACGGTGAAACAGTGAGGACTGACACTGGTATTGTTCCCACGTCGATCCTGGTCATGGCCATGCCGGCAGGTGGTAGTAGGTAAATGCATTAAATGCTATGACTTTTGTCCCGGAGTAGGTAGAGAAAGAGGGGGTCGAGCGCCTCGACCCGAGCTCACGCGAGTCGGAGTGCGGTCGAGGTGCCTTGTCGTGCGGGACACGGTCGAGGTCTCCCGTCGAGGGGGCCTCGTACGAGTCGGAGATGGGATGCGGTCGAGGCATCCCGTCAAGGCGGTTTCGTACGAGGTGGACTTGTCGTGCGTTTTGAAGTGGGCTGTGCCCTGCCGTGATTTAGTCGCTTTTGTTTTTATTATTGATGAATGTGGGTACCCCTATACTATTGGTACTGACAGTTAGTTCCGGATGTCGAGGTGTTGAGTTACATTCGGAATAGTCGTTAGGATCTTCGTTTTCCCTTTTGGCCGTACTATAAAGGGGAGCATGAGCGGGTAGCTTGACCTAGGTGAGTCTTATATTTAGGTGTGGTGCACACTTGTCAAACTTAGCTCTAGGCAGCTCTAGAGTAGCTCAAAGTTCAGTTGGAAGCAACTTGGTTCAAGTTGCGTCGCGTTTCGGAGAGTTTAGAGGGTTTTTCCCTTGACCGGACGCGGTTCTCGGCTTGACCGGACGCGTCCGGTCAGTTCAAAACCGCGACTGCGTTTCGGCGCTAACGACTGGACGCTGCCCTTGCGAGGACCAGACGCGGTGGTCCGGGCCGACACGTGTCACTTGAGGGAAACCTTCCGATCGGACGCGACCTGGGTGTGATCGGCGCGTCCGGTCATGTTCCAGCAAGGTCCTGCGACGACCGGACGCGTCCGGTCATCACCGATCGGACGCGGTCGCGCGTCCGGTCCCGTTACAGTAAGCTCCCTGCACGATCGGACGCGTCCGGTCACCCCTGACCGGCGCGTCCAGTCACTCAGCCGAGATTTCCGAATTTCGACCGTTACGGCGACCGGCGCGTCCGGTCACTTCGACCGGCGCGTCCGATCACCCCGTATTTTGCTGAGTTGGCAGGTAACGGTTCGTTTCAACTGTGGGGTGTATAAATACATCCCCACCACCTCTTTTAGAGGTCTCTTGCTCATTTGATCAGCTGAGAAACACCTTTGGAGTGCAAGGGAGTGCAAGAGCTCTAGTGAGGATTGTGTTTTGAGAATCAAAGCTTGAGAGTTCCTCACTAGCAATTAGAGAGTAGCAAGTGTGCATCCACCTTCTCATTAATCTTGTTGTGGTCAAGTGAGAGTTCTAGCTTGTTACTCTTGGTGATCGCCATCACCTAGACGGCTTGGTGGTGATTGGGAGCTTGGTGATCATCCGGCGGAGCTTGTGGATGACCCAACTCATCTTGTGAGCGGTTTTGGGCGATTCGCCGCTACGGAATGTCGAAGAATCAGCCCGTAGAGAGCACTTGATCCTTGCACGGATCAAGGGGGAGCTACACCCTTGCGCGGGTGCTCCAACGAGGACTAGTGGGGAGTGGCGACTCTCCGATACCTCGGAAAAACATCGCCGTGTTCCTTGCCCTTACTTCCAAGCATTTACATTCTCGTATTTACATTCATTGCTTGATTTACTTTCCTAGAATTGCCATGCTAGACTAGGATTGGAAACTCGGGTGCAAAACTTTTACCGGTAGAATCTCTAGGAACACAAGTAGGCACTAGGGGTGAATTCCGGCTTGTAGGATTTAATTCTTGCAATTAATTTTTAGAAAAGCCCAATTCACCCCCCTCTTGGGCATCTTGATCCTTTCAATTGGTATCAAAGCCGAGTTGCTCCTAATTTAGGCTTTACCGCCTAGAGCAAGATGTCTAACGGGGAAGGACCACCTCCCACCTTTGAGGGGGATGAATTTTCATATTGGAAAATCCGTATGGAGGCGTATCTCTAAGCCATAGACGTTGGGTGTCTTAGAGCCGCAACCCAAGGGCTTCTCGCTATCAAGGATCCCGCAAACCCCATTGGTGACGAGGAGAAGTATGACCGGTGGAATGCAAAGGCCAAAAATGCACTCTACCGGGGCTTAGGCAAGGATATCTTCAATCGTGTGCGTAATGCAAAGAACGCTCATAAATTGTGGGAAAACCTTTGTGCTCTCCATGAGGGAACTAAGAGTGAGCGTGAGGAATGCTACCATGTTGCTTTAAAGAAAATTAATTCTTTTGAGATGCTTACCAAAGAAAGTGCTAATGACATGTACACTCGATTGAATGTTCTTGTAGAGGACCTCAATGCTCTTGGGCTCACTCAAATGAGCTAATCAGATGTTGCAAGGAAGATCTTAAGTGTTCTTCCCGTTGAGAAGTATGGTCACATTGTCACCGTGCTTCATCAAAGTGATCTTTCCACCACAACACCAACACAAGTATTGGGGAAGATCAATGCTCATGAGATGTACATGCACATCACTCCGGAAGAGGGCTCATCATCTTTCAAGAAGAAAGACTTGGCCTTCAAAGCTAGCCATGACAAGAAGAAGAAGAAAGGTCAAGCCATGATTGTGCAAGAGAGCTCAAGTGAAAGTGATGTTGACGATGAATCACTTGCACTCATGTTGAGAAAGACCACCAAAATGCTAAAGAAGCTCAACAAGAGTGGCATCAAGTTCGACGGCAAGAAAAAGAAATTCTTCACAAGTAGCAAGAGAAAGCCAATCTCGGAGATGGATTGCTACAATTGTGATGAACTTGGCCACTTAGCTCATCAATGACCTAGACCACCAAAAGACAAGTACAAGAACAAGAACAAGGGCAAGAAAAATGATTCAAGTGATGAAGAAGAAGAGAGGAAGAAAAACAAGCCATACAAGAAGAAGGATGGCAAGAAGAAAGAGTTCCACAAGAAGAAGGGAGAAAAGACATACATTGTTGGTGATTGGCTCACCGATATTGAATCATCTTATGAGTCCTCCGAAGATGAAAGCAATGATGAGAAAGAGAAGGTTGCCGCATTTGTGATGGGGCCATCATCTTCACCCACATCTTCATCACCACCTTCACCGCCTCCTTCACCATCATCATCCACTACTCACCTATGCCTTATGGCCAAGGGTGAACGAAAGGTATAAAACCATGATAGTGATGATGATGACAGTGATAGTGATGATGAATATGATGCACCTTCTTATGATAAACTTGTAAAATTATTGAACAAATACACTAAAGTCATAAGAAGGACAAGAAATGAAAATGATGAACTTCAAAATGAAAATGAATCACTCTCATCTAAGCTTGAAAGTGCTCAAAAGGCTAGTGGTGAGCTTAAAGATCAAAATGAAGTTATGTCTTCCAATCTCAAGGAGCTCAAAACTTCTAATAAAGAGCTTAAAGATCAACATGATAAACTTGAGAAGAAGCATGATGAGCTCATCACTAGACATAACTCTCTAAAAGACAAATACACCACATTGAAAATTGACTATGATAGTCTTGTGGTTGCTAATGAACTTGCTCTTGAGACACATGATGCTACTAACAATGTTGTTAAGTGTGATATAGCCACATCATGTGATGACTTGATCATTGAAAGCATTGAGCAAGGTTCTAGTAGCAAAGGCAAGAGTGTGGTTGAGTCAAGCAACTATGATGATTATGCCAAGATCAAGAGTGAAAATGAGAAGCTTGCAAATGAGAACAAGAAGCTAAAAGGTTTGATGGCTCTTGAGAAGCAAACAACAAATGAGTCACTCATTGAAGAAAACAAAAAGCTCAAGCAAGAAAAAGAGCATCTCAAGACCGGCCTAAGCAAGTTCACAAGAGGTCAATATTTGCAAAGTGAGCTAATCATGAACACCGTAATGAAGATGGATAGAAGTGATATTGGGTACTTGGCAAATCAAGAGAAGAAGGCAAAAGCTCAACAACAACAAAGCAAGTCAAAGCCCAAGCCAAAGAGATGTGTTGAGTGTGGACAAGAAGGTCATTTTGCTCATGAATGCAAAACTCCACCACCACAACCCTTGCCCAAGCATGCTAGACCCTTTGCCTTCAATGCTCATTACATGCTAAGAAAAGATTCAAATGGAAAGATGAAAGTTATGTTCTTGGGTCCCCCAAACAAGAATAGGCCAAAGAAAATATGGGTTGCCAAGTCACTAGTTGAGAAAGTCAAGGGTCCCTCTCAAGTTTGGGTCCCTAAACAAAAAGCTTGATCTCTTGTGTGTAGGTGAACTACAAGACCGGTGGATCTCATTGGGTTATTGATAGTGGTTGCACTCAACATATGACCGGTGATCCTCGTATGTTCACCTCCGTTGAAGAGAATGGGATATGTCAAGAGAAGATCACATTTGGGGATAATTCAAAGAGCAAAGTCAAGGGCATAGGCAAGATTGTAATATCAAATGATCACTCACTCTCAAATGTGCTCTATGTTGCTTCATTGAGTTTCAACTTATTATCCGTTGGGCAACTTTGTGACCTTGGCTTCCAATGCTTGTTCACACCAAATGAAGTGGTAGTTTCAAAGATAGATGACAAGCAAGTGATATTCAAAGGCTTTAGATACAACAATCTTTATCTTGTTGACTTCACCTCCGAAGATGCAAACTTGATGACATGTTTGTTCACCACGACCTCACTTGGTTGGCTTTGGCATAGGGTTCCCCATCCACCTCCTCAAGTGGTTGATAGAAGAAACTCACCTCTACTTCAAGCACATCCACAAGATCTCATCATAGGGAGTCCTACTAAGGGAGTAATGACTCGATCTCAAAAGCTTGCTTCTTTTGTTGAACATCACTCTTTTGTCTCTTGTGTTGAACCTAAGAATGTAGAAGAAGCTCTTCAAGATCCGGATTGGGTGAATGCTATGCATGAAGAATTGAACAACTTCACCCGCAATCAAGTATGGACACTTGAAGAGCATCCTAAAGGTGCAAGAGTCATTGGAACCAAGTGGGTGTTCCAAAACAAGCAAGATGACCAAGGCATAGTAGTGAGGAACAAGGCAAGACTAGTTGCAAAGGGGTTCTCTCAAGTTGAAGGTCTTGATTTTGGAGAGACCTTTGCACCTGTTGCAAGACTTGAAGCCATTCGTATCCTCCTTGCGTATGCATCACATCATGATATGAAACTATATCAAATGGATGTGAAAAGTGCATTCTTAAATGGCTTCATAAATGAACTAGTCTATGTTAATCAACCTCCCGGGTTTGAAGACCCTAGATATCCTAATCATGTTTATAGGTTGTCCAAGGCGCTATATGGGCTCAAGCAAGCCCCTAGAGCGTGGTATGAGCGCCTCCGGGATTTCCTCATTGAGAAGGGCTTCACCATTGGGAAGGTTGACACCACACTATTCACCAAGAAGCTTAATGGGGAGATCTTCATTTGTCAAGTGTATGTTGATGATATCATCTTCGGATCAACAAATAAAGATTATTGTAAGGAATTTGGTGAATTGATGTCGAAAGAGTTCGAGATGTCAATGATTGGTGAGCTCACATTCTTCCTTGGTTTTCAAGTCAAGCAAATGAGAGAAGGGATTTTCATCTCTCAAGAAAAGTATACCAAGGATATTCTCAAAAGATTCAAGATGGAAGAATGCAAACCAATCAAGACCCCAATGCCATCTAATGGACATCTCGACCTAGATGAGGGAGGTAAACCGGTTGATCAAACTCTCTACCGTTCTATGATTGGTAGTTTGTTGTACCTTACCGCATCTAGGCCTGATATCATGTTTAGTGTGTGCATGTGTGCTCGCTTTCAAGCGTGCCCTAAAGAACCTCACTTAAGTGCCGTAAAAAGAATCTTAAGATATCTTAAGCACACCCCAAGCATTGGTCTTTGGTATCCCAAAGGAGCTAGATTCCAACTAGTTGGCTATTCCGATTCGGATTACGCCGGTTGCAAAATTGATAGAAAAAGCACATCCGGAGGGTGCCATTTGCTTGGGAGGTCTTTAGTATCTTGGTCATCTAAAAAGCAAAATAGTGTGGCTTTGTCCACCGCCGAGGCGGAATACATTGCCGCGGGGGCTTGTTGTGCATAAATCTTATATATGAAACAAACCCTCCTAGACTATGGAATTGTTCTTGAAAAGGTGCCACTTTTATGTGATAATGAAAGTGCCGTTAAAATTGCTAACAATCCGGTACAACACTCTCGCACCAAGCACATTGATATCCGCCATCACTTTCTAAGAGATCACGTTGCTAAAAATGATATATCACTAGAAGGTGTAAGAAGTGAAAATCAATTAGCGGATATCTTCACTAAACCTTTGGATGAGGCCACCTTTTGTAGGTTGAGAAGTGAACTCAATGTGCTTGATTCTAGCAACTTTAAAAAGTGAGCTTGTGTTGTCCCTTGCATTGCATTGTATTATATGCCATGTTTATCTTATCGCAATGCATCTAGGGCTTGGCTAACATGGTTACGATAACCCTTCTTTGGAGGAGTGAAGAAGCCTAACCGTGGATCAAACTTGACAAGCAACCTAGCTTTACTTTCTTGTATTGCATTGCTTTTGCATGGTTGTTGGTTTGTCGTTTCTTTTTGGTTTGGCTTTGAGCAACCTCTGTGTTCGTCCATGGGTAGAGAGAGAGCATTTTGACGCTCCTAAGGGTTTAAAAACTCTATTGCATGGCCATACGTTGCTCCTCGGGTGTTTATTGCCTATTTTCTTAAAAATAATACTAGCCTAAGGCAATCTATTTTGAAAAACTTGAGGGTTTGAGTGTGGTCACTCATTTCAGGTTCCAATTGGTGTTTATTTGTGTCTCTTTGAATTGGAACTTGATTGGGAGAAGTCGCGTCGAAGTTCGGAATGAAGAAGGGCGAAAAACTGTGACCGGACGCTGGACCGGACGCTGCACCGGATGCAGTGATGCTTCACCACCGCGTCCGGTCCCGGCGACCACCAGCGCGTCCAGTCATCCAGAAGACCAACTCCTGATCTAGTGACCGGACGCTGCACCGGACGCGCTGCTGCTGACCACCGCGTTCGGTCCCGGTAACCACCACCGCGTCCGGTCATTCACGATGACTTTCCCGGGTAACCCCTGACCGGACTCTGTCCGCGTCGGGTCAGCTCTAATCGGACGCATCCGGTCGCTCCAGGTGCTTACTGGAGTGTGACCGGACGCTGCACCACCGCGTCCGGTCATATCGACCATCGCGTCCGGTCATCGCGTGACGAGCAGATCTAACCCCTCATATAACCCTTCGGTTTCTTTCTTGTTTTCCTCATCCGACCGCCGAGCCGCCCGTGCCCAAGCCGCCGCGTCTTCTCGCTGGTTTTTCGCCGCCTTGGCCGCCGGAGTTCGTGCCCGCACCGTCCTCCTCCTTCTCCGCCGTGCCTCGCCGTGCTGCTCTTGCCGCCGCCGTCTTTTCCCCGCCCGCGCAGCGCCGCCCCATCTGTGCCCGCGCCGCCTGCCGTCCTCGCCGCGCCGCCGCTGCCATAGCCGCGTTTGCACCGCCGCCGCCGTCCTCTGTAGCAGCCGATGAACCACACCACCCTCTCCAGTCACCTGCGCCACCTCCGGCCGGCCCTTGCCCTGCCTCGCGATCGTCTTCACTCTCGGCCATCGCGCTTCGCCCTAACCCTAACCCTAGGGTTCGCGCAGCGATGTCTCGTTCGTTCGTCGTCGAACTTTCTTCGTCGCGCGACATCTTCTTTGTGAGCTCGTCCGGCGTAATTCGGGAAGTCTCGCAAACTAGGTCACCTCACCTTTTCACCGTCTCTCATCGATCCGAGGTAGCTATTGCATTTTGATTCATGTCTTACCTTATATGCTTGCTATCTCTAGGGTTTCACACCTAGTAGTTTATATATGTTTCTTATAGTAGATCCATCTATTCCGTCTTTTCAGCGAGTTTGTCGGTGTGTCGGGGTGATCACAGTTCGGTTGCTGAATCCGAGGCCAAGCCTGTGGATACGGATTGAGGCTAAGCCTCTCGAGTGTCAGTACACCATCTTTCAGAGGTTTCCCGATAGCTTGACAGCATGGTTCGTTGCAAGAACGCCGGTGGTGCTCCTAGTGACGGGGATGACAGTCCTCCTCGTCTGTCTGAGGTTGCGCGTGGAAAGCGCATCAAGATCATGGCCAGAAAGAAGAAGAAGACCCTTACCGATGCAGAGATCGCTTAGGCAGTTGTAGATGCAGCAGAGCAGGCAGAGAGGGGAGGCAGGAGCAGTGGTATACGCATTGGCGAGCGTCGCTTTCATCTTGAAGGTCGACAGCTTGGTACAGAGGCTACAGAGGCCACTGAGGGCACAGAGGGCACAGGGGATGCAGATGCTATGTCAGTCGATCCCCCTGCAGAGGCTCCAGAGGGGACAGAGGGGCAGCCAGCTCAGACTCCACCACGTCGCCGCTCCACACGCACATGAGCTTAGGTGACTCCTAGGCCAGAGGGCTAGCGTTGTGGAGCACGTCCACCTCCCAGGGCTAGAGGTTCACCCCCGGTCGAGCACTTTGACTTGAGGGGTGCTACAGCACGTCAGGTGCAAGGGTTGAGCTTCGTTGAGGTCAGTCGGTGGTTCCCACCTCAGAGGGACTCCAGAGCTTCAGAGGGTTTCTATACTCCTCTACAGGAGAATTTTTACAGAGCTTATGTTGACAGCGGCATTGCTTTTCGACCACAGAGGGTCTGTCGCATCGAGTCACTTGTTGAGGTTGTGGGTGAGCAGCTTCGTCCGCACCTGTCCTTTCTACTGGGCTTGTCAGAATTTCTTGGACGGATAGGTGCATACTACGGCACATGGGTTAGAGAGTTCTATGCTTCATTATGGATTGATCCGGCCCATGAGTTCATACACTTTGCATTCCGAGGCCGCGACCGCAGACTGTACAGCACTAGAGTGCGAGAGATTCTCAGACTCCCAGCTTCAGACACGAAGATTCATCAGCTCTGCTTTGGTCAGACTTCTCCACCTAGACGCCCTCACGGTGGGACAGTGCCCCCTACAGATTTGATTTGACCCTGCTTCCGTGAGCATTTTGGCGAAGGGTCTCGTCGCACTCCTGCCAGCTTGACACCGCTAGCCCGAGTCCTGGATGCTATTGTCAGGCGCACTCTTCTTCCCAGGCTTGGCTACAGAGAGGGATTGACTAGGATGCAGCTATGGGTTGTTCACCACCTCCTCTCACAGACACCTTTTGACATTTGGGATCTTATGCTTAGTGAGATGGAGGACACCCTGGCAGAAGGATTCAAGGGACATCGTCAACTGCCCTATGCTCACTGGATTTGCTTCATCATCAGGTCTGCACTTGAGCTTCCTGCAGAGATTAGAGCTGAGTATGATATCCGATACTACCACCGCTTTTCCTGAGTATGATATCCGTCAACTATGGGCTTCAGTTATGAGAGAGCAGGCCCCAGTGCCAGGACAGCACGAGAGACCTAAGGTACCAGAGATAGCAGCTGAGCAGGATGCCACCGTTGAGGGGCTTGCTGAGGCAGAGCTCGCAGATCTTAATGCTCAGCCTGCTGATCTAGCTGAGGATGAGGCCTCTGACAGCACTGACGAGGACTATCAGCCCATCCCCAGGTATCGGTCTCCTCGGCCTCACGACCACGAGGCCGGTGGCTCTGGTTCAGCTTTCCGCTCAGATCCAGCCATGGTGGCTATCCTTGAGAGGCTGACCCAGGCACAGGAGCGACAAGAGCTGCAGATACAGAGACAGGCTCAGGACATAGCTGCAGCGTTTGCACAGATACAGGCTCGACAGGACGAGTTTCAGAGACAATAGCTTGAGATCCAGCGCCAGCAAGTCGAAATGCAGCGTCAGCAGTATGAGATGCAGCGACAGAGTGCAGCTAGCCAGCAGCAGTACTTGGACCTTCTGCGTCATCTAGTCACTGTTGGGGTTCCTCCACCTACTTCTGTCCTGACTCCAGCTTTACAGTCCAGTGGTCCATCGAGTCAGGGACAGCTGAGTTTTCAGTTCACCTCTCCACAGAAGCAGGTCCCCCAGTCGTTCCAGTCCCCGAGCTACACGCCTATTCAGACGGGGTTTACTCCTTCAGACCAGCCTCGCCCTCATCTACTGACAGGCACACCATTCGTTGATTTCAGTGCCACATACAGCGAGTTGACTGGTCAGCCGACGCCCTCGCACACTACCTTTGCTACTACTTCCGGGTTGTCAGCTTCAGAGGCAGCTGTTCCTCCTGTGACAGGGACGGGCACTACAGAGACAGTTCCTTCGTCAGTTGCCTCGACCGATCCCCCAGCTATTGGCACACTACAGGCTCAGGTCACAGAGACTGCTCCACTTGTTGCTACTACGTCAGTACCTGTTCCTGTTGTTCAGACCCAGACCGCTTCACAGCCACGTGCTTCTTCAGAGGGTCAGCCAGATAGCTCCGAGACCGAGGAAGACACTCTGTACTTCGTGATTACTCCGCGCACCTCGGCACCCGACACGACTCTGTCTGTTCCCCCGTCCGATCCCTAGACTAGTTTTTGGTGTTTGATGCCAAAGGGGGAGAGAGAGTAGTTTCAGGGGGAGTTTTGATAGAGGGTTTTCGCTTTTATTTGTGTGCTACATTCATGCATCATGTTTACTTTACAGTCATTGCATTCGTGTGACATGTGGTCGTGTGAGTTACGTTGAGTCTAATGGTTTATCTAGTCACTGTTTTAAATCATGTCACTTGTTTGGTTATAGCTCTAAGGTTGTGCTTCCGTGCCTTACTCCGATTTCTTGTGAGCTATATCTTTTTATGTACTAACGCTTTATGTCTTATCTCTTGAGTACACACATTTGGCTTGGGGCACATAAGCAATTCCTAACCCCTTGTGCTTATTGCTTTTTGCTTATGTGAACCAAGCATGCTCGAAAACCTCAACTCCGATCTTTTGAATCTTAGTGTTGTCATCAATCACCAAAAAGGGGGAGATTGAAAGCATCTAGGCCCCGAGAGTTGGTTTCGGCAATTGATGACAACGCTTTATTACCATGACTAACGTGTGTTTTGCAGAAACTTTGGTAAGTTAGGTCATGGAGGTAATAACTGCTTTGGGCACCATGGTATTCATGCCCCTTGATGGAAATCGTTTTGGTTTTCAAAGGAGTGACGTCAAGATTAAGGACGGTTAGTTCCGGATGTCGAGGTGTTGAGTTACATTTGGAATAGTCGTTAGGATCTTCGTTTTCTCTTTTGGCCGTACTATAAAGGGGAGCATGAGCGGGTAGCTTGACCTACGTGAGTCTTATGTTTAGGTGTGGTGCACACTTGTCAAACTTAGCACTAGGCAGCTCTAGAGTAGCTCAAAGTTCAGTTGGAAGCAACTTGATTCAAGTTGCGTCGCGTTTCGAAGAGTTTAGAGGGTTTTTCCCTTGACCGGACGCGGTTCTCGGCTTGACCGGACGCGTCCGGTCAGTTCAAAACCACGACTGCGTTTCGGCGCTGACGACCGGACGCGGCCCTTGTGAGGACCGGACGCGGTGGTCAGGGATGACACGTGTCACTTGAGGGAAACCTTCCGATCGGACGCGACCTGGGTGTGATCGGCGCGTCCGGTCACGTTCTAGTAAGGTCCTGCGACGACCAGACGCGTCCGGTCATCACCGATCGGACGTGGTCGCGCGTCCGGTCTCGTTACAGTAAGCTCCCTGCACGATCAGACGTGTCCGGTCACCCCTGACCGGCGCGTCCGGTCACTCAGCCGAGATTTCTGAATTTCGACCGTTACGGCGACCGGCGCGTCCGGTCACTTCGACCGGCGCGTCCGGTCACCCCGTATTTTGCTGAGTTGGCAGGTAACGGTTCGTTTCGACTGTGGGGTGTATAAATACATTCCCACCACCTCTTTTAGAGGTCTCTTGCTCATTTGATCAGCTGAGAAACACCTTTGGAGTGCAAGGGAGTGCAAGAGCTCTAGTGAGGATTGTGTTTTGAGAATCAAAGCTTGAGAGTTCCTCACTAGCGATTAGAGAGTAGCAAGTGTGCATCCACCTTCTCATTAGGCTCGTTGTGGTCAAGTGAGAGTTCTAGCTTGTTACTCTTGGTGATCGCCATCACCTAGACGGCTTGGTGGTGATTGGGAGTTTGGTGATCATCCGGCGGAGCTTGTGGATGACCCAACTCATCTTGTGAGCAGTTTTGGGCGATTCACCACGACGGAGTGTCGAAGAATCAGCCCGTAGAGAGCACTTGATCCTTGCGCGGATCAAGGGGGAGCAACACCCTTGCGCGGGTGCTCCAACGAGGACTAGTGGGGAGTGGCGACTCTCCGATACCTCGGAAGAACATCGCTGTGTTCCTTTCCCTTACTTTCCAGCATTTACATTCTCGTATTTACATTCATTGCTTGATTTACTTTCCTAGAATTGCCATGCTAGACTAGGATTGGAAACTAGGGTGCAAAACTTTTACCGGTAGAATCTCTAGGAACACAAGTAGGCACTAGGGGTGAATTCCGGCTTGTAGGATTTAATTCTTGCAATTAATTTTTAGAAAAGCTCAATTCACCCCCCCCCCCTCTTAGGCATCTTGATCCTTTCACCAGCGTCCGGTCGTGGATCCACGGTGGGGAGATTGAAAGCCCAAGTTTGGTTTTGGTAATTAATGACACCAAGTTGCTAATGTCATGTGTTAAGTGGTTTAAGTTAGGCATAAGCAACACATGTGATGAAGGTGCATGTGGCATGGAGTGGTGGCCACAAGATCACAAAGAGATGGTGCATGGATATGAAATGATGGTCATGGTGATCAAGCATGAGGAGATGGACATGGAACAAAGTGATCAAGGCAAAGGTATAATCATAGGGTTCACTTTTGCCGGTCTAAGATGAGTAGAGAAGTGATTGACTGGGTTTAGGATTGATAGCCGACTATCAAGAGGGGCAATCACGGTTAGCTCATGGATCAAGTGCTACTAGGTCATCTTCTTGAGCATATGCATTAGGATTTAGTAGAGAGCTAACATATCGCCTTGGAAAATGATTGTGAAAATGCTAACACACATGCACATGGTGATTTTCACATGATGGTGTTGGCACATTTGCGAAGGTGGCGGTGTTTGAGCGGTAGAGAGGAGTTTGGGATTCGTTCTCCCTCCCGCTGAGCTTGCGAGCGCGGGATTCAGGCGTTTTCGGAGAAATAAAATGCCTATTTTCCATTGCGCCGGAGGTTGAAAAAGTGGTGAAAGCACAGAAGTGTTTTATGAGCTAAAACATGTGCTTTAGTGATACACATATGGAGAGTAGCTCATAAGTGAATGGGCGAAACAAGCGGATTGAGCAATCGTTGCAAAACCATCGAAATAGGAGCAACAGACGCTGGCTCGGGGAGCGACAGACGCGACCCTAGCGTCTGTGGGCTCACCCGAGTTGCAGCGCGTGGGCACCCATGACAGACGCGTCTGTCGCGTGTTGGCACGAGCAGCGAAGGCGAGCGCGCGGTGGTTGCGACAAACGCTGGACTGCGTCTGTCGCTAAGTCAACAAACGCGTCCGCCGAGCGTTCGGCGAAAATGGCCTCTCTCAACCGCGTCTGTCGTCGCGACAGACGCTAGACTCTGCCACGATGTACGCATCTGATGTGTGAGTTTTCGACCGTTGGTTTTCGGTTGCTGGGACACGTGGCACGCGTAGGAGCGACGAACGCTACTGTGCAGCGTCTGTCACCCCCGAAAATCGTCCAGTGAAGTTGATAACGGCTAGCTCTTTAGTGAAACGTTATAAATAAGAGGTGGCCGGCCCTTGGGGTGCTCTCTTGCACATTTGAGATATTGAGCCACACTTTGAGCTAGAGAACTTCCCCTCCACTCATCTCCTTGCTTGGTTGCATACTCTAGAGAGATTGAGTGAGATTCAAGTGCATTGCATTGAGAGTTGCATCTAGTGGCACTTGATTCTTGAGTTTGCTACAGATTGCTTGTTACTCGTGGGTGTTTTCCGACACCCTAGACGGCTTGGAGCAGCGGTGGTGTTGAGCTCGTGATTGGAGATTGTTTTGAGCCTCACCAAGTGATTGTGAGGGGTTCTTGAGCCTTTCCCGCGAGAGTTCGCGAATTGGCTACTCTAGTGAAGCTCGTGGCTTGGAGGATCCCCATCTTGTGAGTGGATGTGCGGCACCCGCTGAAGGTTCAACTCTTGATAGTTGACTAGCTCGTGATCCATCAAGTGGGTGCATCACCACAATGAGGAGTAGCTTGCCGAGAAGCAAGTGAACCTCGGTAAAAAATCTTGTGTCATCTCTTTGCCAAGGATTTCTCTTGTGATTGCTCATTGTGATTGATTCTTCGAATGCATTGCTTCTCTACATCGTTGGTATAAGAATCAAGTCACTTGCTCTTTACTTTCTTGTACTAGCCCTTGTGTAGTTTGCTTAGTGTAGCCTTTATCACATAGGAGTAAGTAGCTTAGTGACTTAGCCTTATTGGTGTGTATTAGAGATTATAGCCTTGTTTCACTAGAATTGTATAGGTGGCTTGTATAGTGTAGTTGAGCTAGTGCTAGAATTAGCTTAGCCATCTTTTATACTAATGTGGTTGTTTAGTGAAGCTTGTAGATTTTTAAATAGGCTATTCACCCCCCCCCTCTAGCCATTTGGACCTTACAATGTCCCTATTCGAATTTCGTTCGTTGATTTCCAACGGTCACAAAACGTTCAACGAGCAATCAATGTAACGACTGCACATGTTCCTCAAAGAGATCGGACTCAGGACCACACAGAGTCCTATCAAGTCTAGTAAGCTCCCTAAGCAATGAAAACATGACCGAACGCGTCAGGTCAATGCTGACCTGACGCGATCCAGCATCTGGTCGTCTCTCTTTATCACTGAGCGCGCGTGAGACTGGATGACATCACTGTACATCAGCAACCGCCGGACGTGGGCCCTACGCGTCAGATCCACAGCGATCGCGTGCCTCCAACATGGGACTTGACACGCCGGTGCCCCTCTGGCCAGCGCCTGGTCGCGTGCCCGAAGCCACGCCCTCCCTGTTGTGTGTGACCAGACGCGGCGCTAGGTCAGGTCCAGTGTCCGGTCACGTACCAATGCCACCTTTCAATTTTCTAAGTCCGTGATCGCTTCACCCTTGCTTCCAACTTGCTAACCATAAAGTGTAGAACTTATGTGCATGTGTGTTAGCATTTTTCAAGGCATTTACAAGGGTCGATGTGAGCTCACACTAGATCCTAATGCATATGCTCATATGAATTCACCTAGAGGCACTTGATAACTATTTTAACCGAGAATTTCCCCTCTTAATAGTACGGCTATCGATCCTAAGTCACTCACATCCTCTATTATGTCTTAAGTGCAAAACAAAAATAGCTCTATCACATATACCTTTGCCTTGGGCCCATTTTTATTTTTCTCTTTCTTATTTTTTAACTTGAGCCCTTGATCATCTTGTGGTCATCACCATGATCATCTCTAGGCTCCACCACTTGGCATGGGACTTATCATTTTCATGCCTACACACTTAGTACAATGATTAGACCCAAGGTTTCATGAATTAGTCAAAACCAAACTAGGGCTTTCATCATGTCATTGACCTACCTCACTTGTGAGTAGGTTCTTGCGGTGTCCAATTGTGTGGACGAGGTTCGTGCAACACCTCTTAGCCGCCGAACCACCAAACGTTGGTCGACATAACGGGGACAAGAGTGTCGGCAATCACGTGAACCTCGAGAGAAAAATCTTGTGTCTCTTGTGTGATTGGATTTCTCTTGGTGATTGGATTATCTACATCTTGTGATTGATTCATCCCTCGACGCGGCGGTATAATCACCCTACTCACTCCTTTACTTATTTGCAAACTACATGTAACAAGCTCTTTAGTATAATTAGTTTTGAGAGCTTGTCTTGCTTGCTAGTTTAGTATCACTTAGTGGAGCTCTTTAGTGTAGAGTGTTTGAGAGCTCTTAGTGAGTAGTGACATATCCAATTGTGTGCCTAGTAATCATAACAACTAGAATTGTTGGATAGGTGGCTTGCAACCCTTGTAGAGCTAGAGCAAAATTGCATTACGCCATTTAATGTACTAACTACTTGCTCTAGTGTGTTTGTAAAAAAAAATTCACTGGCTATTCACCCCCTCTAGCCATTTAGGATGTTTCACTCCCTCCCCCCTCTGTGACCTCCATTGCTACCCCACGCTCCCAGCAACCTGGCTCTCGCTCCCTCCATTGGATATGAGGACGACGGTGGTGGCTCTGATGAGGTAGGTCAGTCATTCTCTAGATCTGAGCCCTCCTCCTCCTTCTCCTCTGGATCTAAGGCCTCCTTCTCCTCCTACACCTCCTCTGGATCGGCGCCCTCCTCCTCCACTAGATCCGAAGGACGCGGCGGTGGCTAGGGTTCCGGCGAGCTCTGGGTCTTATTCCCTCCTCCCTCCAGTGAGCTCAAAGGTAATGGGCCAGGGGCTGAAGCAACCTGCACCTCGAACCCATCACCTTGTTGTTTTGTACGCCTTTTTTGCTATATCTCTGTGTTGAAATGGGTTTTCGGGATATTGCAACAGATGATTTCAAATGTTGTATTAGGGTGATTCATGTGCTACAGAAAGGGAGTTCTAATGTTGGGATTGTTGTATTAGGGGATTTAATTGTTGAAATTACCTTTTTCAAATGTTGCAGCACTGAAAGGTGATTATTGGGTTGTTTCCCTGCTTGAGATGTTGTAGTACATACTTTTTGAATGTTGTAGTACATAATTTTTCGATATTGCAGTATATAATTTTTGATGTTGTACTACATAGTTTTGCGATGTAGCAGTATTTATATTCCTATTTTCCACTACACAGTTCACATATTTTTTTGCGATATTGCACTTAAAGTGTCTCGTGCTTTTGGGACAGGGGAGCGGTGGGGAACGGGGCACGGTGGGGGAACGGGGTGTGTTGGCGAACTGGGTCAGGGGCGCGGTGGGGAACGAAGGACAAGGGCGTGGTGGACGCAATTATGTTCTAATTCGATTCTGCGGAGGCGGGCGGGTTCGGGAAGGGGAGCGATGTCCGGAAGCATCTCACGCGTCGAACGTCCGGGCGCTACGATAACCGAATACGTTTATGCATCGCAATAGAAGAAAAATAAAAAGATTTTTATGAAATAATAAGAGCGGTACATATATATTTATGACTTACCCTTCATATAAAGTTTAAAGTTATAATTTATTTTATGATGATCATAGCATTTAAAATATAAATTATGTTAGCGATAATACGACGATGTTGTGTTAAGCTTCTCTCCAATTAAAATATAATATTGATAGATTTTTTTCTCCTATTGCAAAGCATAGAGATATTTAGATGTAATCACTTCCTTTGATGTTTCATAAAAATTTATAGTTGTAGTCTCTAATTAAAGTCGGTGGAGAGTTAGTTGTCGATGTGTCAAGGACATGAAACAACGTTGTGCCAATTTGTGTAGCAAGATCGATATATGGCACCACCTCAGAAGTCACAACCTAGAACTAAAAGCTCACATTCGCACTAAAATTTGTTGTAAATAATTTATGTAATAAGAAGCTACATCGTGCTAATTAGCTCCTCTAGTTGAACATGTGAATCCTACAACAAGTTAATCTACGGACTACATCATCTAATACACTCAATCCACTTCAGATCAATACACATATGTACCTGTACAATATATAGAGAATCCAACAGCAACGTATGGACTCATCCATACCTAGAAAAAAGGAACCCAATCCAACCAACCTATGTTCCTAATTTTTTAGCATAATCCAACCCATTAAAAATATAATTCATTTTCACACATCCAATATATAGGGCCTGTTTTGCAGAACTCCAGCTCTCAAAAAACAACTCAAGATCTGCAGATCCACGCAGCTCCACCGTAGATTTGAGATCCCGAAAAGCATTTGGTATGGCTCCAGGTTTCCCTACACCTCACTGCAATCTAGGGCCCACGTGATAGAACAAAAAATTAAAAAATGAGCATGTCTTCTTCCTCCCGATGAGCTCTAGCGCCTGCACGAGCGGAGGGCCGGAGGCTGCCTGACGACGTGGCCTGGCGGGACCTGCCGTGGCCCGACGACGCAGCCTGGCAGGGCTAGCGCGGCCAGCGGAGGCTACCGCGGTCCTCTCGAGCGTGGCTGGGGCGGCCCTCCGGCGGCTAGGGAGCACCGTGTGGCTCGTGCCACGCCTCCATGGCGGGGTCAGCACGCGCGGCCAGCGGAGGCTGCTGCAACCCTCTCGCGCGTGGCTAGGGCGGCCCTCCGGCGGCTGGGGAGCATCGCGTGGCTAGCGGCACGCAGCCATGGCGCGGCGTGCGGCACGCGGCCATAACGCGGCAGGGTGGCCATGGCCAGGTGCGGCGAGGTGGCCATGGCCGGGCGTGGGGTCGGCGAACAAGGTGGGGCGGCCACGCGTAGGCTAGGGGTGGGGCGCAGGGGGAGCACTCCTCGCCAGCGTCGGTGGAGGCGAGTACGCTCGTGACGGAAACGGATGAGGAAGAAGAAACACAACATAAACGAACCGGTCATTATTCACTCATCAGTGGCAGTGGTGGGTAATTTTTACTAACTCCACCGAATTTTATTTTGTGGAGCACCTCTTGAGGTGCTCTACCAAATCCATGGATCTAGGGGCAGATCCACCAGGAGCAGATCTGTGGTGGAGTTGTTGGATCTAAAACCGTTTGGCAGATAAAATCTGGAGCGGAGCTATTTTTTAGGATCTGGAGCTGCGTGTAGCTTTGCCAAACAGGCCCATACTCACTTAAGAACCTAACCATTACACCTATTTCAACCCAATTCATTATCAAGTATAGTCTCCACCTCTCCTTTTTCCTTACCTCGGCGTCTCCAATGAGCCTCCCATGATCCTGACGAAGAACGGCCTACACAAAGACCCTTTTTGGTGCAGCTTCTACCGGCTCCAGCTCCCTCGCACAGGCTACTGTGCTGAGGGTACTGTTCATGAGCCGATTTTCTATCTCTTTCGGTTCCACTACAGGGAAGGAGCCAGCGCCGGTCGGGGCGCCACCAAAGAGGGCCAAAGTCAGGAACAAACATTGAGCTGAATCGGAGTTTTCCATTGAGCTGAAGTTGAATCGCTAAAATTTCGGCCCATTAGCATACAACCTGTGTGCAACTCGATCACGGAAGCCCAAATTCATCGTCCATGGCGCTCGACATGACAATCGTGTGGTCCAAGTCCAACCCAATGTGCGAGCCCAGAAACAAATACATAAAGCACCGTGGCTTGACCCATGGAGTTCCTTTTAGGAAAAAGTGCACATTACCTCCTTGAGTTTTGCTGTTTTTCCTCTCTGAACTCTAACCGGGTAAACCACCTCTCTAAACTTTTAAAACCGTTTATTTTACCTTTCTGACTAGTTATAAGCGAATTTCAAAGGCGGTTTTGTCTTTTTCCTTTTTATTTATTTTGGCTGATTTTTTTAAAAATTGTAGCAAATCGTAAAAAATCATAAAATGGAAAATCTAATTTTGTTGGACTCTACGTGAGTAGATCTACACAGGGAGCATATAATATGATAAGCTTTAGTATAATTTTTTGTTGTAGCTTTAGATCTATGCTTTTTTATAATTAATTCATAGCTGCAGTTTCTATGGTCTAATTGTGGTGAAATTTTTATGGTATACTAATTATTGTACGCTAGAATTGTAAGAAATTTTTCATAGTCATTGGATTATGTATAACTTATTTATAGATTTATAAATACTTTTTAACAAGAATACACGTAAATAAATCTATAACTAAGTCATACATGATCCAACGAGTATGAAATTTTTACTACAGTTCAAGCATACAATAATTAGCCCACCATGAAAATTTCACCACAATTTGACCATAGAAATTACAGCTATGAATTAATTGTAGAAAAACATAGATCTAAAACTACAAAAAAATTGTACTAAAGCATATTATATTATATATTCATCGTGTAGATCTACTTATGTGAAATCTAGCAAAATTAGATTTTCTGTTTTATAATTTTTCTATGATTTACTATGATTTTTCAAAGATTTCGCCGAAATAAATAAAAAAGAAAAAAAACAAAACCACCTATGAAAACTGCTTATAACCGGTCAGTGAGGTAAAACGAACGGTTTTAAAAGTTCAGGGAGGTGGTTTACCCAATTTTAGAGTTTTGGGAGAAAAAGCAGACTTTCGCAAAAATTAAGAAAGGTAATATGGATTTTTTTCCTTCCTTTTATAATATATTGTAAGGGAAAAGATCATTTTATTTTCCGAAAAATAATCATGGTCTGAATCTTTGTCTTGAGCTCCAAAACTAGATATCTTATACCGTCTTTATAACTCTCAATAAAGCCATTAAAAGAATATCTCCTTGTCCTAGTTAGAAGTGGTTTTCAGTGCGGTTTCCTCCCTTTTTAATTAAAAAACAAAATTACATGATAAGGTTTTAATAAACCACGAAAAATATCTATAAGGTAACCTGACTATCCAGCCCAATGTGCCTGCCTCGTTGGAGATGCATAGAGCTGACCTGACTATCCAGCTCAATGTGCAAGCCCAAGAAGAAACGAGAAAATTGCATATATGGGACTTCATTGTCATGCTTCGCAGATTTGGGACTCTAATCGTCAACTTCGTAAAAATAGGCCTTCAAACATTGGGCTCTTGATTTTCTTACCATTATATGTATTTTCTCCCTTGGGTGAGTTTTCTATACTCCTAGGAGTAGGTATTCCCATCTTCAAAAAACCACATTGTGTATGGATGCATAATCATTTATCACCTTGAGTATGTTTACATATTTATTTTAAGATACTCTAAATCTTACTACATAAAAAATTTAGCAGAGCCCATACTTTTTAATATATTACTAAAATATCACTACTGTAGTATATAAAATAAGTATAACTATATACTCTACGTATACTTGCATACTTGACATACATATTATCATAAATGGTCTAGTATGATCATATACTTCATGTACATATACTTCGTTAAGTCATATATATACTCTAAATCTAGAGATATAAACAAGGGAGTAACTCCCTGGGAGTAGGAAATAATTTCCCTTCTCCCTTTTATAGTATTCCTCCATGTATTTGGCACATCAACTGATGTTTTTGCCCTTCTTTTCATTTGCGCGTTCCATGTATTTGCCGTCGCTCTCGTTCGTTTGCACGTTACGTACGCTGGACAAGTAACGTGGCTCGGTGGCTGCATGGGGCAGGCAGGCAGGCTGGCTGGCTGGCCGCCGCCGCCAAGCCTCGGGCGTCTTGGGCATCCGTCGCGGCTAGGTCTCGGGCATCCGTAACAGCCAGGTCATCTTGGGGTCGCGTGGCCTGGCACTCTGCGGCCGCTGCCTAGCCTTGGGCGGTCGCGGCCAGGGCAAGCGAAGGGCCGGCCATGGCGTCAGGAGGCTGGCCCTCCATGGCTGCCACGGGAAGGAGTCGGGATCGCGGCGTGGGGAGGGCGGCAGCTACGAACAGACGAAGTCTCGGTTCGATCGGTCTCAAGACCCACATACGGTGTAAAAACACAGCAAGGCAGAAACGTCCACTCAGGTGTCAAATACATGTATACATATTAGAAAATAGAGCAAATACACGTAACGGCATGTAAATCAAGTATCCAATATTTGGAGACCTACTTTTATAAAGTCAATGATTGGGAGTCCCAAGTCTGCGAAGCGCGATGATTGGAGTCCGGAACAAAAGACAGCGAGCATCATTAGCCGGGCCATGTGGATTTCCTTTGGACGAAGCCCATGGATTGGAAATTTCCTTTGGACAAACAGCTCGCAAGTTCTTCTCGGACAATAAACAAGCATGCTTCTGTCAATAAATAAGTAGTAGTACATGCTAAGTGCTATCTGAAGCCGGGTTGGCCGCTTTGCATAAGGAAATAGACTCCATGCCTCTAAGAACATTACTACCATATTTGACTAGTAGTTCACATTTTGAGAGGCACAAAAGCTATGTAAATCCTTTGCAAAATTGAGTGATTTCATAATCTGATACCTCTAGTGCAAATTCTATTAGCATAACTCCAAAAATAATAGAAGTGATTGTTGCTCTCTCACAACCCTACTTAACCCTCTAAGACCCATTGATTCTTGCCTTATACAAGAATATAGTCCAATAGAACTTCTAGACTAATCCACTTGAGTGCTCCTAATTGCTATTTACAAGCCTTGGATGAGACTCTTGTGTTGATTTGGTTGATGCCTATGGCCCATACGGCTATACCCCTTGTTTATATAGTCCCTTCAAGATCCTCGTACATGCAAGTAGGAGTCCTCCTACTCCTAGTAGAATTCTACACTTAAGTTTTAATAAAACTATAGGTCCTAATAGCACACTATTGAGTTCTAGTCTAAGTAGCATTTGAGTCACCATACAACAAGTGATTTGTTGTTTCTGTATTTGATAGAATAACTATTATTCTATAAAAAATCATAAAACTAGATGGATTTTATTAAACATTTCTCAAATAACATGTCTAAATTTTGTGGAACATGGAGTAGTATGAACAGTGGAGGTTTTAACTCCTATTGTGTGCTCACTCGTTGGTAAAGCTATCATCGAATGAAGTCCATCAACCTTACAAGAAAACTAATCAAAAGGATACTAATAAAAAATATTTATGGACATTCCAACGAAAGAGATGAACTAAGAAGCTGGCATGCAACGAAAAGAAAGATATTACGAGAAGAAAGGGAAAACTCAATTAACTACGCAAGAACACTAATCAATTGCAAAGGTCCACGTTAGGAACCTGAAGCGGCGCACAATGCTAAATAAAGATTGGGTGACACAAATAGTATATGTAATTTATCTCAAAATAAATGCATATCTCATTTCTCAAATAGTCATTTTTTCTAAATTTCTTTAGAAATATAAAAGATAGTATAAATTTATATATTCTATAATAAATTTATTATGAGAGTATATTTCACGATCAATTTAATGATACTTTTTGTATATCATAAATATTACTATTTTTATAGATTTTTTATGTATAATAAGTGAGATATAGTACTTATTTTTGAGAGAGAGAGAGAGTAGACATTACACCATCAAACGATTCACAAGCTCCTGGGAGTCAACCAAGTGACCAACCATGTGGGAGTCAACCAAGTTCGGGAAACCAAGAGTCTTGTTGTGACCTCAAGACTGAAGACCTGAGGTCCTGTTTGGATCCATGGAATCCATGGATCCAAACAGGAGGGCTAAAAGTGAGGGGCTAAACTTTAGCCTACATATTTTTCATTAGCCCTTCTAAGGTGGGCTAAAGAGAGTTAAAAGTGGTCCTGTTGAACAAAAGACTCATATTACCCCCACTCACCCCTACACATGGCTATATATGTGTAATAAATTATGGGCAAATGGATCATTGTAGGGTAAGGGGCTAATCTTTAACCCTTGGATCCAAACTTTAGCTCCACGGGCTAAAGTTTAGCCCACTGGATCCAAACTGGGCCTGAATCCCATAGCTTTTGATTGGTTTCCAAGGGAGGCAATATGCAGTTGATGCTTTTGCTTTGCTTTGCTTTGCGTGTAATGAATCCAGTGGGCAAACGAACACGGACGATTGTTTTAGGGCCTCTTTGGTGGAGCTCCCGGGGCTCCGGCACTGTAGCAGCACTGTGGCGAAGCCGCCGGAGCCACCAAATCAAGGCTCCTCCGGCTCCCTCTCATTCATAGTGCATTTTAGTAGGAGCCAGAGCCCTTGGATGAGCAGCTACAGCAGAATACAATGTTGTACAATGTCAAGGGAAGAGGAGCCGGAGCTCCTAGAGCTGCGCCAAACAGACACTTACCTTTTACTGCAAGTTGCGCCAAACAGACACTTACCTTTTACTGCAAGTCTTTCTCAAACAGTAGGAATGGACACGTGCTCGAAGTGACAGATTACTGCTTATATAATATTATCCTTTCGTTCCCAGTAGATTGTCTTAAGTTGAAATTTTTAAAACTCGATCTAATGTAAAGAAAAAGAGCATGAAGATTTTTTCACCAAACTGGTATCTTTAGAAATACCATAGACTATATTTCCATAATATGCTCAGTGTCATAGGTACTTAGACTTTTTTTTCTATAGATTCGGTCTAAGATTAAACTTTTTTTGGTATTTTAAATTTTGATTTCTTCAGGGATGGAGGGAGTACTTGATATTGATGGATGATGATAGTTAGAAAACATTTGCTCATGTAATTAGCAGCCTCTTAGCAAAGTGGGGGAAAGATAAACAACTGTTAACTTTACCGGTTCCCCAAACATGCTGTGCTTTTGTGGGCTTCACTTATTTTCCCCCGCATCGCTCATCATTTGTCTCTCGCTCTTTCTTTCATTGACATTTCCCCTGATCAAATGCGCCATTCGCTTTCTGCCTTTGTCGTCGTCTCATTTTCTCGTTCCACCCTATTCGCTGGATGATTTCTGGCTGATGCTAATTTATTGTGAGAGGAAAACACTGCTAAATGACTAGCTGATAAGCGCCGAAACCGACAAGCGAACAGACTGAAAAACAAAAGAGCGAGAAGCCACGACCGGCACAGAGCTGGCTGCTGCTGCTGACGCTAGCTCAACGGATAGGCAGCTTGACTGACGGCTACTGATAGACCCATGTTTCCTCTTCTCCTTTTCTTTTTGAATTTTGATATAGGAGTACAGGGGATAGCCGGATAGGCATGCGTGTTTTTTTTTTCGGATAAGTAGGCATGCGTGTTAGTGTCATCAAACGATAGCATGTATAGCTGCCATGCGTCGCCGTTGCCACGGTGTTTCCAACGGCCTGCTGCATGCTCTGTGCTGCACGCTGATGGCGGCCTTTTGCTACATACAACGGCGCGGCGTGCTCTGAAGTTCGTGCATGCGTACGCATATCCAACCAAAAGCACTTTGCCCACCCGCGGCTTTCATCTTTTTTTCCATCTTTCTTTCTCACAAGGAAAATGATAGGTCGCGTCCAATCTACTGTGCATGTTTCTATCTCAATTCTCACCCTCGTTTCTTTACGGGTGATAGAAAGTGCAGTGCCACCCGGTGAAGTCCAGACAGACCAAAACGTGCCGGCAGGACGGCCGGTGCTTCGTCTGCAGCCAACCGTTGGGACATGGACACACAGTAACATACTGCTACAAGTATGTCAGTATTACACGATCTGGGGCCTTGTTTAGTTCCCCTCAAAATTCCAAGTTTTTTCACTCTCTCTCCATCACATCAATTTTTAGCCGCTTGCATGGAGTATTAAATGTAGGTAAAAAAATAACTAATTACATAGTTTAGTCGGAAATCACGAGATTAATCTTTTGAGCCTAGTTGGTTCACGATTGGACAATATTTGTCAAATAAAACGAAAGTGGTACTATTCATCAGATTGAAATTTTTTCCAATCTAAACAAAGCCTGGTTTTGAGTTTCAGGAATCCAGCGAAGATTCCGGCACGCAGAATTGCAGACTTACATGGCGCACGGTGAGGAAAGAGGATCCAAGGGCAACTACAAGGGAAGGGATCAGTGACCACGGAACACGTGGTCTTTGTTCCTGGCCACGGCGGCGCCGGCTCTCCTCGGCTGATGATCCAGAGCCCGGACCGCGAGCCAAGCGAGTGAGAGTGAAGCATCTCACGCCGGCATGGACGCTGCTGCTCCTTCCGTGCGCCAAAGGGAGGGACCGTGGCCGTATCGGCAGCCGGCTGGACGCGCACCTCCGACTCGATCCAGACGCGGAAAGCAGCATGGGAACGCAAATGGTGAGGAGTCAGCCATTCAGGGCTGGTCAGTCAGATGATTTTTGGATCATAGCTGAGCTGCCCCTTGTCCTACATCCCCTATTCCACGCAGCATGACACGTGCACCATGACCTAGCATGCATTGTACCCGGCGGCTCTACAGGAAGCCTGGACGTACCCTGCAGTGGAGTGAACCCATGCATGAGTTCAGTCGTTCAGATAAGGACGTACTCCTCCTATAATCCTACATACAGTAAGTACTTACAGTATGTGTGAGCACTCTATCGCAATGCAGCAAATTGCATAATGTGAACATGAGCCATTAACATTTGTCTGGGTCCCGAGCTGGGTCCCGAGCTTGGAGATGTCACGCTGAAAGCTCTCCATACTGGTCCCAACAACGCAGCCTAGTATGTATGTAGCTGCAGCTTTGCAAGTTACAGTTCCGGGTCTCCGCCGCAAGTCTGGACCATCAAAGCACAATGCAACCCTCGGCAATCCATCTCTTCCTCTTCCATTTAAAAGACAACGGCGGAGCCAAAGGGGTGCTGGAAGGGGCCATTGCCCCCTAACATATGACAATATTTTTTAATTAGTATAATTTTATATTTTCTAATTATATTTAGTGAAATAATATAACAAATTAATGTTATATATGATTATTAATATCTTCGGTGTGGAAAAAAAACGCTATGGAAAAAGTGTCACTCTTGGCGGGCGCTCGTCGGCCAGGGCGGGGATGATGGCAGCAGCAAGATGGATTATGTATTTGGTAGTTTGTGTCTGTTTCCTAATCCTAGCAAGCCTAGGAGGTCGTAGTGCTCGAACTTGCCGTCTATGCCAGAACCAGAAAGGCAACACTCAACAAACTCGCCATTTTTATGGGCTGAGAAAACTTGAAAAATAACCAGAAACGAGTGTATCAGTTTAACACCGCTACAAAAGTATTTTTGGATTTTAATGTCGAGAGACATGAAAGGTATAATCCAGTCTATATATATAATGATATAACTACCTCCAATGGCAGAAATTTTCATGGGGAATTGTTAACAACCAATCACACTAACACCGTCAACAAGCACGCACAAGTATTCATGAAAGTTGAAACATTTATTTCTCATCCGACGGTTGTGCCGCAT